>CM071924.1:71133807-71733807 GCA_016081115.2 Rehmannia glutinosa | reverse complement strand
TTTTTCTTCGCATTCCAAAAAGAGAATATATTAAGGCTGCGAGGTGACGCGGGCTCCATGTTGACTGTATCCCACACTCCACAAACAACTACAGCAGAGAATCAATTCAAGGGACATAGAAGTGAAGAAAAAGCGACAAAGAAAACCGAGTTAGCAAGAGAAAAAAAGAAAAAGCAAGGAAAAAGTTGGGTCACCAATCCTTCAGACCGGTCGGTTTGAAGACCAGTAAGAATAATAAATGGCCGACATAAATAAGCAAGGGAAAGAGGGAAAGGGAATAAAAAGATATAAAAACAAAAATAAAAGGGAAGCCAACAGTAAAGCCAAAGATGAATGAAAAAAGATAAAACCTAGGTGGGAAGACTTATAAGAAAAGAAGAGGGAATATTGGACTGAGAACTTGACAATATTCGAAGGGAAGGATGGAAGCGATTCTACCTAGCGGCGGGGGGATAAGATTCGGGGGAGGGGGGACAGAGGTGAAAAACAAAAACCCTAGACTTCACAGGAAGGACCACACACATCTGTAGAGAGAGAAAAAACACCACTTCAAAAGAAGACTTGGCTTTATATCCTTGTTGAGAAAGATATAATAGTGCATATGCTTTACACGTATCAATTACCATGCCGCTGAATCATTTTTAATGGTTGATTCCTTCACACATGTACATGAAACACATTTAAGGGTTAATTACAAACACCACACCCTAAGGTTTAGTCGAATTACGAAAAAACTCAGTTATCTTTTATAATTACAAATATTCCTTAATATTAGCTTATATTTTACAAACTGCACATTCAAGAGGGGGTAATTGTTTGATAAATACAAAAAACAAAGGGTGTTTGTCACAATTTAAGGGGATATTTGTAATTTTGAAAAATAACTTAAGTTTTTTTTTTTTATAATGAAGCTGAAGTTTAATTTTGTAATTATCAAACCATTTAATTACATGTATCCTGATACCACTGTGTTTTTATAAAGAGAGTGATACTACTACTGTGTTAACATGAAAAGGAATCAGATTTTAACCAACACATCCAAATGGACCAAATCCTTATGCAACTGATTGTGCTTAACCAAAGATATTCGATCTATCCAAATTTAAATAATATTTTTAAGTAGATTGATTAAGTGCATGTTTTTGAGAGCATTTATGGCAAAGTCCATTTAGAAAATTGACTTTTTAATAAGTGGCTTCTCAAAAAGTCTCAAATCTAACTTCTCTAGAATGGATTTTTGGAGGAGTGACTTATCCAAAAGTTCATTTTAAATTAACCACCAAACCTCAATTATTGTTGAAATTGACTTTTAGATCCAAAAGTCCATATAAGAAGTGCTCCCAAATTATTTATCATTACCCTTCATGTATATCTTAAAAGAGCTTCTACAGTTCTACATTCTCATTGTTAGGAAGATTTCTTGGTGTGGAAAAAAATATTATTAGTGGAAATAATTTTAACTATGTGATTTTCAAAAAATTCTAACTATGTGATTGATAGGGAAGGGTATATTTATTTAGTGTTGAGGGTGATTGGGGAAGTTTCTGGGGGAGGAGACGTTTGATGTGATGTATTGGAAAATGTGTGTATTCGTATAGAAATGTATTGGGAAACATAATGTATGTTTGGTTGGTGATTGAGAGAAGAAATTGAGAAGAAATTTCTTTTGGGGGAAGCTAAACAAACATAACCTAATGAAAAGAAATCTTATACACAAATTTCACATAATCAGGGTAGAAACTCATTTTCTCTTATACAAATGCAAGAAAGACAAAAGAAAAGGCTGAAAAGCAGTATTTTTAGCACTCTCGTGGACTCTAGAAGATTCATTCATGCTTATTGTGAAATAATGAATTTTTTTAACCTTTTTTTGAATCTTGTTTTTCTCGTCAAAATCCTTCAATGTAACTGATCATTTGATAATGAAAAATATTTTGGTATCCTCACACTTTTACTCTTAAAAAGAATAGTGAAAAAATAACAATACATCCTGGTTGGAATGATGAAATTGTATCAGATGATATTACGGATCAATAATACATGTGATACGGTTTTGTCTCAAAAAAAAATTAGAATGACAGTACGAAGAAAATAATGTTGTGGATGATTGTAAAAAGATTTGCAAAATTTTCCCTCACCCCCACGAGGTTGCTGTGAAAGTTTTAAAAAATATAATTAATCACTTACTATCACTTTTCCAATCATTAATCACATTAAATTATTACTTTAACTGAAAAATATTACTATCAACTATCATAGTTACAATCATATCATAAGTACAATATTCCCTTTCTCTTATTTCCAAATCACCAGTCACATCCAATTATTATTTTACTAGAAAAAAGTCATCACAATAAATATCATCATCACATTTTCATTTATATCTAATCACACACTCATTTGTTTTTCATTTATCCAAATAAGATTTTCACAATATTTTCTTCAAAAATAAAAAGAGCTGAACGAAAGTGATGAAGATATGATATGTTTAGGAGTCTTTTTTGGTTTATCTTCTAAGTGTCCTAGTTAAGTTAGAAGTTTTATTAAGGTAGGTGATGCTGCTTTTTAGGACATATCACTCCAAGTCAGGGTTTCTGAATAAGTTCAAGTCTGCTCTTTCCCAGTGGAAAGTCTTCCAAGTCTTCTTCTCCGGGAGATAGAAATCTTCTAATGGGAACTTGCACTGCACACACGCAAATGTTAGACAGGGCTCGGAGTTGTCCTAGGAGGCCCTTTCGATGCTTAAGTCGGCCACGGTGATCGAGAAAAATGTAAGAGATAAATAGATACGGAATAATGATTAAGTCCGATTATGAGAGAATTATGAGGAATTAACTTACAATTGAAGAGGAGGGACCTTTATATACTTGGGTTATGGGCCTTGGAGGATCGCATTGTCGTATTGAATTGATGTATCGAGAGATGAGCTATATTTTACATCTCCTTGTAGTCTCCATTATTGTATATACTTGAAGTCTATTACATGAATGAATTTCGGTGGATGAAGCTCTCTGTCAACTTTAGGCAATATTTTAACTATAGAATTGAGTATTACTAAACTGTAGCAATTGGTATTGCATAAGAATTGATGTGGACATTCCCTTAAATTTCTGTCAATATGTATGGTATATTAAACAGATTATTGTGATCGACGTCAGTGGAGCCAATGATCATTTGTTTTTGATAAACCAATTTCGATAATTCAAAATGCCGTAAAAAACTGGAACTAATGAGCAGTTACTTACCCTTAATTTTAAAGTCAATGGAACTAATGAACAATTACTTACCTTTAAGTTTAAACGTTTATGTACAAAAAGAGGAAACATGAAAATTGACATTGTTTATGCCAAAAACTGTAAAATCGAAATCCATAATAAATGGAAAAGTCCATTTGTAAAACATTTGTATGTTTGTAGTTGTTTTTAACGTGTTTTAAAAGTCACTTTTCTTGCTAAAAAGAAAATATGGATAGTTACATATAAAAACCTAATGGTTGGACTAATTACAAAATAACCCAATAATGTTTCAAAACTTTTTAAAAAGCCTTCGATATGATTACTCGCTTAAATTTAAGGGGTAATTGTAACAAATTTTTAAATATTAGGGGATTTTGAAATATTATTTGCTTATGAAGGGTAACATGTAAAACGAAATCAACCTCAAGGGTAACATGTAACATGCCATCACTAATTATTATCATTTTGTCATTAAACCATTTCCCTCAAAATTTTTGTGCGAATTCGATACAAATAACAATGACACAATTCAATTAACCGTCATGAAATATGCAAATTAGTGACGAAATATAATATTGATAGTGTCAAAATTTAATGGTGTCATAAAGAGTATTTTGATATGACACAAATGACTTTCGTCATTATTAATTAACAAATAATAACAAATCTTTATGCGTGCTAAAAAAATCGTCATAGAATATGTCTTTGTTGACGAAATAAGAGTGTCACTATTTTGTTGGAGTGAAAAATGACAAGTTATGATGTTGTCATTAAATGAAATAATTCGTGACACTAAATTTCATCACCAATTATCACCAATTCGTCATCGATATATTTTCCGCCAAAATTTTGGTGTCAAATTCCACCTTCTATGAAATACAGTGACGAGTTTCAGTTAATCGTCATGAAATAGGCAATTTAGTGACGACATCTAATACCAATAATGATGAAATTTAATGGCGTCGTAATAGTGTACTTTACAATGACAAAAATAAAAGTTGTCACTTTTAATTAACAAATGATGACAAATAGTTATGCGTCGAGAAAATTTTTGTCATAAAAAGTGTGATTTCTTATAGTGAAAGTGGCTTGTGGGCCAGTCCCGGACTCCTTTGGGTTGGGTCATTCCATCTGTTGCCCATTGATATTGGACAATTAATAATATTATATATATTAAATGTCATTTTTGCCCCCAACATAAGCCCCCAGCTCTGGTGCTGGTGGAGAATAGAGCAGTGTGGGAGCTAAACTGATAATGTGTTTGACTTGTCTTGAGATTCCTTGGAAATTTACGAGGGCCCCCATGCTAGGAAGCCCCTCCCCCCCGGGAGCGCCGGAAGAGGTTTAGTTTATGATTCCCTTGTTTGGTAGAACACTTAGTGAAATTTTCTTGAAAATTGAGAAGAGTGCCCATGGAGAGTTGAAGTGAGGAGTGGAGTGCATCAAGTAGTAGATAAATAGATGAGTGTCCGAGATTGAGAGAGATTTCTCCGGGGTGACTCCCTGGAGCGGGCAAGGGTGCTCCCTAGGCACCCTTGTGCACCCTCCAGTATGGGGAAGGGCACGCCCCGGGAGGGGGGCAGCCCAAGCCCCTTAGTCCATCTTTCCTTCCGTATTTATCTGTCTTCTCCAGAGTTTTCTCACATTTTGGGCTGGATTTCGACTTTCGGCCTTTCTTCACTTCCGCTCGGGGGCTGGGCCTTTACCGGTCATTCGGTCTCTGGTTCTGTTATTCTATTTCCACCTTTGCCCGTGGACTTCGATGTTCCCTTTTTAGGTCCGGAGTTGTGTTATGATGGTGAGGGGAAGTAAAGCTTTAGTCAAATTCGTGTCCAAGTGATGAGATGTTCGAGGAGGAGTCCGAGAAGAACAGTCTGGAAGAGGTCCCTCAGCCTAAGTACCAGCACAAGCTTCCGCCTGGATGTCGAGCAGTTGTCACCGGAGAGTTAGTCAGCAAAGTTTCTTCCCAGTGTCTTTTTAGATAGAGGGAGCGGTTGGGGCTCCTTCGATGTTCCGTATGTTCGTTAAAATTCGAAGAACAATCTTTCTCATCCGCCCGAGGGCTTTATTATGGTGTATCTATACAGTTTCTCTGTTGGCTTCACTCTTCCTCTGGATAATATTCTTATGGCGATCCTCAGATCGGTCGGAGCATATGTTGGACAAATGGTTCCCTAAGCTTATGCGTGCATACGGGGGTATGATTACGCTATACGAAAGTTGAATATACTCGCGACTATAGATGGATTCCACTCCCTGTTCTATGACAAAGAAGTCTTTGAGAGATATTTTCTTTCATTTCTTTCCTCGCTCCCAATGTAAGTTACTAACGAGGCTCCATTCTCTTGGCAGGTTGTGGAAAGAGAATTTCTTCTATGTGGGGATAATGGTTGGGAGCTTCCCCACGAGTGGGTCCCGGTGGCCGAGTCGGCCCGTGTCACTACTACTTCATGCTAGGAGATGTTTGTATGGAGATCATCGGGTGCCCTTTCACGGCCGGAGGGGCACCGCCCGAGATCGAGGCGCCTTCCGGATCTGGGAGGGCTCTCTAGAGCTCGGGGGTGCCATTTAGGAGCTCATCCGGAGCTATTGCTTCTTTAATTACTTCAATTATGTATTGGTTTCTTCCGCGCATGTGTTAGTATTTTTGCCTTCTTTTTCGTTGTACATCCTTGTGATATATGTTGGTGAGGAAAGAAAATTTACGAGACTCCCCGTGAAGGATCCCCTCCCCTCGGGAGCGCCGAAGGAGGTTTATTTACGAGGTCCCCGTGAGGAGCCCATCACGTCCGGGAGCGCGCGGAGGAGGTTTATTTATTACGACTCGATCGCGAAAATCTTTTCACAATCTTTGTAAGTATACAACGTAGTTTATAGAATAATGACAAGCAAGGTTGTATTCCTCGAGGATTGAATACGAAACACTTAGGCTATAATAACATCGTATCCCAATTTTATTGAAGCGACCAAAAATCAAAAGTTTTAATATCTAATCTAAATTAACAAGTAAAAATAAAATATGTAAATTTGTAAAAACCCGAGCTCCACAAGTATTTTCAACAAATACGAAAGCAACCCTAGGCACATAATCTCAACATGTTTCTTCAATATTGAATCCAATTAATATTTATAAAAACCAATTCATGTGTTTCTATGGGTTTCATTCCTATATTTGTTTATTCCCACTCCCAAAGCAAATAAACAATAGATTAATACCAATTGCTAGCATCCCTACTCAACAATTAATATTAACTCTCAAAAGATCTTTGAATTGAAGTACTCCCCACAAACAGTTATAAGCCTCCCGACTCTATACCGGTTTATGTCTGAATTCAATTTTCGTTTGTTAGAACTTATTTTCCGAATAATGAACTAACTAATATGATATGCAAATTATTGATCGGATAATCTACAAAAAATAAGCATTCCAATTCATATAATAGGACACATAAATCAATTAAGAAAACAATCAATATAGATTTAATATGAATCCACAGTTTTGATTATGCCCTAGGATAAAAAAGATTAGCCTAACATAATTGATAACAAATTTATGGACAAACTTGAAATCAAATAGTTTGACATCGTTTAAGTACAAACAATAGATCTAAACTAAGAAAGAAAAACCCTTCTTGTAGGATGGATCTGTAGGTCCCAAGGGGTGTGAGTAAGGTTTAGAAGGGGGGATTGAATAAACTTTACCAACTTTCCGATTTTAGTCCTTTTAAAATATTACAGAGTTAACACAAACAGCTAAGTCCTTGAAGGACAACTAAGATTTGGTTATTCAACGAGTTAGCCACTCACTCAACACTCGATAGAGCCGTTGATAGAATAACTCACCGTTTATCCCGAACCTTAACTTGGTTGTGTTGGTTTTATCATCGTGGAAGACTTAACACCCTTTGATTTGTTTTAAACTTATTTTAACACTTGATTTTAGCTCTTGGTTATTAATCAGTTGGATAACAAATAAGTTTATCAAATGAGATATAAAGTAAATATGCGAGAAATGTAAATGTCTTTGAAAAATAAATAACACAGTTGATTTTTATAGAGGTTCGAAGATGGGGTAATTATTCTAATCCTCTCTTCTCCAACTCCTGGAGGAATCCACTAAGTAATGTGATCAGTTTACAAAGTGGTGAATGGGTCTAGAGACGACCTTGGTCACACAAATGGCTTCTCGTCCGACTCGGCTTCTTCACAGGGCAAATTTCTTTTCACTTTCTTTCTCAAGCTCTTGGATTTGATCACGAAGCCCTCCAATAACTTGATACTGGTTCGACCTTGAACCTTCCTACAATCCTCCTTGGAAAGTAGACCCCTTTTGATTCTTCAAAAGTTTCCTCTTCAACAGTTTGAAGTTGTCTTTCCTTCACAGCTTTGTGTTGGATTGATTTTCTTCGAGTTTCAGGCTTGAGGATTTGCTTGAATATCTTTGAGAATATTTGCAGGTTTACAACTTAAATATTGCTTGCTTGTTCGTGGTTCAGGTAACCTTTTCTCAATGAGTTTCCTAAGCCTTTTATAGTGAACTTTCAAAAATCTGCCCGTTGAAGAGATAAGCTGATTTTCAAAAGACACTTGTGTTCGTTGGCTTGTCTTTTCTTGGTCTTCAATCTTGAGATGTAGACCTTTCCTCGTATTAAATGAATGTGCAACTTTTCAGGTTCTGACATGAGGTGCAGTGCTTCCCATTGGTTTATTCCTTTTGCATGCTTCTGGGATGAGCACTTTAAGACCTGGCATCATGGAAGTATTACTTATTTAAGTAATGTTCTTGACTTCTATGCAACGGATTCATTTCAGTCAACTTCTCTTGGCTGCTGCCTATTTCCCAGGTGACTTGAGTCTGCTCCAATCATTTAAAGACTCATCTGTCACTTTCAACTTATGACTTGGCTTCTTGAGATGACTTTGACTGACACTTCACACAGTTGTTCCTCAGTTGATACATCTTCAGTCAAGTTCTTGATCTCCCTTCTTGGCCATACTCAGCAGTTCCACAGCGGAGTCTTCACTTGATCTTGATTGACTTCTTGTATTTCCAGGCATAGTGACTTGACTCACTTCCCTATCTATTACAATGAAAATTACAAGGAAAATGGGGTGCCAACTATCTAGTTTAAGTTTTACATGGCATTCATCAAAATCTATAAAATAAATTTCCCAACAATTTCCCCCTTTTTGATGATGCCAAAACTTAAAAACATTAAACAACATGTAAACAACAAAGATATATACAGACAATGAAGTAACACAGAATGCATGCGTTGAGTAGATCGTTTTATTGATCATAGCATTCTTGTCCTTTACACAATTATTTACATTTAGTATCAGAGCATTCTATATCAAAGAAAATACCAACATTTGTGCTTAAGAATACAAATACAAAGTGAGAAATTACAGAAAACTTCACTAAGTTTGCAGATGACTTACAAAAGTGTATTTACATAAGTAAAATACATGAAGGGTTCACAGCAACACTTCGTCGCCTTCGCTGCTTCTTTCTTTCCTCTTCAGCTCTATCGAAGTCATCAACTCTTCTTCTCTTTCTTTCTTCTTCAACTACTTTCTTCTTTTCATAAGCTCTTTTGGAAGCATCATCCTTCCGCTTCCTCTCGAGCCATTGCTCTGTTTGTCTTTTGTTCTCCTCTTCTTGTCTTCTCGCGGCTTCAGCAATCTTCCTAGCCACTTCCAGGTTTGCCACTACATCATATCCAGTCCAGTAGATCCTTCCCTTCTTTCCTGGATCTACATATTCAATGTTCTTGGGTCTTGGATGAGGTTGAAAGTCTCTTCCTCCACCACTTCTTCCTCCTCCTCTGGGTGTATCTTTGTCAAGAGTCTTACTTACCACCGAGTAGGCTGCTGGTAGTTTGTTTATCGCCTTCTTCGCACAATGTAAGACCTTTCTCCCAGTACAGATCCCAGGCTTGGGCTACAGGCATCTTTTAGAAATAGCCTCGAGCGTCTTGAATTCTCGAACTGATCTTGGCTCAGATCCGTTGTCTGGAATAGCATCTTGATCCTTCCCTGCCGGAATGCCACCGTATTGTTTCAACACTTCTTCAATGTGGGCATCCGTCCTTTTGTCGAACTCTTCCATCCCTGCCTCTACGATTTGCTTTTTCTTTGACATTAGTACAATAGTGTGTTCGATCGGCAGAGTCACTGGAAGTTTGCTGATAATCGATGCCATACCATGACCCTGCTGAGGGGTTTTAGCAATCATTAATGTCAAATCCTTTGACCATTCCCCCTCAGCTGCTTTTCCCTTCTTCTTCTCAGCTCCCATCATCTTAGCTTCCGATTCTTTCAACTTTTCTTCTTTTAAGCTCCTTAGGGACTCCTCTTCCCCCTGTTTGGCATCATCAAAGGAGAGAGGACCCCATGGAACATGCATGCGAGCATGAAGTCGAGTCTCTTTGAGAGCCGAGTTCGACTGAGTCTCGCCGCACATAAGTCATCCGAAATTCGAATGAGTGGCTTTTGACTTGGCCGCCACTAGTTTCATTTCAGCCATGAGAAGGCTGAATTTTGCATTCATGGTCTCCTGAAGACGCAGAACTTCTTTTTCGTTGGAATTCAAAGAGTAGCTCCATTTACATTTTTGTGAGAGTCATGCAACCTCTCAATATATGCTTGCATCCTCTCGCTTCATATCAAGATCACAAGACCCCAAACAAGCATCTTAATGTATAAAGCCTTAAAATAGCGAACTTGCTCGTATCGCATGGCACTCTGCTTTGTGAGACCACTCCCCGATCCTTACAACTATCCCTCTCAAATCTGCTTGAGGGTGGCATCTCTATTGTCCAGGCGTAAATCTAGTGAGGTTTGGTGCCGTTTGATATTCTCAATTTCTTCACGAGATCTTCTTGAAGACTTCACGAATCTCGGCTATCACACCCGATTCAACTACCTAAGCCATTCCGCATCGAAGTCAAAGTTTGCTTTGGTGTTGGGAAATTTTTGTTGATTTTGATGAATGCCATGTAAGACTTAAACTAGAAAGTTGGCACCCCATTTTCCTTGTAATTTGTATTGTAATAGATAGGGCTATATGAGTGAGTCAAGTCGGCTATGCCTGGATATGTAGGAAGTCAATCAAGACTAGAACGAAGACTCATTGTGAAAGCGGTGAGTGTGTGCAAGGAAGAAATGTCAAGAACTCGTCTGCAAGGTGTATCGGCTATGAATCAACCGTGTGAAAAGTTAGACAAGTCAACTCAAGAAGCCGAGTCTCAAGTTGAAGTGATTTGTTGAGTCATCCATTGATTGGAAGCTAACTCAAAGTCACCTGGGAATAAAAGAATCGCTATCAAGTCAAGACAATCAACGAGATCCGTTGATAAAAGTCAAGAAGTTACTCGAATAGCAACTTTGTTAAAGTTGTCGAAAATAAAGTGCTAGTTCGATTATGTGCAAAAGAAACAGGCCAATGGGAAGCACGCACCAACGTCTGTCTTAGACATCAATCGCAATACTTGCAAGACATTAAATTCGAGGAAATGTCAACATCAAGGATCGCAACAAGACAAGCCAACGAACACAAGTGACTTTTGAAAATCAGCCTATCTCTTCAACGGGCAGATTTTTTTGAAAGTTCATTATAAAAGGCCGAGGAATGTCATTGAGAAAAGGTTACCTTGCACACCTGAGATAACAAGCAATATTCAATCTATAACCTCGCAAAATACTCTCAAGTTATTCAAGAAAAATCCTCAAGCCTGAAACTCGAAGGAAATCGATCCAACACTAAGCCGTGAAGGAGAGATAACTTCAAACTGTTGAAGAGAAAAACTTTTGAAGATTCAAAAGGGTCTACTTTTCAAGGAGGATTGTAGAAAGGTTCAAGGTCGAACCGTCTCAAGTTATTGGAGGGCTTCATGATCAAATCCAAGAAGCTTGAGCAAGTAAGTTTGAAGTAGCAAAGGCAAATTGCCTGTGAAGAAGCCGAGTCGGACGAGAAGCCGCCTATGTGACCAAGGCATCTCCGCAGACGAGTCCCAAAGGATCAAGTCACCGTGTGATCAAGACTTGTATCCGACCGACAACCACTTTGTACTTTGATCATTACTTAGTGGATTCCTCCGGGAGTTGGAGAAGAGAGGATTAGAAGAATTACGCCATCTTCGAACCTCTATAAAAATTACCTGTCATTTACATTAGCACACTTTCATTTCTCGCACATTTATATCTCACGATAATTTGCTATCCAAATGATTAATAACTAAGTGCTAAAACCTAGTGTTAAAATAAAATTTAATCAAATACAAGGGTGTTAAGTCTTCCGCTGGAAAACCTTATCACAACCAAGTTAAGGTTTAGACTAAACAACTGAGTTATTCTATCAACAGCTCTATCGAGTCTGTTGAGTGGCTAATCTGCTGGTTAACTAACTTAGTCATCCTTAAAGGACATAGTCAGAAACTTAACTCGTAACATTTTAAAAGGATCAAAATTAAAAAGTTGGTAAGGTTTATTCAACCCCCTTCTAAACGTTATTCACACCCCTTGGGACCTACAAGTGGTATCAGAGCGGTTGGTTCATTGAGCCTTCCGCACTGGTTACTGAACTAGATCTCCAATCTTTCAAAGGATTTTTAACACTTGCTCTTTCAAAAGCTATTTTCACTTAGCGAAAGTTATTATTATGGAAGCAAATCTGACACGCATTCCTATGTTCACTATTGAGGAATTTGATGACTGGAAAATTCGCATGTAGGCTTATCTATCTGCTTTACATGATGAAATGTGGATAGTGATAGAGGATGGGCCACTGCAAATCCTGAAAGTGAACACATCTGTACGGAGAGCAGCCACAGCTGAAGGAGAAGAAGCTGCTGCTGAAGCTAGACCAGCCATGGTTGAGAAACCAAGGATTGAGTGGACCAATGAGGACAGAAAAAGATACAACTTGGATAATGTAGCCAAGGATATTCTCTATAAGACTTTGGACAAAGCAATGTTCAACAAAGTCAAATCTTGTCAAACTGCAAAACAAATCTGGGATAAATTAACTTTAATTTGTGAAGGATCTGAGCAAATTAAAGAGAATAAATTGTCTGTTGCTGTACATAAATTTGAAAATTTTAAAATTCTTGCAGGTGAAACTTTGGATCAGCTGGATGCTCGATTCAATGAAATTACAAATGAACTATCAGCACTTGGGAAAGAATATACACAGAAGGAAATGTGTATGAAGATTCTAAGGAGCCTCCCAGCTGAATGGGAAATCAAGGTCATGGCCCTGAGACATTCAATGGACCTCTCAAAGACATCCAACCATGAACTATTTTCAGATCTCAAAGCCTATGAGTTTGAGCTGAGAAGAAAAGATCAAGAGGAGATAGTTGTACCCAAAACAGCTGCATTAATTGTCAAGGATGGAAAGAGAGCTGAAACTAAGGAAGCTATAGATCAAGAAGAGATTGCCCTGATGGTTAAAAGATTCAACAAGTTCTTCAACAAGAACTACAAAAGAAACAAGGGTGAATCCTCCAGAGACATTCAACACCTTCCAAGTCAAGGAAGATAGGCCACCCAAGAGAGTCAGCATCAAAAGGTTGAGTATCAAAGAGCCGATAACCAAAGGACGAGAAAGAGTGATCAAAGAGCCGAAAACCCGTGTTGGAACTGAGACAACCAGACACTTTCTTTGTTGACCCCCTATCCAATAGTCAACAAGTAAAATGAAGAATATAGAAAAGTCTTGAGAGAAAGAAGACAAGAGAAAAAGAAAGCCATGTTAGGCTAGGAGACAGTTGAGACAAATGCTAAGTCTAAAGAAACAACGAGACACGAGAGAGTAGTGAAGCGACTACTCAAGTGACTCGAAGAAGAAGCCTTGATCCTGTCTTATGGATAAAGAACAAGACCAACCGGACCAGAAGATGAGGTACATTCTAACTCATCTCATTCGATTCAAGTGATAGTGACTGTGGTACACACACTTCATCACCCACTGATCTTTATGATTCATTAGGCAAACTGATGAAAGACTTTGAGCATATTAAATCCTCACATACACTATTGAATGAGGAAAACAGACGCTCAAGAGCCAAAACTCACATTGACTAAAGAGTCCGAGTACTCTAGGTCACATAGCCGATGAGAACAAAGAGTTGAAGGCTAAAAATGCTAAACTAATAGAAGAAATAACTACTATAGAAAAGAGGAAAATGATCTCAAAAATGTGATTGCCTCATTTACAAAGGCATCTAAATCATTGGATGACCTTATTATGAGTCAAAAAGAATGTGGAGATAAAACAGGCATAGGATTCAATTCCTTTGTACATAGTCAAGTTCCAAGAGTGATTTTGGAAAAGGGATCTTCAAGTAATGAAGCATCTCAAAAACCCAAAACACCAAATGCTGCACACACATTCATTCCTAAGCCCAATCACAAACAAACTGGCCTTGGTTATAAAGGGAAAGGAAAAACAGACCCGATTGAGTATCTTTGAGAGGACAAATTGAGAAGAAATCCAGCAGAGTTCCTCAGCAAATTCCAAATAGGAAGTACTCTGTAAAGAAGAAACAGAGCTACCAGAAGCCCCAGATGTTCTATCAAAGGAACACATATGATGGGAATGGTAGAAACTACCCAAGCCAAGCTAATTGGAATAATGTGAAATATCAGCAAAGACGTATGGAATACAAGCCTAAATGGCAAAGACCTAGACCTCAGCAAAGGTCATTCCAAAAGCAAAAGAGCTATTATCAGCACACACATGCACCCAGGCACTACACTCAAAAATATCACAACTACCCAAGGAAAGCAATTGCTAAAACACACACACAGGCATACAAACAAAAGAGACAGCTGTATGTGCCTAAGGCCCCCAAGCAATTTGCAAATGTGCATTTTGATTATGGTGCAGATAGATGGCAACCTCTTAGAGTCAAATCATTTGGCTATAGGTTGGTTGGATCATCTTACAGCACTAACCCCTCAGGACCCAGGCAAATATGGGTACCTAAAAACTAATTTCCTTGATTGCAGGTTCAAGGAATGTTGAGTGCCAAGGAACCTGGTACATGGATAGTGGTCGCTTCCCGGACATATACGACAGAAACAAGAAAAATCACAAAGTTCAAGGAGATTAAAGGCGCAAAAGTCATATTTGGAGGAAACGAAGCTCCAGGGGAAATCAAGGGCACTGGATCTATCAAGAAAAATGGATTGGAAATCACAGATGTTGCATATGTTGAAGGTCTCAACTTCAACTTTGTTAAGCATCGATCAACTCTGTGACAAATGCTATAATATTGGATTCAATATGGGAGTGTGCGGATCAAGGATACTAAATCAAATGAAATTGTCTTTGCAAGGATCAAGAAAGAAAAACATGTATGTGGTAGATTGGTCTCTCACACACAAAGCACTTGTCATTAGCGAAAGAGTACAAATGCAAATCAAGTTGGTCAGGGCAAGAAAAATGAGTCATCTGAATTTCAAGACAATCAACAAGCTTGCAAGGAGTCATCTTGTGGAAGGATTGCCAGATTCAGTATACAAGAAGGAAAGTGTATGTGATGCATGCCAAATGGGAAAGCAGATCAAATCTTCATTTAAGGATAAACCCAGTCATTCTTCAACAAGGATATTGCATCTGTTGCATATGGATTTATTTGGTCCAGTTGAGCCAGCTAGCATAAGTGGAAAGAAATACACCTTAGTGGTGGTGGATGATTATTCAAGATATACATGGACAATCTTCATGTGCAAAAAAAAGGAAACCTTGCAGAAGTTACCTCAGCTGATGAGAAGAGTTCAAAATGAGAAGAGTCAAACCATTATAAAGATAAGATCTGATAGAGGAACTGAGTTTGTCAATGGTATAATTACTCGATGTTTGCGTAGAAAATGGTATTGCTCATGAGTTATCTCAGACAAGGACTCCACAAATGAATGGAGTAGCCGAAAGAAGGAACATAACTCTCAAAGAAGATGAAGCTGGATTGCCTAAGAGATTTTGGGCTGAAGCCATCAACACTGCATGTTATACTCAAAATAGATGCATGGTTAATAGACAGCTGACAAAGACTCCCTATGAAATATTGACAGGGAGAAAGCCAAATGTTGGGTACTTTAGAATATTTGGATGCCAATGCTTCATCCACAACAATGTGCAAGGATAATCTAAAGGCTTTTGATGCTAAAGTTGATGAAGGTATCTTCTTGGGATACTCAGCTGAAAGTAAAGCCTATAGAGTGCTGAACAAGAGGACTATGGTCACATAAGAGTCTATCCATGTGGTTTTTGATGAACCTAATGTGAATGGAGAAGACATTGAAGAGTTAGGTGAAAAGCAAAATCACCGACTATGTAGAAAGAGTCCCTACGTTGAAGTCAAGAAAGGATTATCAACCAAAACAATGATGAGATAGTGAATCTCAAAGACAATGGAAAATCTGCACTAGATGATGATGGAAGAGCTGCTCAAGACAACACAACCTGCAAGACAATCGAACCCGGTGATTTACTCCAACCGATGTGAGATGGTGAGAGACCATCCACCAAAGCTAGTCATTGGAGATGTAAGAGATGGTGTAAGAACCGATCGAGCTCGGCAAGAAGCAATGTTCACTTGTTTTATTTCCCAAATAGAACCAAAAGATGTGTCTCAAGCATTAGATGACACACATTGGATTCAGCCATGCGGAAGAGTCAATCAATTTGAAAGGAACAAAGTATGGGTATTGGTGCGAGAGACCAACCCATCAAAATGTTATTGGCACAAAATGGGTTTTGAAACATGATGAATGAGGAAGGTTCTGGTAAGAAATAAAGCAAGATTTGTAGCCAAAGGGTATTGCCAAGAGAAAGAATAGATTTTGATGAAACCTTTGCTCTGTTGCAAGATGAGAAGCAATAAGGATGTTTCTTGCCTATCTTTGCACACAAGAACTTTCTTGTATATCGGATGGATGTGAAGAGTGCATTTTTAAATGGACTGTTAGAAGAAGAAGTCTATGTTGAGCAACCTCCAGGCTTTGAGCGAAGACCATTGGAGATAATGTGTACAAGCTAAAGAAAGCTCTATATGGATTGAAACAAGCACCTAGCATGGTAAGATACATTATCTCAATTTCTCGACAGATAATGGATTCACCAAAGGCAAAGTGCACGAGAACACTCTTGAATTCAAGATGGGGAGAGTATCTTTGCTTGTTCAAATATATGTGGATGATATCATTTTTGGATCCACAAACAAAGAGTCATGTGATAAGTTCTCAAATCTCATGCAAGGAAAATTTGAGATGAGCATGATGGGAGAGCTGACATTTTTTCTAGGACTTCAAGTCAAACAGCTGAAGGATGGAACCTTCATAAGTCAAACGAAGTACACCAGAGATTTAATGAAGAAATTTGGTATGGAAGAGAAGTCTTCTCGTGAAAATACCAATGAATACATCATCAAAATGGACTTGGATGCGGATGGCAAGCCTGTGGATCAAACAAGATACAAAGCACTCATTGGATCACTGCTCTATTTAACATCAAGCAGGCCAGACATCACCTTTGCAGTAGGTGTATGTGCAAGATTTCAATCTGCACCAAAGGAAAGTCACAAGAAGGCTAGCACTAAGAGAATCCTAAGATATTTGAAGGGATGCCAGGAAGTCGGCTTATGGTATCCAAAGGAAGGTGGATTCAAGCTAATTGGTTAATCGACTCGACTATCTTTGGATGTAGAGTTGACGAGAAAAGTACTTCATGTACATGTCAAATGCTTGAAATAGATTGGTTTCCTGGTTTAGCAAGAAACAAAACTCAATAGCCACATCCACACGGGTGAGCGTAGTACATAGTCAGTGCAAGCGTTTCTTTGTGCCCAAGTCTTATGGATGAGACAACAGCTGAGAGATTATGAAATTGAAGAAAAAGAGATTCCAATTATGTGTGATAACACAAGTGCAATCACTCAGAATCCTGTGTTGCACTCAAGAACAAAGCACATTGATGTCAGATATCATTTTATAAGAGATCATGTTGAAAAGAAAGACATCACCTTGAATATATCTCAACCGATAAACAAGATTAGGCGACATATTCACAAAGCCTTTATGTGAATTAAGATTTGAAGAGCTTAAGCATGAGCTAGGGTTAATTAAGATGAGTTGACACTCAGAAGACTCAATGAGAACAGATGAAACATGAAAAGATGAAAACAGAGCAAATCTCATAAATCAGCCAAGTGAATCAGCCGTATCGGAAAGTCAGCTGTATCGAGTTAGCTGACAGCTGAGTCGCTTATGTGAGAAGAGAGAAGAAAAGCTAAGTCACTTATGAAGTAAGCTGAATCATTTATGAGCAAAGTGACAAAAACGCAGTCGTTTTTAATGAGCGGGAATGTTTTAAGGACGACATCAGCGCAATAATGACAGGTACAGTCAAAAGCTGCACAGTAAAGCCTATGATTGGATATAAATGCTGCCGCATTAAATGCGGGCAATTAAATGCTAATCGGCGTGTTGAATCTGAGCCGTTGATCTTGATCAAAATTTCAAAATCCAAAAATACGTCCTTTCATAACCCTTATATACTCATTCGTTCAGTTTTCTCTCTCACTTTCTCAAAAATGTTCATCTTTCCAAAGTAAAGACAACAAATTTTCTCTCGAAAACCCTACAAGTTCTCTAGTCAATATTCAAAGCTTATCAAGATTCATTCGGTAAAAATCACTAAAATGGCACCAGCACATGACTTCTCTAAACTCGCAAAGCAAATCCACACCGGATCAACCGTGGATTTTGAAGGGATGGTTAAACAGGGTTCTGATGAAACCCTTGTGAAGAAGATTGCGGATAAGATCGAGAAATCCGGGCTGAAACCCTTTCTTATGATGGAATATCATATGACGTACATTGAGGAGGTCGCCCAGTTCTACGTGAACGCCGAGGTGCAGGACGAAGGGATTAAGTCCTCCGTCCACCGCAAGGACATATTAATCACTGCAAAGGACCTTGCGGAGCACTGTTTATTGCCGTCGGAGGGCATGCCAGAGATATATGAAGCCGACGTCGATCTGGCTGCTGCATAGAAGGAAGTGGCCAAACCTGAGTGTGCTGCAAAAGTTGTCTACATAGCTGACAAGAAGCTGCTGAAGGACGATTATCATAAACTGTTGGATATCGTCGCCAAATGTGTAGACATGAAGTTTGGAAGCTACAATCAGCTGTCCAAAACCAAGCTAATCGTCATGGCTGCAATCATGGAGGAGAAGAAGATCAACTGGGCAGAATTCGTTTACAGCAGACTCTGCCAGAACGTTGCGAATAAGTCCTTCAAAGAGGACGGATCCTTTAGAGGATCTCTGGGCTATGGTCTTGTAATCGGCCATTTGATGGAGGTGAAGGTGTTCCCCTTTGACATGGAAAGTCATTCCATGTCAACAAGAAGATGTTCTCAGGCCAATCTCTCGGAGCCCGAGAAAAGAGCCTATGCAAAGAGGGCGGATACCGGCGAGGGGAATCAATCGACCACGAGGAAACAAATGCCGCTTCCCCTCCTCCAAGAAGAAAGCTGCTCTGTAGGGCCGGAAATAAGAAGGTCGCTCTATGAAAGAAGAAAGACGCGCATGCCCCTGCAGGCCGAGTCACCCCCGTAGCCGCCTCTAAGGCAAATCCGAAGGCCTTAACCTTCGAGGAACCGGAGGAAGTAGAACCAGATATTCCTCTGGTGAAAACTAAGAGAAGGAGAAGACTCACCAAGCTCTCGGAGCTTGAGAAGACAGCTGAGTCTGCCACTCACCGAGCAAATCTCGAGACGCTGAAGAAGTGCAGTCTCCAGAAATTGTTGATGAAACAACCAAGTCTGCTGAGGCCGATCAGCAGAGGCAAATAGAAGACCCAACTATGGATAGAACAGCTGAGGAAGAAGAGGCAGCAGAGACAACAAATGATCATGTAATAATGTATTCTCCATTATACCCAGGACATCTAGAATCGTCGAGAGTGGAGGAAGTGGAAATTGAGTCTTTCAAGGGTGCGGTTCGAACACCCCAATTCATTGAAGAAGAAGAGGAGATTTTCCAGTTTCTTGAGGTTGATCTTGTGTTGCAAGCTCTAGATGAGATAACTCGCATAAATATACTTGCAAAATCGGAAGGAACAAGAACAGGCTAGAGCAAATGAGAAGCGAGGCTCGTGAAAAAGCCAAAGATTTGTCCTCTTCGAACCAACGAGCACACTCATCCTCACATCCATGCTCTTTCGAGAAAGTGATGAGGACATGGATCCGGTTCTTTGCACATGAGAAATTGATATGCAGGCAAGCCATCGCCGAATCCAAAATAATGCATGAACAACAACTTAGGAAGGAAGGACCAGAGAGTCTTCCAAAATGATTGCCATAGTTATTGCTGCAACCACTTCCCCAGCTCACTCAGAGGACGGATCCAAAGGACTTGGCGATGACACTGGGAACTTGGGCACCCAAGTTGAGCCAACCCCTGTTGAAGGTGTCTTACCACCTGCCCCAGCGGCTGAACATTCATATGAAACAGCCGGGAGTCTGGAGCAGAGTGACCCCACCATAAGTCACTCAGCTGGTGTGCCAGCCGAGGGGAAAACTCACTCCACTGTAGCTAGGTCGGAGGATGCTGCAGATGGATCCACCATGAAGCAAGGAGGCGAAGTGGAGAAAGAGAAAGAAAAAGAACCACAACAAGTTGTCACTGACGAAGCTCGGACAGTTGAGTCTATCTCAACTGAAGTGCCAACAGCTTTGCAGGCTGAGGACACTGCTGATGTAGTCGAGGCAAAGGATGGATCTGCCCCGGGAGTTAACACTTTGGGCAATGAAAGTGCAATCCAAGGAGTTGAGACTCCTGTGGATGCCACCGCAGAAGACCCTAAGACAACACGTCGTCGAAGGGAATGTCCATGCCTTGCTACAGTTGAGACTGCAGGAGGTAATGAAGGCCCGAGGGAGGTTGAAACTTCCCTGGGTAAAGAGACAAAAACGAAGAACATCCCTCCTGTTCACATTGAAGACTCTGAGGAGGAGATTAGTGCCCTTCATGACTCCCAAGACAACCCTGATATATCATTCTTGGGATCTGAAGACGAAGCTGAGTCCACTCCTGCTGCAAAGGACTCGGGCCGAGGATGTTCTACCCGACGAGCAAGCCGTAATTCAAGGTCGCTCCATAAACTTTCAATTTTGATGATGAACCAAATCCTCGGGCTTCATCATCGTCCGATGACACTTGATGGTGCAAAATGAGGATACGCAAATTCATTTAGCGAAAACCACCGAGGCCGAGGAAGCTTTTAAGACAATGATGCTCGGTCACCGCCAACCATCTCACCAAGGCCCGGTGAGACCGAGTCATCTCGTGCGCAGGCTCCCAAAGCTACAAAGAGGCTCGACTCAACCTGGATCATCACAGTACGAACAAGCAATCATCAATACCATATGTGCGTGATGATGCCTTCAAGAAACTTTCCTTTTTCAGATTGAGCTGCCCGACCTTGAAGAAGAAACAACTTGTGAGCGTAAACGCTTTCCGCACACTGATCCCATCATTCCCACCGACTCCATTGTCCTAGTAGAATTTGATTTCGATCTTTGCTTGGCCGCCACCAAACCGAGGTGACCGTTGAGATACGTGAGGTATTCAAAACAATTCTTGGTGAGATTGAGAGAATTGAACGGCACCATCCTCACCGGACATGCGGGCCGGACAACGGGGATGCCAATCTTACAAATGACTTAAGAGGGATTGTGGTGCGGATCGAGAATGGTGTCAATAGCGAGTGCAATGTGATACGAACAAGTTCGATATTTCAAGGCATTGTATAACAAAATGCTGATCCGGGAGCGCCGATAATGTTTATATGAAGAAGAGGATGCAAGACAATATTGATAGAATGCATGCCTCCCATACTACCAAATAGAACTTCTGCGCGTAGAGGAAAATATGAATGCCAAGTTCACCTTCTTATGGCCGAGATGAAACTGTGGCACCAATCCAAAGCCACCCGCTCGGAGAATTTCGAACAAGATACTCTGCAGACTCCAAGTAGAATTCACTATCGCCAGATCGACTTCATGCTCGAAGGGATGTTTCGGAGTTCCTCTCTCTTTTGATGATGCCAAAAAGGGGAAAGAGGAATACATGAAGACGTTGAAGGAGACAATCATTGTTGTAGAGAAGGAACAAACAAGCTGTTGAAAAGAGGAAAGAGAAAGGAAAAGCTGTTGAGGGGGAAAGGTCAAAAGATGTGACCTTAATGCTTGCTGAAACCCCTCAGCAAGGTCATGTCACATCTAGCATAATCAGCAAACTTCCTGTGACTCTGCCGATTCATCATTTTGTTGTGCCTATGTCGAAAAAGAGAAAACTTGTAGAAGCATAAATGGAGGATTTTGACAAAAGAACGGATGCACGTGTTGAGGAAATGTTGAAACAATTTGGAGGCATTCCGGCAGGTAGAGACACAGATGCCATTCCAGATGACGGACAAGAGCCAACATCTGTTGAAGAATTCAAAACGCTCGAGTCCGAAGGATACTTCAAAAACATGTCCATAGCCCAAGCCTGGGATCCGTACTGGGAGAAGGGTCTGAAGGTATGCGAAGAAGTTGATAAGCAGCAGACTTCCATTAGCAAGTCAGCTGGCAAACAGAAAACTCCCGTGCAGTATACCCCCAGAGGAAAATGAAGGAGTGGTGGAGGAAGAGGTTTTCGACCTAGACCTCTGCCCAAAAATATTGAATATATAGATCCGTGGCAAGAAAGGAAGGATCTCTTTGGGGGCTTTGATGCTGTGGCAAATCTGGAAGTGGAGAGGAAGAATGCTGAGTATGTCAGAAGGATCGAAGAAGAAAATAAAAGGCAAGATCAGCTGTGGCAAGAAAGGCAAGAAAGAAAAATAAGAGATGAAGCCGCAAAAAGAGCTTACGAGAAAAAGAAAGCACAAGATGAAAAGAAAAGAAAGAGAGCTGACGAAGACAGAGTCAAGAAGAAAAAAAAAAGGAGCGAAAAAGGCGATGAAGTGTTCTTTGCCAACCCCTTTATGTAATTTACTTATGTAAATACATATGTATGTAAGTCTTACGTACATGTAATGAAGAATCAGTATTTTGCATAGATAAGTATGCTCGATTGCTATGATACACATTGTAAACAAATTGTGTAAAGGACAAGAATGTTATGATCAATAAAAAGATTGATTCTCTTGTAGGTCCCAAGGGGTGTAAGTGTAAGGTTTAGAAGGGGGTTGAATAAACCTTACCAAATTTTCGATTTAGTCCTTTTAAATATACTGAGTTGATACTACACACCGTGTCCTTGATGGACAATCAATTTAGCCACTCAAGAGAGTTAATCTCTCAACAGACTCAACCGAGTTGTTGATGGAATAACTCACCGTTGGTTCTAAATTAACTCAACTGTGGTTTTGTTTTCATTGGAAGACTTAACACCCTTAAGTTTGATTAAGCAAGAGTATAGTGCTTGGTTTAGTACTTATAAATTATCAAGTGGATAGCAAATTTATCAAAGAGATATAAGTAGTTAAAAATGCAGGAATTAAAGTGCTTAAATGTAAATGACACAATGAAATTTTTATAGAGGTTCGAAGATGGGGTAATTCTTCTACTCCTCTCTTCTCCAACTCCTGGAGGAATCCACTAGGTAATGATCGATATACAAAGTGGTAATGTCCGGATACAAGTCTTGATCACACAACCGACTTGATCCTTTGGGACTCGATCTGAGACGCCTTGATCACTCACCAAGGCTTCTCGTGCGACTCGGCTTCTTCACAGGCGGCCTTGCTACTACAACTCACTTGCTCAAGCTCTTTGGATTTGATCACGAAGCCCTCCAAAAGCTTAAGACTTGGTTCGACCTTGAACCTTGAATCTTTGGAATGTAGACCCCTTTATTTTTCAAGATTTTCCTCTTCAACCGATTGAAGTTATCTTTCCTTCACAGGTGAGTGTTGGATTGATGTTCTTCGTAGTGTAGGCTTGAGGATTGAGAATGTTTCAGATTTTCGATAATTGCTTGAACGTTTTTAGTTCAGTCTCCGTGACTTGTGTCGCTTGTCACTTGTATCTTGTGTCTCTTGTATCACTTGTATCTTATGTCTCTTGTGTCACTTGTATCTTCTCAAACAAACTCCTCGGCCTTTTATAGTGATCTTTCAAAAATTTGCCCGTTGAAGAGATAGGCTTATTTTTGAAAGTCACTTGCAATCGTTGGCTTGTCTTATTGCAGTCCTTGGAATTGCCATTTCCTCGTATGAATTGTTCTTTCACCTTTTCGAGTTCGACACGGTGTAGTGCTTCCCATTGGTTCATTCCTTGTGCACGCTTCGGGGACCGAGCACTCCGAGAAAGGTGGTATGGAGATATTACTTGTTTAAGTAAATCTCTTGATTTACGTACAATGAGATCTTTTCTGATTATCTCGACTTGACTTCATTTCCTTGCTTTCCCAGGTGACTTGGAGTCGACTTCCAATCATTGGATGACTCTTCCGTCACTTGACTTGAGACTTGGCTTTTCTTGAGTTGACTTGATCGATACTCCACTCACCGTATCTCACCGCTTCTTTAGTAGAATTCCCGTCTACTCTTCTTTGCCATACTCAAATTGTCTCGCAATGAGTCTTCCTTCTAGTCTTGATTGTCTTCTTGCATGTTAGGGCGTAGCTAACTTAACTTAGCTTGGCCACTCTATTTATTACAATGCATTTTACAACAAGAATTGGGGTGCCAACTTTCTATTCTAAGTTTTACATGGCATTCATCAAAATCTAAACAATAAATTTCCTAACAATATCCCCCTTTTTGATGATGCCAAAACTTAAACCATTCAAAAATGCAAATAGCAAAGATACATACAGATAGTGTATTGACATAGAATGTATGCGCAGAATCAATCCTTTTATTGATCATAACATTCTTGTTCTTTTACACAATCAAGCTTTTTACAAGATGTATCGAGCACATATTTGTCTACAAAAATAAAGAATTTATAGCTTTATTACAGAAGACTTACATTGTATGTATTTACATAATAAAATACACGAAGGGGTGGACAACAACACTTCATCTCCTTCATTGTCTCCTTCTTTCATCTTGTTCAGCATCTTCTTCTCTTCTTCTCTTTTTTCTCATCGTCAATTTGCCTTCTTTTTCTTTTCATATGCCTTCCTGGCGCTTCATCTCTTCTTATTCTTTCCCCGTCTTTCCTCCCATAGCCGAGTTTGTCTCTTGTTTTCTTCTTCTATTCTTTTTGCATACTCAGCGTTACTTTTAGCCACTTGCAAATTTGCTACTTGGTCAAGCCCACCCAATAGATCCCTCCTTTCTTTCCCGGATCTATGTATTCAATATTTTTGGGGCGAGAGGCCTGGTCTGAAACCTCTTCCTCCATCACTACTTTTTCCTCTACCTCTGGGCGTGATTTCTTCTTTCCACCGATTGACCACGGAGTGACCAAAGCAGAGTATCCGGTGTCTGGCACTGTCGGCTTCTTCACATAACGTGAGACCCTTTTCCCAAGACAAGTCCCAAGCTTGAGCCATAGACATTTTTGCAAAGTATCCTTCGAGATGCGGCGTTTTAAATTCATCAACTCGATCGTGGCTCGTCCCGACATCGAAATGGTATAAGTGTCTCTCGCTCTTGGAATGCCTCCATGTTCTTTCAAGATGTTCATAACTCGGGCATCCATTCTTCCTTCCACTTCCTTCATCCCTCGCTTCAATTGTTTTTCTCTTTTCACCATAGATATAGCGAGTGTTGGAGTGGCAGAGTCACTGGGGAGTTTCTTTGCGATAATGTCACCGTGACAGACCCCGTTGAGGGGTTTGTGCAATCATCAAGGTCACATCTTTCGATCCTTCCCCCTCAGCATTTTCCTTTCTTTTGTTTCAACACTTCCTCACCGATCTTCCCTTCGCAGCCGCTCCTTCCTTCTCAACTTCGAGATCCCCTGCGCTTTAGGTATTCCTCTTCCCCCTTTTGGCATCATCAAAGGAGAGAGGAACGCCTGAAACAGACTTGCAAGCGAAGTCGAGCCTGGCGATAGTTGAGTTTTGTCTCGAGTCTCGCTGCAGAGTATGCGATCGAAATCGGATCGAGTAGCGTTGGACTCTGCTGAAATCGCTTCATCTCGGCCATGAGAAGGCTGAATTTTGTATTCATGGTTTCTTCCAAACGTCGTAGATCACTCTTGTTTTGCTCACGCAGCAGCTTAATCTCGGCAATGTGAGCTTCATGCATGTGCTCAATATGTTCTCTCGGCTTTGTTTTTGCATCGGCATTTTCACTCTCCATACCAAAGACTTAATGAACAATGTCCTCAAGTATCTAACTTGTTCCACACGCATTGTTTGTCTTGTTGCCACCATTCCCCGATCCCGACCGTTATGCCTCTTAAATCGCCAGGTGAGATTGGCATCTCTCATTTGTCCGATCGCATGTCCATAGAGGCCTGATGCCTCTCCATCCGTTCAATCTCGGCCGAATAGTGCCTTGAACACTTCGCGACTTCAAACGATTCTTCCGTTGCGGTGATGGCCATGCAAAGATCAAAATCATAATCACCGGAACAATGGTGCCTCGATGGAAAAACAGAGCTGGTCTGCGTGGTAGCGTACGCGTTCGTTCTCGACTCTTCATGGAGGTCGGGTACCTCCAGGGAAAAAGGAAAAGATTCTATAAAGGATTCATCACCGCCAACCGGGATCTGTTCGATGATGAGCGGTGCGCATGAAGTTCTTTTAGGAATCGACCTGCTGCACTTGAGGAGCCCGCGCATGGACTCGGTTCACCGGGTTTTGTTGTGAAGTGGACCCGACTTGCCGAGCCTCAACATTGTCTCAGCCTTCGTTGGTCTCACCGATTTTTCCAATTGAGTAGACGGTCCTCGGCCTTATCGAAGCGTCATCGGACGATGATGAGATTTCCAATGGTGGCTCATCATCAAAATTAAATGTTTGACGAGTAGTCTTGGGATCGACTTGCTCGTGCTTGGAACATCCGCACCGAGTCTTTTGGATCTCATCACGGGGGATGACTCGACTTTCTTCTTCGCCTTCCGATCCCGGAAAGGTTACATCGAGGATTATCCTGGGAATCATGAAGTGCGCTTATCTCCTTCTCGGATGGGTCGATGATAGCGGGAGGATGTTCTCTACTTGACTTCTTTTACCCCGGAAGTCTCAACCTCCCGTGGCCTTCATTACCTCCTGCAGCTCTCTCTTTGCTTGAGGCCTTGGTCCTCCCTTTCGATAGTGTCACTGTCTTAGGGTCTTCTGCGGTGGCATCCATTGGAGTCTCAACCCCATGGATTGCACTTTCATCGCCTGCAGTGTTAACTCCCGTGGGACGTTCCATCTCGTGCCTCGATCGCATCGCGCGTCATTAGCCTTCGAGCGGTTGGCACACTCGAGACGAGCATCTCTCAATCGCCTGGAGCTTCGTTGATGGCAACTTGCTTGTTTCTTCTTGTGTTTGTATTTTCTCTACTTCGCCTCCTGGATTCATTGTTGAGTCATCTGCAAAGCATTCTCCGACCTTGCCAGCGGTGGAGGGAGTTTCCCCCTCGGGCGCACCACCGAGTGACTTGAATGGGGTCACTCGTCTCCAAACTCCCTACTGTTTCGATTGATTGTTCAGCCGTTGGGGCGTGGTAACACACCTTCAATAGGGGTTGGCTCGACCGGGTCCCCAATATCCCAGGTTCATCGCCATGTCCCTTATTGCCTTCTTCCGAGTGAGTGGGAAGTGGTGGCGGCAACAACAAACATGGCGATTTGCTCAACCACTCCCATTGGATCAATTTCACCGTGTTCGGAGGACTCTCCTGGTCCCTCCACCAGTCTTTGCTCGTGAAGGATTCTCGATTCGTGCAATGCTTGCTGCATTTGCAACTCTTCCGTGGCGGCCATTCTCCTGGATCCTCATCATTGTCGGAGAAGACATCAAGGAGAGGATGTGTGTGTTCTGTGGTGCGGAGATAGGGCGAGATCTTTGGCCTTCTCACGTGCCTCGCCTTCCTCTCTCTGCTTGCTTTTCTTTCTCCTTGTCCTTGAAGATCTGCGGGATGTCCGTGCGATTGTCTTCATCGATCTTTGGGGAGCATAGTGGTTAGTCCAAGAAAGTTTAACAGTTCCTCTTCTTCTTCTATAAACTCGGGCCGTTGGAACTGTTCCTTGATTTACTCAACTTCCATTTCCTCCACTCACGCAGACGATGTTGGATGTCCGGGTAAGGTGGAGATAGGATCATCACATCACTATCCGCTTTATCGCCTTCTTCTTGTGTTTTAGCCGTGTGGACTACAAATGTCTTCTTCCGGTTGCCTCTGCTGATCGCCTTCAAAGCAGACTTAGTCTGTTTCATCAATTACATCCGGAGACTCTACTTCTCCGGTAGTCTCCCGATGTCTGCTCCACTGAGTGGTGACTCGGCCCGGTTTCTCAAGCTCGGAGTGCTTGACAATTCTTCTTCGTCTCCTAGTTTGTACCGAGGGGATTTCTAGTTCGTAAATAGTTTCCTCTCGAGTCTTGGGCGGCGGGGCCGTCTTGGTGTCTTTTTCGAGGAGGTGGCCGTCTTGGCTTGTCGATTCTCCTCCTTTTGACGATCGGAGAAGGTATTTGTGAGTCCTTCTCGACCGCCGCTAGCTGGGCGGGGAGACACGGCTGCGAGGGGGCGGTGACTCTGCTGCGGGCGGGGAGCATGTTTGGCTTTCTTTGCTGCGGGGCGTGATCTTCTTAGCAAACGCAGGGCGACTTTCTTCTTTGG
Organism: Rehmannia glutinosa; assembly: GCA_016081115.2. Lineage (NCBI taxonomy): Eukaryota > Viridiplantae > Streptophyta > Magnoliopsida > Lamiales > Orobanchaceae > Rehmannia > Rehmannia glutinosa. The sequence goes on along the minus strand of CM071924.1, from coordinate 71,705,779 downwards.
GTGGAGAGAAACAATCGTATCATCGGGTCACCGATTCCCCCTCACTCGTGTCGCCTCTCTTGGCGTAGGCTCTCTTCTCAGTGCGCCGAGGGTTTGCTCTAAACATCCTCTTGTTAACATGGAATACCTCCATCACCGTCCAATTACTAGGCCATATCCTAGGGATCCTCCAAATGAGCCATCTTCCTTGAAGGATTTGTTCCCTACGTTCGCGAGTCTGCGTAGACAAACTCGGCCATTTTATTTTCTTTTCTGCGATGATTGCGGCCATTACAATCGGCTTTGCTTTTGACAGATTTGTCAAAGCGCCAAATTTGATGTCAATGCATTTGGCAACTATGTCCAACAACTTGTGATAATCCTCCTTCAAAGAGCTCTCTTGTTTGCTGTGTACACTATTTTATCAAGATAGTCGGGCTTGGCTATTTCTTTCCAAGCATTAGCCAAGTTTACATCAACTTCGTTGATTTCTCGAGGCTCCTTGATTGGTAGAGCGCTGGTCACCAAATCCTTGGCGAGATAGTCACCGCTTTCCGTGAACAGATGACTTTATTCCTTCATCGTGAATCTCGGCATTCACGTAGAATCGTGCGACCTCCTCCACATAGGTAATCGGATATTCTAACGCCGAAATGGTTTCAGCCCGGGCGTTTCCAATTTTTCAGCGATTTTCTTCACTAGGGTGTCGTCGGACCCTGTTTCACCATTCCATCGAAATCCACAAAGAGACCCGGTGTGGATTTGCTTCCCTAATTTGACAAAGTCGTAGGTTGGTGCCATTTTTCAGGATTTTATCAAAGAAAAACTAAGAGATTGATTTGAAGATAGATAGGGTTTTAGACAAGTTTTGCCTTTGCTTTTGAGAGAAAGAGATGAACAGTTTTGGTAGTGTGAGAGAGAAAACGGACGGAAATGGTTTAAGTATGGTTTATGAAAGGGCGTGCGGGTGGTTTTGAAATGTGATCGAAATCAACGACTTAGATTTTGCACGCCTATTTAGCATTTAATGTCTCGTATTTAATGCGGCAGCATTTATATCCAATCATAAGCTTGGTGTGCGGCTTTATGTCCAGTACACATCATCATTATCTTTGACGTATTCCTTAAAACATTCCCGCTTTGTCAAAACGATCGCGTTTTTGTCACTTTGCTCATAAGTGACTCAACTTATCCTTTAGCCGATTTAACTCTACTTCTCACGATTCTCTTAGGGACTCAAATACCAACTATTGACTGTATGCTAATCTTTTCGGATCTGGTGATTTCTTGAAATGATTTGTGTGTTCAACTCTTTTTCACCCTTTTTGTGTTTCATTTCTTTTCTTTGATTCTTATGAGTGTCACTCACTCAATTAACCCTAACTCATGTTTGAGTTCTTCAAATCTTGACTCACATAATGGTTTTGTGAAGATGTCGGCCGATTGTTTATCGGTTGAAATATATTCCAAGATGATGTCTTTCTTTTCAACGTGATCTCTTATGAAGTGATATCTCGACATCGATATGCTTTGTTCTTGAGTGCAACACGGATTTTGAGTAATGGCAATTGCACTTGTGTTATCACACATGATTGGAATTTCTTTTTCTTCAACTTCATAGTCTCTCACTTGTCTCATCCATAGGACTTGGGCAACAAATTGCCAGCCTATGTATTCTGCTTTTCAGCTGAGGTGGCTATTGAGTTTTGCTTCTTGCTAAACCAGGAAATTAGTCTGTTTCCCAAGATTTGACATGTGCCTGAGGTGCTCTTCCTGTCCACTCTGCATCCAAAGCATAGTCGAATCAAATAGCCAATTAGCTTGAATCCACCTTCCTTTGGATACCATAAGCCAACTTCTTGGCTTCCTTTCAAGTATCTCAATATTCTCTTAGCCTTTGTCATATGGCTCTCTTTTGGAGCAGATTGAAATCTTGCACATACACCTACAAAGAAAGGTGATGTCGGCTGCCCGCTTGTTGTGAGATAGAGCAATGATCCAATAAGTGCTCTCTGTATCTTGTTTGATCTACAGCTTGCCATCCGCATCCATGTCCATTTTGACTGATGTATTCATTGGTATTTTTACGTAAGACTTCTCCTCCATACCAAACTTCTTCATTAAATCTCTCGGTGTATTTTGTTTGACTTATGAAGGTTCCATCCTTCAGTTGTTTCACTTGGAGTCCAAGGAAGAATGTCAGCTCTCCCATCATGCTCATTTCAAATTTACTTTGCATGAGGTTTGAAAACTTTTCACACAGCTCTTTGTTTGTGGATCCAAAAATGATGTCATCCACATATATTTGAACAAGCAATATACTCTTTTTGTCTTGAATTCTGAAAAGTGTTCTATCTACTTTTCCTTTTGTGAATCCATTTTCGGTTAGGAATTGTGACAAAGTATCATACCATGCTCTGAGTGCCTGTTTCAATCCATATAGAGCTTTCTTGAGTTTGTATACCTTATCTCCAAGAGTCTTCTGCTCAAATCCTGGAGGTTGTTCAACATACACTTCTTCTTCCAATAAACCATTTAGGAATGCACTTTTTACATCCATTTGATATACAATGAAATTCTTGTGAATCTATAGGCAAGAAACATCCTTATAGCTTCCAATCTTGCTACAGGGGCAAATGTTTCATCAAAATCTATCCCTTCTTCTTGGCAATATCCTTTGGCTACTAGTCTTGCTTTGTTTCTTATCACGAACCTTCCTCGTTCATCTTATTTCGAACACCCATTTGGTGCCAATAACATTTTGATGTATGGGTCTTTGCACTAATTCCCATACTTTATTTCTTCCAAACTGATTCACTCTTCTTGCATAGCTTGAATCCGTGTGTGTCGTCCAATGCTTGTAACACGTCTTTGGGCTCTATTTGCGAGATGAAGCATGTGAACATGGCTTCTTGTTGAGTTCGATCTTGTTTGACACCTTCTCTTATATCTCCAATGACAAGTTCTCGTGGATGGTCTCTCAGCATCTTACATCAGTTGGAGTAAGTTAGCCGGATTCATCGACTTGCAAAACCTGTTCTTTGTCGTCCTCTCTCGTAATCACTTAGCCGCAAATTTTCCACTTGTTTTGAGATTTAGCTATCTCATCTTCTTCGAATTGATAATTCGGCTTGAAAAAAAGATAGGGACTCTTACAGTATGGTTGGATGATTCACTTATCACCGACTCTTCAATGTCTTCTCCATTTACACTTGGCTCATCGAATACCACATGAATGGATTCTTCTGCAACCATAGTCCTTTTATTGAGTACTCAGTAGGCTTTGCTTTCACCGAGTATCCTAAGAAGATACCTTCATCGCTTTAGCATCAAAAGCCTTTAGATTGTCTTTGCCATTGTTGTGGATGAAGCATTTACATCCAAATATTCTCAAATATGCAACATTTGGTTTTTCTTCCACCAAATCTCATAGGAGTCTTTGTCACCGGTGTCTGCTTTATCATACATCCGTTTTGGGTGTAGCAAGTTGTGTTGATTGCTTGACCCAAAATCTTTTGTAACCCCGCTTCACTAACATGGTCCTTGATGCTTCTTTGAGGGTTCTTTCCTTCTTTCTCGCAACTCCATTCTCACTTTGGGAGTTCTTTAACTGCGATAGTTCATGACCAATACCATTTTCAATACAATATTGAGTTATTATTCCATTGACAAACTCGGTTCCTCATGTCTGATCTTATTTTGATAATGGTTTGGCTCTTCTCGTTTTGAATTCTCTTCATCAGCTGTGGTAGTTTTTGTAGAGTTTCTTTCTTCTTACACATGAATATTGTCCATGTATATCTTGAGTAGTCATCTACTACCACCAAGGTGTATTTCTTTCCACTTATGCTTTGGCCGGTTCCACTTTGGGCCAAATAGATCTATATGAAGCGGTCTGCAATATTCTTGTTGAAGATTGGCATGTCTTTTCTTTGAATGATGACTTGATTTGTTTTCCCTTCTGACATGCGTCACATATACTCTCCTTCTTGTATACTGAGTCTGGAAGTCCTTCCACAAGATTACTTCTTGCAAGCTTGTTAATCGTTTTGAAATTTAGGTGACCCGACTTTTTGTGCCACAGAACTTGATTCAAATTGTGCTCTTTTTTGCTAGTAGACAAAGTCTTTGGGTGTTGCAGTTGACCAATCCACGACATACATATTCTTTTGTCTACATCCTTGCAGCACAACTTCATTTGATTCAATATCCTTGATTTGGCATATACCCATGTTAAATCCAACATTGTAACCCTTGTCACGCGAGTTGGTCGATGCTCGCAGTTGAAGTTGAGTCCTTCAACATATGCAACGCGTCCGTGATTTCTAATCCATTCCTCTTGATGGATCCAATGCCTCTTATTTCACCAGGAGCTTCATTTCCTCCAAATATGACTTTTGCTCCTTTAACTTCCTTGAATTTTGACAGATTTTTCTTATTTCTGTCATATGTCCGGAACAACCACTATCCATGTACCAGGTTCCTTGGCACTCACTGCTCCTTGAACCCGCAATCAAGGAAATTAAGTTTTAGGTACCCATACTTGTCTCGGTCTTGAGGGGTTAGAATTGTAAGATGATCCAACCAACCTATAGCCAAATGATTTGACTCTAAGAGGTTGCCATCTATCGATGCCATAATCATAATTAATCCTGGCAAATTGCTTGGGGATTTTAGGTTCATACAACTGTCTCTCTTTTGTCTGTATGCCCGCATATGAGTTTTAGCAATTACCTTTCTTGGGTAATTGTGGTGTCTTTGAGTGTAGTGACTAGGTGCATATGTGTCTTTGATGAAAGCTCTTATACTTTTGGAATGGCCTTTCTTGAGTTCTAGGCCTTTGCCATTTGGGCTTATATTCCATAGTCTATCTTTGATAGTTCACATTATTCCAATTAGCTTGGCTTGGATATTTTCTACCATTCCCATCATATGTATTTATCTTATAGATTTTCTGGGTTTTTGGTAGCTCGCTTCTTCTTTACAGTATTTTTGTTTGGAGTTTGCTTTGAGAAACTCGATCAATCTCTTCTCACCGTCCTTTCAGCGCACTCAACTCGGCAATTTTCCTTTTCCTTTATAACCAAGGCGCTTTGCTTGTTCTGTGTTTTGGAGTGAATGTGTGTGCATCATTTAGAGTTTTGGATTTTTCTGACTCTTCATGACTTGAAGATCCTTTTTCCAAAATTACTTTTGAGGTTTGACATGGCACAGAGGAATTAAATCCTAAGCCCCGTCTTGTCTCCACATTCTCTTTGACTCATAATAAGATCATCCAATGATTTAGATGCCTTAGTGAATGAGGCAATAACATTTTTGAGGTCATTCTCCCTCTTCTCTATAGCAGCAATTTCGCTATTAATTTAGCATTTTCAAATTTTAAACTTTCACTCTCATCGGCTATTTGACTTAGAGTACTCGGCTCCTTAGTCGACTTTGAGTTTTGACTCTTGAGTAGATTGTTTTCCTCATTTAATAGTGTGTGTGAGGATTTAATGTGTTCAAAATCTTTCATCATTTTTCCTAATGAATCATAAAGATCGAGTGGGTGATGAGGTGTGTGTGTCACGATTACTATCACTAGAGTCCGAGTTTGATGAGTTAGAGTGTACCTCATCTTCTTGGTCGAGTTGATCTTGTTCCTTGGCCATCAAGCGAGATCATGGCTTCTTCTTTAGAGTCACTTGAGTAGTCGTCTTCATTCGCTCTCTGAATCATCTGTCTTTCTTGACTTGGTCATTTTCGCAAGATCTCAGCCATCATTGCCTTTTTCTTTTCTTGTCTTCTTTCTCAAGACCTTTCTTTCTTCTTCATTCCTGTATTTGTTGACTACGAGGATATGAGCGATCAATGGCATAGTGACCTGGTTATCTACGATTCCAACATAGATATTCAACCTTTTGATCGACTCTTTCCATTCTTGGATTGTCGCCCCTTTGATACTCAACTTTTTGATGATCTGTTCTATTGGTTGGCCTATCTTCCCTTGATTTGGAGGAGCCGAGTGTCTTCTGGAAGATTCACCCTTTCCTCTCTTGTAGTTCTTATTGAAGAACTTATTGAACCTCTTAACCATCGTGGGCTATTTCTTCCGGATCAATGACTTCTTTGACCTCGGCTCTCTTCCCATCTTTAAGAATTAGAGCAATTGTTTTGGGTACAAATTGTCTCTTCCTCGTCTTTTCTTCTCGGCTCAAACTCGTAGGCTTTGAGGTCCGAGAATAATTAATGGTTGGATGTCTTTGATAGGTCCATGGAATGTCTCAAAGGTGCCATGACCTTCATTTCCCATTCACCGAAGACTTTTTAGGATCTTCATACACATTTCCTTCGTGTATATTCCTTTCCAAGTGCGATGACTCATTTGTGATTTCTCGTGAACCTGGCATCCAGTTGATCCAGGTTCTCTCCGAGATCATTTTGAAGTTCTCAAATTTATGTACACCATTGATAATTTGTTTTCTTTGATTTGCTCTCGAGCCTTCACAAATCAATGTTAGCTTGTCCTGATTTCTTTAGCCGTTTTGCAAGATTTGACTTTATTGAACATGGCTTTGTCCAAGGTTTTGTAAAGGATGTCCTTGGCTACATTGTCCAGGTTGTATCTTTTTCTGTCATCATTTGTCCACTCAGTTCTTGGTTTTTCAACCATGATCGTCCGGGAGCAACATCCTCTTCTCCTTCAAATGCAGCTCTTCTTACATTGTGTTCACCTTTAAGATTTGCGTGGCCCATCTTCTATTACTATCCACATCTCATCATGTAATGCTGATAGATGAGCCTGCATACGAATTTTCCAATCATCAAATTCTTCAATTGTGAACATGGGGATGCGTGTCAAATTTGCTTCCATGATAATAACTTTTAATGATAAAAAGAGTATTGAAAGTTTAAGTCCTAAAGCGAGACTTTGAAAAGTTTGGAGATCTAGTTCAAGAACCGGTGCGGAGGGTTCAATGAACCAACCGCTCTGATACCACTTGTAGGTCCCAAGGGGTGTAAGTGTAAGGTTTAGAAGGGGGTTGAATAAACCTTACCAAATTTTCGATTTAGTCCTTTTAAATATACGAGTTGATACTACACACCGTGTCCTTGATGGACAATCAATTTAGCCACTCAAGAGAGTTAATCTCTCAACAGACTCAACTCGAGCCGTTGATGGAATAACTCACTGTTGGTTCTAAATTAACTCAACTGTGGTTTTGTTTTCAAATGGAAGACTTAACACCCTTAAGTTTGATTAAGCAAGAGTATAGTGCTTGGTTTAGTACTTATAAATTATCAAGTGGATGGCAAATTTATCGTGAGATATAAGCGATTAAAAATGCAGGAATTAAAGTGCTTAAATGTAAATGACACAATGAAATTTTTATAGAGGTTCGAAGATGGGGTAATTCTTCTACTCCTCTCTTCTCCAACTCCCGGAGGAATCCACTAGGTAATGATCGATATACAAAGTGGTAATAGTCCGGATACAAGTCTTGATCACACAAGTGACTTGATCCTTTGGGACTCGATGCTGAGACGCCTTGATCACTCACCGGCTTCTCGTGCGACTCGGCTTCTTCACAGGCAATTTGTCTTGCTACTACAGACTCACTTGCTCAAGCTCTTTGGATTTGATCACGAAGCCCTCCAAAAGCTTAAGACTTGGTTCGACCTTGAACCTTCCTACAATCCTTCGTGGAATGTAGACCCTTTATTTTTCAATATTTTCCTCTTCAACTGATTGAAGTTATCTTTCCTTCACAAGTGAGTGTTGGATTGATGTTCTTCGTAGTGTAGGCTTGAGGATTGAGAATGTTTGATTTTTTGATAATTGCTTGAACGTTTTTAGTTCGTGTCCGTGACTTGTGTCGCTTGTCACTTGTATCTTGTGTCTCTTGTGTCACTTGTATCTTGTGTCTCTTGTGTCACTTGTATCTTCTCAAACAAACTCCTCGGCCTTTTATAGTGATCTTTCAAAAATTTGCCCGTTGAAGAGATAGGCTTATTTTTGAAAGTCACTTGCGATCGTTGGCTTGTCTTGTTGCGATCCTTGGAATTGCCATTTCCTCGTATGAATTGTTCTTTCACCTTTTGAGTTCGACACGGTGTAGTGCTTCCCATTGGTTCATTCCTTTTGCACGCTTCGACCGAGCACTCCGAGAAAGGTGGTATGGAGATATTACTTGTTTAAGTAAATCTCTTGATTTAATGCAACGGATCTTTTCTGATTATCTCGACTTGACCGCATTTCCTTGCTTTCCCCAGGTGACTTGGAGTAGCTTCCAATCATTGGATGACTCTTCTCACTTCAACTTGAGACTTGGCTTTTCTTGAGTTGACTTGACCGATACTCCACTCACCGTATCTCACCGCTTCTTCAAGAGAGAATTCCCGTCTACTCTTCTTTGCCATACTCAATTTGTCTCATGAGAGAGTCTTCCTTCTAGTCTTGATTGTCTTCTTGCATGTTAGGGCGTAGCAAACTTAACTCGGCTTGGCCACTCTATTTATTAAAATGCATTTTACAACAAGAATTGGGTGCCAACTTTCTATTCTAAGTTTTACATGGCATTCATCAAAATCTAAACAATAAATTTCCTAACATCTACACATACATTCTATGTTTCGCATTGTCCGTATGTATCTATGTCTTTCGCTTATATTTTATATTTTGTTTTTAAGTTTTGGCATCATCAAAAAGGGGGAAATTGTTGGGAAATTTATTGTTTAGATTTTGATGAATGCCATGTAAGACTTAAACTAGAAAGTTGGCACCCCATTTCCTTGTAATTTGTATTGTAATAGATAGGGCTATATGAGCTGAGTCAAGTCAGCTATGCCTGGATATACAAGAAGTCAATGAAGACTAGAACGAAGACTCCGATGTGAAGCAACTGAGTGTGGCAAGGAAAAAATGTCAAGAACTCGTCTGAAGGTGTATCGGCTATGAATCAGCTGTGTGAAGAGTCAGACAAGTCAACTCAAGAAGCCAAATCTCAAGTTGAAGTGACAGTTGAGTCATCCATTGATTGGAAGCTAACTCAAAGTGTTGGGAAATTATTTTGTAGATTTTGATGAATGCCATGTAAAACTTAGAATAGGAAGTTGCCACCCCATTTTTGTTGTAAATCGCATTGTAATAGATAGGGCTGGTCGAGCCGAGTTAAGTCGGCTATGCCTAAACATGCAAGAAGACAACTGGAGACTAGAAGGAAGACTCATTGCAAAGCGCTTGAGTATGGCAAAGAAGAGAAGACGAGAACTCGATCAAGGTGCAAATGAGTGAAGTATCGGTCAAGTTAACTCAAGACACCAAGTCTCAAGGTTGAAGTGACAAAGAGTCATCAAATGATTGGAAGGCGACTCAAGTCACCTGGGGATGTGAAGAAAATGCAATCAAGTCAAGACAATCAAAAGAGATCCGTTGCCGCGTAAATCAAGAGAATTACTTAAACAAGTAATACCTCCATATCGCTTTTTTGAAGTGCTCGGTCCCGAAGCGTGCAAAAGGAATAAACCAATGGGAAGCACTTTTTGTGTCGAACACCGAAAAGTCAAGAATCGGTCATACGAGGAAATGGCAATTCCAAGAATCGCAACAAGACAAGCCAACGACCACAAGTGACTTTCAAAAATAAGCCTATCTCTTAAACAGTGATTTTTGAAAGATCACTATAAAAGGCCGAGGAATTTATTTGAGAAGAGGTTACCTTGGTTACCGAACCACGAACATTCAAGCAAACATTTGAACTATAACCTAAGATATTCTCAAATCATTCAAGATCAATCCTCACCTACATTACGAAGAAAATCAATCCAACACTCACCGTGAAGGAAAGATAACCTCAATCAATTGAAGAGGAAATTTTTGAAGAATCAAGGGGTCTACATTCCACGGAGGATTGTAGGAAGGTTCAAGGTCGAACCAGGTCTCAAGTTTTTGGAGGGCTTCGTGATCAAATCCAATAAGCTTGAGCAAGTAAGTCTGTAGTAGCAAGACAGTTGTCCCGTGAAGAAGCCGAGTCGCACGAGAAGCCACCGCGTGCGTGACCACGGCATCTCCGGACCGAGTCCCAAAGGATCAAGTCACCGTGTGATCAAGACTTGTATCGGATCATTAACCACTCGTATATTGATCAATACTTAGTGGATTCCTCGAGGAGTTGGAGAAGAGAGGAGTAGAAGAATTACCCCATCTTCGAACCTCTATAAAAACTTATTGTGTCATTTACATTTCAAAGACTTTAATTTCTCGCATCTTATTTTATCTCATTGATAAATTTGCTATCCAATTGATAATGAATCGAGTGCTAAAACCAAGTATTAAAACAAACTTAACAAATTCAAGGGTGTTAAGTCTTCCATGAAAATAAATCACAATTGAGTTAAGTCTTTAAGTCAAAACAATTGAGTTATTCTATCAACGGCTCGATCAGTCTCTGAGTGACTAACTCTGTGATTAACTAACTTAGTTGTCCACGAGGACACATCCGTGAAGTATTAACTCAATATTTAAAAGGACTAATTTTGAAAAGTTGGTAAGGTTTATTCAACCCCCCTTCTAAACCTTACACTCACACCTCTTGAGACCTACAAGTGGTATTAGAGCGGTTGGTTCATTGAGCCTTCCGCACCGTTCTTGAACTAGATCTCCAAATTTTTCGTATGCGAGCTCACCTATCAGCATTACATGATGAGATGTGGATAGTGATAGAGGATGGGCCACTGCAAATTTTAAAAGTGAACACAATCAGAAGGAGAGCTGCGGTGAAGGTGAAGAGGATGCTACTCCCGGACTACCATCATGGTTGAAAACCAAGAGTCAATGGACAAATGATGACAGAAAAAGATATAAGTTGGACAATGTGGCCAAGGACATTTTTACAAAACCTTGGACAAAGCTATGTTCAACAAAGTCAAATCATGCAAAACGGCTAAAGAAATGCAGGGGACAAGCTAACATTGATTTGTGAAGGCTCATAGCAAATCAAGGAAAATAAACTATCTGTTCTTTGTACAAAAATTTGAAAATTTTAAAATGCTTGCAGGAGAGACCTTGGATCACCGGATGCTCGGTTCACGTAAATTACCAACGAGCTATCTCGCACTTGGAAAAGAATATACACGAGAAGAAATGTGTATGAAGATTCTAAGAAGTCTCCCAAATGAATGGGAAATGAAGGTCATGGCACTAAGATATTCCATGGACCTATCCAAGACATCCAACCATGAGCTATTCTCGGATCTCAAAGCCTACGAATTTGAGCCGAGAAGAAAAGACCAGGAGGAGACAAAGTGTGCCCAAAACAAATACTATAATTGTTAAGGATGGCAAGAGAGCCGAGGTCAAAGAAGTCATTGACCAAGAGGAAATAGCCCGATGGTTAAAAGGTTTAACAAGTTCTTTAATAAGAACTACAAGAGAGGCAAGGAGAATCCTCCGTAAGACACTTAGCTCCCTCCAAGTCAAGGGAAGATAGGCCAACCAAGAGAGCGAACATCAAAAAGTTGAATATCAAAGGGTGACAATCCAAGAATGGAAAGAGTCGATCAAAAGGTTGAAAATCTATCTTTGAAACCTAGCAGGCAACCAGGTCATCTGTGCCATTGATTGCCCATATCCTGTAGTCAACAAATACAGAATGAAGAAGAAAGAAAGGTCTTGAGAGAAAGAAGACAATAAAAGAAAAAGGTAATGTTGGTCATAGAATCACGAGACAGCCAAGTCAAGAGACACAAAATGATTCAGAGAGAGTAGTGAAGCTGACTACTCAAGTGACTCAAGAAGAAGCCTTGATCCGTTTAATGGCCAAGGAACAAGACCAACCTGGCCAAGAAGATGAGGTTCAAGGAACAATGAGTGCCAAGGAACCTGGTACATGGATAATGGTTTATTCCCGGGACATATGACAGAAACAAGAAAAATCATGTCAAAATTCAAGGAAGTCGAGGTGCAAAAGTCATATTTGGAGGAAATGAAGCTCCAGGAGAAATAAGAGGCATTGGATCCATCAAGAAAAATGAATTAGAAATCACAGATGTTGCATATGTTGAAGGACTCAACTTCAACCTGCTAAGCATAAGTCAACTCTCGTGGGCAAAGGCTATAATGTTAGATTCAACATGGGTATATGCCAAATCAAGGATATTTGAATCAAATGAAGTTGTGTTGCAAGGATGCATACAAAAGAACATGTATGTGGTAGATTGGTCAATCCGCAACACCAAACACTTGTATACTAGCAAAAAAGAGCACAAATTAAATCAAGTTGGTCAGGCACAAGAAGCCGAGTCACCCGAATTTCAAAACAATTAACAAGCTTGCTAGAAGCAATCTTGTGGAAGGACTTCCGCACCAGATACAAGAAGGAGAGTATATGTGATGCATGTTAGAAGGGAAAACAAATCAAATCATCATTCAAAGAAAAGACATGTCCATCTTCAACAAGAATATTGCATCTCATGCTACATATGGATCTATTTGGTCTAGTTGAACCAAGCATAAGTGGGAAGAAATACACCTTGGTGGTAGAAGATGACTACTCAAGATATACATGGACAATATTCATGTGTAAGAAGAAATAAACTCTCTGAAAACTACCACAAATGATGAAGAGGATTCAAAATGAGAAAAGTCAAACCATTATCAAAATAAGATCTCGACGAGGAACCGAGTTTGTAAATGGTATAATAACTCAAGATTGTATTGAAAATGGTATTGGTCATGAATTATCTGCAGACAAGGACTCCACGGCGAGAATGGAGTTGCGAAAGAAGGAATAGAACTCTCAAAGAAGCAGGAAGGACCATGTTAGTCAAAAGAGCTACCTAAAAGATTTTGGGGTCAAGCAATAAACACAACATGCTATACTCAAAATAGATGCATGATAAACAGACAAAACAAAACAAAGACTCCCTATGAGATTTGGACGGGGAAGAAAGCCAAGTGTTGCATATTTTAGAATATTTGGATGCAAATGCTTCATCCATAACAATGGCAAAGATAATTTAAAGGCTTTTGATGCTAAAGTCGATGAAGGTATCTTCTTGGGATACTCACCAAAGCAAAGCCTACAGAGTACTCAACAAGAGGACTATGGTTATAGAGGAATCCATTCATGTGGTGTTTGATGAGCCAAATGTAAATGGAGAAGACATTGAAGAGTCACCGATAAGTCAATCAACCAACCATGCGAAAGAGTCCCTATCTTCAAGCCGAAGTTGGAATTATAAACCCGTATGAAGATGAGATAGTTGAGTCTCAAAAACAGTTGGAAAATCTGCGGTAAGTGATGATGAGAGAGCTGATCAAAGCAACACACAAGAAGACGATCAATCCGGCTAACTTACTCCAACTCCAACCTCGATGTAAGATGGCTGAGAGACCATCCACCGTAACTAGTCATTGGAGATGTAAGAGAAGGTGTCAAAACAAGATCCAGAACAAGAAGCAATGTTTACCCGTCATCTCAAAGATGATGTCACAAGCATTGGATGACACACATTGGATTCAAGCCATGCAAGAAGAGTCAATCAGTTTGAAAGAAATAAAGTGTGGGAATCTGGTTCAAAGACCTACCCATCAAAATGTTATTGGCACTAAATGGGTATTCGAAACAAGATGAATGAGGAAGGTTCAAAAACAAACAAAGCAAGATTGGTAGCCAAAGGATATTGCCAAGAAGAAGGGATAGATTTTGATGAAACATTTGCTCTGTTGCAAGATTGGAAGCCATAAGGATGTTTCTTGCCTATGCGAGCTCACAAGAATTTTATTGTATATCAAATGGATGTAAAGAGTGCATTCCTTAATGGTTTATTGGAAGAAGATGTATATGTTGAACAACCTCCGGATTTGAGCGAGAAGACTCTTGGAGATAAGGTATACAAACTCAAGAAAGCTCTATATATGGATTGAAACAGCACCCCCGAGCATGGTATGATACATTATCACAATTCCGACTAGAATGAATTCACAAAAGGAAAAGTGGATAGACACCTATGCCATTTCGGATGCCAAAACCGAGCCAAGATCTCGTTGATGAATTCAAGACGCCGCATCTCAAAGTTACTTCACAAACATGTCCATGGCTCAAGCCTGGGATTTGTACTGGGAAAAAGGTCTCACACTATGTGAAGAAGCTGACAGGCAGCAAACCACTGGCAGTCACTCTGCTGGTCACTCTGCTAGTCACTCAGCTGGGAAAAAGAAGGCCCCAATACAATACACGCCCAGAGGCAGAGGAAGAAGCAGTGGTGGAGGAAGAGGTTTCAGACCTAGATCTCTGCCCAAAAACATTGAGTACATAGATCCAGGCAAGAAAGGAGGGATCTATTGGGCTGGATTTGATGAAGTAGCCAATCTGCAAGTGGCTAAAAACAATGCTGAGTATGTGAAGAGAATTGAAGAGGAAAATAAAAGACAAACTCAGCTATGGGAGGAAAGACAAGAAAGACTAAGAAGAGATGAAGCTGCCCGGAAGGCGTATGAGAAAAAGAAGGCAGCTGAAGATGAGAAGAAAAGGAAAAGGTCAGAAGATGACAGAGCTGAAGAAGATAAAAGAAGGAGGCAGCGAAGGAGATGAAGTGTTGTTGTCCACCCCTTCATGTATTTTACTATGTAAATACACTTTATGTAAGTCTTCTGTACATTGAATAAAATTATGCAATATCTATACGTGAGTAGATATAGAACAACATGGTTAGTCTAAGCCCCGTTTAAGCTCTGATACATTTTTTTTTTTGGCTTAAGCTCTGATACACTCTGTAAACAGCTATGTAAAGAACAAGGATGTTATGATCAATAAAAGATCGATTCTAAACATACATTCTGTGGTTCTACATTTGTCTGTATGTATCTTTGCTGCTAAATGATTGTATGAATGTTTTAAGTTTTGGCATCATCAAAAAGGGGGAAATTGTTGGGAAATTATTTTGTAGATTTTGATGAATGCCATGTAAAACTTAGAATAGGAAGTTGGCACCCCATTTTTGTTGTAAAATGCATTGTAATAGATAGGGTTGGTCGAGCCGAGTTAAGTCGGCTATGCCTAAACATGCAAGAAGACAACCGAGACTAGAAGGAAGACTCATTGCAAGGCAACAGTATGGCAAAGAAGAGAAGACGGAACTTGATCAAGGTGCGGTGAGATGCGGTGAGTGAAGTATCGATCAAGTTAACTCGAGACAGCCAAGTCTCAAGGTTGAAGTGACAAAGAGTCATCAAATGATTGGAAGTCGACTCAAGTCACCTGGGGATGTGAAGAAAATGCGTCAAGTCAAGACAATCGAAAGAAATCCGTTGCAAGAAATCAAGAGAATTACTTAAACAAGTAATACCTCCATATCGCCTTTTTGAAGTGCTCACCCCGAAGCGTACAAAAGGAATAAACCAATGGGAAGCATCGCACTGTGTCGGAACACTAAAAGTCAAGAATCGATCATACGAGGAAATGGCAATTCCAAGAATCGCAACAAGACAAGCCAACGACCACAAGTAACTTTAAAAAATAAGCCTATCTCTTAAACGGGCAGATTTTTGAAAGATCACTATAAAAGATCGAGGAATTTATTTGAGAAGAGGTTACCTTGGTTACCTCGAACCACGAACATTCAAGCAAACATTTGAATCAGAACCTATGATATTCTCAAATCATTCAAGATCAATCCTCAGCCTACATTACGAAGGAAATCAATCCAACACTCACCGTGAAGGAAAGATAACCTCAATCAGTTGAAGAGGAAATTTTTGAAGAATCAAGGGGTCTACATTCCACGGAGGATTGTAGGAAGGTTCAAGGTCAAACCAGTCTCAAGTTTTTGGAGGGCTTCGTGATCAAATCCAAGAAGCTTCAAGAAGTGGGTCAGAGTAGCAAAAGCGCAAAATGCCCTGTGAAGAAGCCGAGTCGTCGAGAAGCCAAGTGCGTGACCAAGGCATCTCCGATCGAGTCCCAAAGGATCAAGTCACCGTGTGATCAAGACTTGTATCTGGATCATTAACCACTCGTATATTGATCAATACTTAGTGGATTCCTCCAGAGTTGGAGAAAGAGGAGTAGAAGAATTACCCCATCTTCGAACCTCTAGAAAACTTATTGTGTCATTTACATTTCAAAGACTTTAATTTCTCGCATCTTATTTTATCTCACGATAAATTTGCTATCCAATTGATAATCAATTGAGTGCTAAAACCAAGTATTAAAACAAACTTAACCAAATTCAAGGGTGTTAAGTCTTCCAATAAAAACAAATCACGGTTGAGTTAAGTCTTTAGTCAAAACAAATTGAGTTATTCTATCAACAACTCGAAGTCATGAGTGACTAACTCTGGCGATTAACTAACTTAGTTGTCCACCAGGACACACACGGTGAAGTATTAACTCAAATATTTAAAAGGACTAATTTTGAAAAGTTGGTAAGGTTTATTCAACCCCCCCATTCTAAACCTTACACTCACACCCCTTGGGACCTACATAAAGTCACCTGGGAATAAAAGAATCGCACTATGATCAAGTCAAGACAATCGAACGAGATCCATTGATAAAAGTCAAGAAGTTACTCGAATAGCAACTTTGTTAAAGTTGTCGAAAATAAAGTGCTAGTTCGATTATGTGCAAAAGGAACAAGCCAATGGGAAGCACTACACCAATGTCTGCAAACGCCGCAATGTTGCAAGACATTAAATACGAGGAAATGTCAACATCAAGGATCGCAACAAGACAAGCCAATGAACACAAATGACTTTTGAAAATCAGCATATCTCTTCAATGGGCGATTTTTGAAAGTTCACTATAAAAGGCCGAGGAATGTCAATGAGAAAAGGTTACCTTGCACACCGAGATAACAAGTAATATTCAATCAGAACCCGCAAAATACTCTCAAGTTATTCAAGAAAAATCCTCAAGCCTCGAAACTCGAAGGAAATCGATCCAACACTAAGTGTGAAGGAGAGACAACTTCAAACTGTTGAAGAGGAAGACTTTTGAAGAATCAAAAGGGTCTACTTTCCAAGGAGGATTGTAGAAAGGTTCAAGGTCGAACCGGTCTCAAGTTATTGGAGGGCTTCGTGATCAAATCCAAGAAGCTTGAGCAAGTAAGTCAAGTAGCAAGGCAATGCCTGTGAAGAAGCCGAGTCCGACGAGAAGCCAATTGTGTGACCAAGGCATCTCCGCATCGAGTCCCAAAGGATCAAGTCACCGTGTGTGATCAAGACTTGTATCCGACCGACAACCACTTTGTACTCGATCATTACTTAGTGGATTCCTCCAGAGTTGGAGAATAGAGGATTAGAAGAATTACCCCATCTCGAACCTCTATAAAAATTACCCGTGTCATTTACATTTCAAAGACACTTTCATTTCTCGCACATTTATATCTGTGATAATTTGCTATCCAATTGATTAATAACTAAGTGCTAAAACCAAGTGTTAAAATAAAATTTAATCAAATTCAAGGGTGTTAAGTCTTCCAATAAAAACCTTATCACAACCAAGTTAAGGTTTAGACTAAACAATTGAGTTATTCTATCAACTCTATCGAGTCCGTTGAGTGGCTAACTCTGCTGGTTAACTAACTTAGTTGTCCCTCAAGTACATAGCTGTGAAATTAACTCTGTAACATTTTAAAAGGACTAAAAATTGAAAAGTTGGTAAGGTTTATTCAACCCCCTTCTAAACCTTACTCACACCCATTGGGACCTACAACCGCACAATAGAGTCGGAAGGGATTACGGGATCTTCTCATACGAAGAATCGTCATTTGTTCTTTAGCGGTCTCTTCTTCTAGCTCAAGCAACTCGTACATATGGGATTGTTTGTGCGGTTTGGGATCTGTGATTTTTCTAGTGGAGTCGTTATCGCTGCAAATGTGGGGAGCCGCTCGAGATGACTGCTTTCACCGGGGCTTTTGGAATGGGTTCGCGGTGGATCGAGCCTCAACTGTCTTAACAGCTTCTTCGGCCTCAGTGGATTTTTCTAAATGAAGTACCGGATCCTCTGCTGCAATATCAGCATCATCGGATGATGATGAAACCTGGGGGCTTGGTTCATCATCGAAATTGAATGTTTGACGAGCAGCTTTGTAACTCGACTGACTCATATGCTTGAGAACATCCTCAGCTTGGTCCCTTTGATGTGAAACGGGTGTGGACTCAGCTTCATCTTCAGACCCCAAAAATGATATGTCAGGATTCTCCTGGGAGTCGTGAAGTGCGCTTATCTCCTTCTCAGATTCAGCGCCTTGTACATGAGGAATATTCTGAATCTCTTGAACTTTACCCAGGGAGGTCTCAACTTCCCTTGGGCCTTCAATACCTCCAGCAGTCTCAACTGCGGCGAGGCCTTCGACATTCCCTTCGACAGTCGCAGCTGTCTTAGGGTCTTCAACATTGGCATCCATAGGAGTCTCAACCCCTTGGATTGCACTTTCATTACCCAGAGTGTTAACTCCCGGGGCATTTCCATCCTGTGCCTCGACTGCAACAGCAGTGTCATCAGCCTTCAAAGCAGACATTTCAGCTGGGACAGACTCAACTGTCCGAGCTTCGTCAATGTCAATTTGATGTGGTTCTTTCTTAGTTTCCACTTCACCACCTTTCTTCAATATAGAGTCATCTAAAGCATTCTCCGACCCTTGCGGTGGAGTGAGTTTTCCCCTCACCGCACACCACCGAGTGACTAATGATGGGGTCAATGTTCTCCACACTCGCGCTTCTTCCATTGAGTGCTCACCGCCGAGGCGGTGGTAAAACACCTTCAGGGGGTTGGCTCAACTTGGGTGCCCAAGGTCCTAGTTTCATTGCCAATTCCCTTGGACCCATCTTCCGATAGCACAGGGGGATGTGGTGCAGCGATGTATGTGGCAATCACGCTGCACCACTCCCACCGGGTCAATTTGCGGGAGAGATTGAGACGACTCTTCCGGTCCTTGCGACGCTTGTTGCTCATGCATTATTCTGGATTCCCTCAGGGCCTGCTGCAAATCTGACTTTTCTGTTGCAGCAACATGATCCATATCTTCATCACTCTCTGAGAACAAATCAAGATGGGAGTGAGTGTGTTCTAGAGTTCAAGTAAGCGGGCATATCTTGGATTTCTCGAGAGCTTGTGCTTCCTCGGCTGCTTTGGCTTTTTCTCTCTCCTTGAAGATGTGTAGAATATCCATGCAGTTATCTTCATTCAGGGCCTGAAGCACAATGTTGACTCTGAGAAATTGCAGTAATTCCTCCTCTTCTTCGATAAACTCGGGCGAAAATGTCCCATGTCCTCCATTCGCGTAGACGGCGCTGAATGTCTGGGTATACAGGAGAATACATGATAACATCATCATCCTCATCTTGTCCTTCATTTTCTGGAATTGAAGGCAAGATATTTTGCTGTTCTTCTTCTTCAATAACATCATGAGGTGGATAGACAACAATTTCGGTGGATGTTGAGTTGTCTCACCGCTACATTATCCTCGCTTGTCTTCTCCACACTGGGTCTTGATGAGCCTCTGATCATCCTCAGCAGACTTGGCGCTTTCATCTATCACCCAGAGACCGCACTTCCTAAGTTTCTACATCTCGTGTTTTCTCCAAATGAGAGGTAGATTCAAATTTGTCTTTTAAAGCTTTGAAAGCTTGAAAATTCTTCTTCTTTTTGGTCTTAACCGAGGAATTTCTGTTCTGTTTCTTCTTCGATTCTCTGGCAGGCGGGGTCGGGAATACTTCTTGGAGGGAGCCGCCTTCCGGATTTGGCATCCTCTTCTTCCGTATTGTTGGAGAAAGAAGATTGGATTTCCCTCTCGGCTTCAACGTAGGAGCAGTGCATCCTTTTTCTTAGGCTGCAGGGGGTAACTTTCTTCTTTGCAAAACCGCAGGGCAACTTTCTTCTTGGGAGGAGAGGTAACGAGATGTGTCCTCGGGTTCAACGATTCTCCTCACTTGTATCCGCCCGTTCGCGTGGGCTCTTCCTGGCTCCCCGGGAGATTCGCCTAAACATCTTCTTGTTGACATGGAAAGGTTTTCCATGTCGAAGGGAATGCCCTTCACTTCCATAAGGTGGCCAATCACCAGGCCATAACCAATAGATCCTCCAAAGGATCCGTCTTCCTTGGACGATTTATTTACAACGTTCTGGCAGAGTATGCTGTACACGAACTCAGCCATTGACTTTATTGCCCTGCATGATCGCGACCATGATGATCACTTAGTCTTTGACATTGGTTGAAGTCGCCAAACATCATGTCTACACACTTGGAGACGACATCCATCAACTTGTGATAGTCGTCCTTCAAAAATTTCTTCTCAAATACTGTAGACCACCTTAGCAAAGACACTGGGTTTGGCTACCTCTTTCCATGCAACAGCCAAGTCAACGTCAGCTTCATTTATCTCCACCACTCCTTCAGATGGCAACAAATAGTGCTCCACAAGGTCCTTAGTTGTTATCATTATGTCCTTGCGGTGGACAGAAGACTTGATTCCTTCGTCCTGCACTTTCGCATTGACGTAGAATTGCGCCACCTCTTCTAGGCAGGTGTGTGAGAATTCTAAAGTCAGAAAAGCCTTAAGACCTGACTTTTCCAACATCTCAGCAATCTTCCTCACTAGAGTTTCATCAGAACCCTGCTTTACCATGCCTTCGAAATCCACTGACGATCCTGAGTGGATTTGCTTCGACAGTTTGACGAAATCAAACTTAGGTGCCATTTTTAGAGATTTTTACCAATTAAAACTTAAATAACTCGCTTGAGGACACTTAGGGTTTTCGAGAGAGAAAAATAGCCTGCTTTCTTTTTGCTTGAAGATGAACAGTTTCCGAAGTGAGAGAGAAAATCAAGAAAGTGTATATAAGGGTTATGAAAGGACGTGTCTTTGGATTTTGAAATTTTGATTAAAATCAACGGTTCAGATTTAGCACGTTAAACCGCATTTAATTCCTCGCATTTAATGCGGCAACATTTATATCCAATCATATGCTTACTGTGCAGCTTTTGACTGTACCCGTCATTATTACGCTGACGTCATCCTTAAAAACATTCCCGCTCATTTAAAACGACTACGTTTTTGTCACTTAGCTCATAAATGACTCAGCTTATCTCAATAATGACTTGATTCTTCTTCTCTCTTTTCATTAAGCAACTCAAATTTGTCACTAACTTAATTTAGTTGACTTTCCGATATGGCTGTTTCACTTGGCTGATGTGAAAAACTTATTCAATTCTCACTTTCTCATCTTCCATCTCTTCTGATTGAGTCTTCTGAGTGTTAACTCAGCTTAATTAACCCTAGCTCATGCTTAAGCTCTTCAAATCTTGATTCACATAAGGGCTTGGTGAATATGTCAGCTAACTGCTTATCAGTTGAGATATATTCCAAAGTGATGTCTTTCTTTTCAACATGATCTCTTATAAAGTGATATCTGACATCAATGTGCTTTGTTCTTGAATGCAACACAGGATTCTGAGTGATTGCAATAGCACTTGTGTTATCACACATGATTGGAATCTCTTTTTCTTCAATTTCATAATCTCTTAGTTGTTGTCTCATCTATAAGACTTGGGCACAACACAAATGCCCGCAGCCTATGTACTACTGCCACCGGGATGTTGCTATTGAGTTTTGGTTCTTACTAAACCAGGAAACCAATCTGTTTCCAAGCATTTGACATGTACCTGAAGTACTCTTCCTGTCAACTCTCCATCCAGCATAGTCTGAGTCGGAGTAACCAATAAGCTTGAATCCACCTTCCTTTGGATACCATAAGCCAACTTCCTGGCATCCCTTCAAATATCTTAGGATTCTCTTACCTGCAGTCATGTGGCTCTCCTTTGGTACAGATTGAAATCTTACACATACACCTACTGCAAAGGTGATGTCTTGTCTGCTGGCTGTTAAATAGAGCAGTGATCCAATATGTGCTCTATATCTTGTTTGATCTACAGCCTTACCATCTGCATCCACGTCCATCTTGACTGATGTGTTCATTGGTATTTTCACAGAAGACTTTTCTTCCATATCAAATTTCTTCATTAAATCTCTGGTGTACTTTGTTTGACTTATGAAAGTTCCATCCTTCAATTGCTTGACTTGAAGTCCTAGGAAGAAGGTCAGCTCTCCCATCATGCTCATTTCAAACTTGCCTTGCATGAGGTTTGCCAACTCATCACGCAACTCTTTATTTGTGGATCCAAATGATATCATCCACATATATTTGAACAAGCAGTATACTCTCTCCATCTTGAATTCTGAAGAGTGTTCTGTCCACTTTGCCTTTGGTGAATCCATTATCAGTTAGAAATTGGGATAATGTATCATACCATGCTATTGGTGCATGTTTCAATCCGTATAATGCTTTCTTAAGCTTGTACACCTTTTCTCCAATAGTCTTCTGCTCAAAACCTGGAGTTGTTCAACATAGACTTCTTCCTCTAACAGTCCATTTAAGAATGCACTTTTCACATCCATTTGATATACAGTGAAGTTCTTGTGTGCAGCATAGGCAAGAAACATCCTTATTGCTTCTAATCTTGCAACAGGATCAAAGGTTTCATCAAAATCTATTCCCTCTTCTTGGCAATACCCTTTGATGGGTTGGCCTCTGCACCAATTCCCATACTTTGTTCCTTTCAAACTGATTCAGCTCTTCTTGCATGGCTTGAATCCAATGTGTGTCATCCAATGCTTGAGACACATCTTTTGGCTCTGTTTGGGAATAAAGCAAGTAAACATTGCTTCTTGCTGAGCTCTGGATCTGGTTCTTACACCATCTCTATAACATCTCTAATAACTAATTCTGGTGGATGGTCTCTCAGCCATCTCAAGTCGAGTTGAAGCAAATCACCGGGTTCAAATTGCTCACACCGCGTTGTCTTGAGCACTCTTTCATCATCATTCAAATTTGTAGACTTTCCAAATTGTCTTTGAGATTCAACTATTTCATCTTCATCTTGGTTGATTACTCTTACTTGACTTCAACATAAAGACTCTTCTGCATAGTTGGCTAATTCAACTTATCAGCTAACTCTTCAATGTCTTCTCCATTCACATTAGGTTCATCAAAAACCACATGAATAGACTCTTCTCGTGACCATAGTCCTCTTGTTCAAGACTCTATAGGCTTTGCTCTCACCGAGTATCCCAAAAAGATACCTTCATCACTTTAGCATCAAAAGCCTTTAAATTATCTTTGCCATTATTGTGGATGAAGCATTTACATCCAAATATTCTCAAATATGTAAAATTTGGCTTTCTCCCCCGTCCATATCTCATAGGAGTCTTGGTCAATTGTCATTTATCATGCATCTATTTTGAGTGTAGCATGCGGTGTTGATGGCTTCATCCCAAAATCTCTTAGGCAATCCAAACTTGACTAACATGGTCCTTGCAGGCTTCCTTGAGAGTTCTGTTTCCTTCTTTCGGCTACTCCATTCTCATTGTGGAGTTCTTGCTCAGATAACTCATGAGCAATACCATTTTCAACACAATATCGAGTGATTATCCCATTGACAAACTCGGTTCCTCTATCGACCTTATTTTTATAATGGTTTGACTCTTTTCATTTTGAGCTCTTTTCATCACCGAGGCAACTTCTCGCAAGCTTTCCTTCTTTTTGCACATGAAAATTGTCCATGTATATCTTGAATAATCATCTACCACCACTAAAGTGTATTTCTTTCCACTTATGTTTTGGCCGGTTCAATCGACCAAATAAATCCATATGCAACAAATGATGCAATATCCTTGTTGAAGAAGGACTAGGCTTCTCCTTGAATGAAGATGTGATTTGCTTTCCCATCCGGCATTCATCACATACACTTTCCTTCTTGTACACTCGGTCCGGAAATTCTCCCACAAGATGACTCCTTGCAAGCTTGTTGATTGCCTTGAAGTTCGGATGACTCGGCTTTTCTTGTGCCACGACCAACTTGATTCGTACTGCTTTTTTGCTAACGACAGTGCTTGGTGTGGCAATGAGACCGCCTACCACATACATATTCTTCTTCTGTCTTGATCCTTGCATCACTATTTCATTTGATACAAAGATCTCTTTAATCGGCACACTCCCATATTGAATCCAACATTGTAGCCCTTGTCACAGAGTTGGCTGATGCTTAACAGGTTGAAGTTGAGGCCTTCAACATAAGCAATATCTGTGATTTCTAATCCATTCTTTTTGATGGATCCAATGCTTTTTATTTCCCCTGGAGCTTCATTTCCTCCTAATATGACTTTTGCACCTCTAATCTCCTTGAACCTTGACAGATTTTTTTGTTTCTGTCATATGTCCGGAATGACCACTATCCATGTACCAGGTTCCTTGGCACTCAGTTGTTCCTTGAACCTTCAATCAGGGAAATTAGTAGAGATGTTAAAAGGGTCGTGGCTTGTTGGCCCGGACTGTTAAATCGGAAAAAAGAGGGTTAGGGCATAATTATTTTGGCCCGTTTAAATCCGGGCCTTTTTGGCCCGGACCGTTTAAACCGAAACCCGTTAGGGCTAGCCCGAAGGTTAACCGGGCTAGCCCGCTAGCACGCTAGCCCGATATTTTTATTTTTTAAAAAATAAATAAAATTTTAATATCTTATATCTACTTTATTACCTATTATATTACTAGTAAATTTATTTCTCAAATTCACATCTCCTTATCTTTAAGTTTAACTTTATTAAACAAGCTATATTTCTTGACAAACTTCTTTTTTATTTATTTTATTTATTACTTAATTTAGTTTTTCGATTTTTATTTTGAATAAGAAAATGTCACGTAGTTTTATTAGATTATTTAGGATATAAATTATATTTCTAAATGGTGCTAAATCTAATTTTATAATTTTTTTAATACAATGTAATTATAAACTATGCATGATTTTTTTTTTGTAATGAATAGATTAGCTTTAAATGTTAAAATTAAATGTTATATATGCTCAAGTTTAAATTTTTAGATTTAGATATATAATTTTTAAATTTTAACTTATAGTCATATGAATAATTACAGAAAAAGATGTTAATTTTGCGTAGCTTTAATTTTTATTATTTTGTTTTCAAAATTTAGATCATAAAATATTTAATTTTATAAGTTTGTTAATGCAATGTAATTAGAAACTTTGCATGAATTTTATTTATGATGAATATTTTAACTTAAAATGTTAAACTTAAATGTTATATATATTCAACTTTAAAATTTTAGATTTATATATATAATTTTAATTTTTGACTTATAGCCCGATAGTGGCCCGTTTAGCCGAGCGCTAGGGTTGGGGTTAGGTTCCAATATTCTAGCCCGTTTAAAACAGCCTGTTTAGCCAAGACCATTTAGCCCGAAAGCCCGCTAGGGTCCGGCCCTATAGGGTTACGGCCACCCGCTTAACATCTCTAGAAATTAGTTTTTAGGTACCCATTCTTGTCCTGGTCCCGAGGGGTTAGTGTTGTAAGATGATCCAACCAACCTATAGCCAAATGATTTGACTCTAAGAGGTTGCCATCTATCTGTGCCATAATCACAATTCACTCTGGCAAATTGCTTGGGGGCTTTGGGTTCATACAACTGTCTCTTTTGTCTGTATGCCTGTGTGTGCGTTTTAGCAATTAACTTCTTTGGGTAGTTGTGATATTTCTGAGTGTAGTGCCTGGGTGCATATGTGTGCTGATAATAGCTCTTTTGCCTTTGGAATGACCTTTGCTGAGGTTTAGGTCTTTGCCATCTAGGCTTGTATTCCATTGGTCTTTGCTCATTTTTCACATAGTTCCAATCAGCTTGGCTTGGATAGTTTCTACCATTCCCATCATATGTGTTTCTCTGATGAAACTTCTGGGATTTTTGGTAGCCCTGTTTATCCTTCACAGAGTACTTTCTATTTGGAGTTTGCTGAGGAACTCTGCTGGATTTCTTCTCAGCTGTCCTCTCAAAGATACTCAATCTGGCATTTTCCTTTCCTTTATATCCAAGGCCGTTTGTTTGTGATTGTGCTTTGGAATGAATGTGGGTGCAACATTTGGTGTTTTGGGTTTTTGAGATGCTTCATTACTCGAAGATCCTTTTTCCAAAATCACTCTAGGAGTTTGACTGTGCACAAAGGAATTGAATCCTATGCCTTCTTATCTCCGCATTTTTTTTGACTCATGATAAGGTCATCCAATGATTTGGATGCCTTTGTAAATGAGGCAATTACATTTTGAAGATCATTTTCTCTCTTTTCTATAGCGATTATCTCTCTGCTCGCTTTGGCATTCTCAACATTCAACTCTTTGTTCTCATCGGCTATGTGACTTAGAGTACTCGGCTCCTTCGTCACCGTGAGTTATGGCTTTTTAATGGCCGTTTTCCTCATTTATAAGTGTGTGTGAAGATTTTATGTGCTCAAAGTCTTTCATCATTTTGCCTAATGAATCATAAAGATCGATGGGTGATGAAGTGTGTGTGTCACAATCACTATCACTTGAATCAATGAGATGAGTTAGAGTGTACCTCATCTTTTTCGTCTGGTTGATCTTTATCTTTAGCCATAAGACGGATCATTGATTCTTCTTCGAATCACTTGAGTAGTCGCTTCACTACTCTCTCGAGTCTCTTGCTTCTTTAGACTTAGTTGTCTCAAAGAAATCTCGGCCTCAAAGACCAACATGGCTTTCTTCTTTTCCCTGTCTTCTTTCTCTCAAGACTTTTCTTTCTTCTTCATTCCGGTATTTATTGATGTGGATAGGAAATAATCAATTGCAAAATGTCCTGGTTATCTCAATTCCAACACAGTTCTTAGCTCTTTCTATCCTTGGTTTATCGGCTCTCTAATATTCAACCCTTTAATGCTCAACTCTCTTGGGTGGCCTATCTTCCTTGACTTAAAAGGTGTTGAAATGTCTCCCGGAGGTTTCACCCTT
This sequence comes from Rehmannia glutinosa, assembly GCA_016081115.2. Classification (NCBI taxonomy): domain Eukaryota; kingdom Viridiplantae; phylum Streptophyta; class Magnoliopsida; order Lamiales; family Orobanchaceae; genus Rehmannia; species Rehmannia glutinosa. The sequence continues at coordinate 71,678,958 of CM071924.1, read as the reverse complement.
ATTTCTTTTACTGATTCTTATTGAAGAACTTGTTGAATCTTTTAACCATTAGGGCAATCTCCTCCTGGTCTATCTTCCTCCTTGTCTCTTTCCATCCTTAACTATAAGTGCAAATCTTTTTATCTCCTGTTGCTCTTTTTTCTTTCAAAAAATCATAAGCTTTGAGATCCGATAATAGCTCATGATTGGATGTTGTTGTGAGGTTCATTGAATGTCTTAGGGACATGACCTTCATTTCCCATTCACCGGGAGGCTTCTCGGAATTTTCATACACATTTCCTTTTGTGTATATTCTTTCCCAAGTCTTGATAGCTCATTTGTGATTGCGGTGAATCGGCATCCAAATGATCCAAGGTTTCACTGCAAGCATTTTAAAATTTTCAAATTTTTGTACAAAGAATGAGACAATTTATTTTCTTTAATTTGCTCAGATCCTTCACAAATTAAAGTTAATTTATCCCAGATTTCTTTTGCAGATTTGTAAGATTTGACTTTATTGAACATTGCTTTGTGCAATGTCTTGTAGAGTATGTCCTTGGCCACATTGTCCAAGTTGTATATCTTTCTGTCATTGTTAGTCCACTCAATCCTTGGCTTTTCAACCATGGCTGGTCTTTCTTCATCCGCTTCTGCTACTACAGCTACTATTCTTACAGTTGTGTTCACCTTAAGTATTTGCAGTGGCCCATCCTCTATCACTAGCCACATTTCATCATATAAAGCGAGATAGATGAGCACGCATACGAATTTTCCAGTCATCAAATTCCTCAACAGTGAACATAGGAATGCGTGTCAAATTTGTTTCCATGATAATAACTTTGCAAGAATGAAAGATTTTGAAAATACAAGTGTTAAAAATCTTTTAGAAAAGATAGAGATCTAGTTCAAGAACGGTCACGGAAGGCTCAATAAACCAACCGCTCTGATACCACTTGTAGGTCCAAGGGGTGTGAGTAAGGTTTAGAAGGGGGAGTTGAATAAACCTTACCAACTTTTCGATTTTAGTCCTTTTAAAATATTACAGAGTTAACATAAACAACTAAGTCATTGAGGGACAGCTAAGTTGGTTATTCAAATAGAGTTAGCCACTCAATGGACTTCGATGAGTCATGTTGATAGAATAACTCGGGCGTTTAACCCGAACCTTAACTTGGCCGTGTGTTGGTTTTATCGTGGAAGACTTAACACCCTTTGATTTGTTTTAAACTTGTTTTAACACTTGATTTTAGCTCTTGGTTATTAATCAGTTGGATAGCAAATAAGTTTATCAGCAGATATAAAGTAAATATGCAGAAATGTAAATGTGCTGAAAAATAAATGACACAGTTGATTTTTATAGACGTTCAAGATGGGGTAATTCTTCTAATCCTCTCTTCTCCAACTCTTTGGAGGAATCCACTAAGTAATGTGATCGTTTACAAAGTGGTGAACAGATCTAGAGACACCTTGGTCACACAATCAAGGCTTCTCATCCGACTCACTTCTTCACAGGGCGATTGCCTTGCTACTTGACTAACTTTCTCAAGCTCTTGGATTTGATCACGAAGCCCTCCAATAACTTGATACTTGGTTCGACCTTGAACCTTCCTACAATCCTCCTTGGAAAGTAGACCCCTTTTGATTCTTCAAAAGTTTCCTCTTCAACAACATTTGAAGTTGTCTTTCCTTCACAAACTTTGTGTTGGATTGATTTCCTTCGAGTTTCGAGGCTTGAGGATTTGCTTGAATATCTTTGAGAATATTTGCGGGTTAACGGCTTAAATATTGCTTGCTTGTTCGTGGTTCTGTAACCTTTTCTCAATGAGTTTCCTCGGCCATTTATAATGAACTTTCAAAAATCTGCCCGTTGAAGAGATAGGCGATTTTCAAAAGATACTTGTGTTCGTTGGCTTGTCTTTTCTTGGTCTTCGATCTTGAGATGTAGACTTTTCCTCTTATTAAATGAATGTGCGACTTTTCGGTTCGACATGAGGTGCAATGTTTCCCATTGGTTTATTCCTTTTGCACGCTTCTCGGATGAGCACTTTAAGACTGGCAAAGATGGAAATATTACTTATTTAAGTAATGTTCTTGACTTCTCGTGGTAACGGATTCATTTCGATCAACTCCTCATGGTCACGCCTATTTCCCAGGTGACTTGAGTCTGCTCCAATCATTTAAAGACTCATCGGTTTCAACTTATGACTTGGCTTCTTAAGATGACTTTGACCGACACTTCACCCAATTGTTCCTCGGTTGATACATCTTTAGTCAAGTTCTTGATCTCCTTCTTGGCCATACTCGGCTATTCCACAATGAGTCTTTACTTGATCTTGATTAACTTCTTGTATTTCCAGGCATAGTGACTTGACTCGGCTTTTCCAAGCCTCTCTATTACAATGACAATTACAAGGAAAATAGGATGCCAACTTTCTAGTTTAAGTTTTACATGGCATTCATCAAAATCTAAAAATAAATTTCCCAACAGGATCATCCTTCCAATCTTCCATCCTCTTGTGTTTTAGTTGATGCGAAAAGCCTTGTGGCGCTCTTCGTAGATTTGCCCTCCTCTCTTAGAAGACTATTGATTTGTGTAATCCTAGTGTATATTGATGTATTTTCAGATGTAATGAATTGATAATTCGTGCAAGGCCTTGGTCCCTTTATATAGGTGCTTTGAGAGATCACTTGTAGAGTTCTCGACGGAAAAGGAAACAAAAATCGACACGGGATGAACCACACGGCCGTGTGCGATCACATGGTCGGTCGTGTAACATGTTTTGGTATTTGTTTTTGCTCGAACAAACCACACGGTCGTGTGCCATTTACACGATCTAGTTGTGCGACGTGTCTCCTTCGAATTCTACCATCGAACTAATTAAATTCCATACTTTAGTAAACATGCAATTTATTATCAAGAAGTCATCAATTACAAGTTCGGCATAATTACTACTCTTTCAAAAATGTACTTGAAATCGCGACTCACAAGTCATAGTAGTATAGCACTCAACTCTCAAAATAGATGGGACGTGTTTATGCTCAAAACGATTCAATGAATGCGAGAACTACCATAAGCTTGCAAATCGTCTAACATCTCTACCACTCAAGTGTGCACAATTTAAGAATCAAAAAGGATTTTTCATTGGTTGTAATGTAGGCTCTTTGGTAAGGGTAGGAAATATTTGGATTAAGTGACCTCAATTGACCAAATAGAATTTAAGCACACAGACTTTCAATTCACTAACCCATTTCATCACAAAACTCACTCTTTCAAATTATTTTCTTTTTCAACTCAACTCCACCCTTTTTCTCATTTTTTTATTCTTAGGCTTGTTTGCCTTCTTCTCTTTTTCTTAGCTTTGAGCTCTAAATTTTTCAAATTTTCGAATTTTCTCTTTTCTTTGCTTTCGTTTGCTTGGTTTTTCTCTTTTTTTTTCTTAAATTGTCTTTCTTTTTTTTTGAGCTTCATTATTCTTTCATTTTTCTAAGACTGCTCATCCCTCATTCTTTTGCCAACTTTCTCTCTTTTCACAATTTCACCACATCTTCCCCAAATTATTCATCTTCTATAAGCTCAAGTTTTACGGATAAATATATATATTTTAATTTTTAAAGATCAAAATGTGGCTAACAATAAAAAGTTAAGGCTCAAAGTGGCTAACTAGGGAATCATGAGTTCATAGGTAGGCTTTTTAGGCTAAGTATGCTAAACGAAGATGGTCTTAAATCATTTTCAAAAATTGCACACACACACATGGCTTCAATGAAGATACCAAAACAAGTTCTAGAGTTCTAACAATCATGAATGACACACTCAAGAAAAAAATAAGACTGCATAATATGAAAACAGTTAAAGGCACAAAAGCTCACAACTTATTTTTTCGCATCATGCTCAAATACCCAATTCTCTCAACTAATGCCAAACCTGCAAAAAACATCTTCTCAATAATTCATCACATTATTCACAAAAATATTTCATCTCATAATATCAAATGCTCATAGTAAAATTATGCGGAAGCTTTTTGTACTTTTTTGAATTTTTTATCCTAAATCACACAAAAGTAATTAAACATGCTAAAGTGATAAACGTGCTAAAATAAAAATAAAAAAAAAATCAATTTTTTTGTAAAATTTTATGCAAATTTTATATGCTCTACATGCAATCCTAAATGCAATAAAAAATGCAACAATACTTATGTATGCATTCTTGACAACCCCCCCCTCCCCCAAACTTAGAATTTGCTTCGTCCCCAACATATGAGGAAATTATCAAAAGAAAGAAGAATGCGTAAAAAGTACTTACAAACTCACTGTGGTGGTGGAGGCGGAGGGTAGTGGCCCTGTGAGATGTGCCACTGACCCACGCGAGATATCATCTCGTATATCTGCTGCTGCTGCTAAGTGATGGCATCAAATTGCTGCAAATACTCAGTATGATACTCATCAACTGTCGCTGATAACTGATAAGTATCATCCATCAAGGTACCCATGTTGGCTTCCACCCTTTCAAGCCTATTACTGAAATTCCATTGCCGATTTCCCCATTGTGTAGAGAATTCCGGCCTACCACCCCCGCTGTAGGCTCATCTTGCTCCTCTTGAGCTTGAGCAGGTCCCCCTAATCACCCCTCATCAACCAATTACTCCTATTTCTTATTAAAGTAGCATCCGGGTTTGGGAGCCGAATTTTGGTTCCATCTGCATGAACCAACCAATGATCACGCCCATCATATTGAATCATCTTTATGGCGGATAAAACTCACATCAATCTATTTCCCCCCACTCGCGCATATCCCTTAAAACTCACATTAAAATTTTCGGCTATAGGAGTAATTAGCCTACCGATACAAATCCCCTCTTTTCGTACTTCCTTACTCTATCAAACCGTCTAGCTATAAATGCCCCGATGTTCGGTACCACCTCCGTCCCCAAAGCCATACACCAAAGTATAAATAATTCATCTATCCATAAGGCCCCTTTCTTTGTCCTCGCTATAACATCAAGCTTTCCACTAATGTACGTTGCACATAGCGAAAGACGGGGTTCCTAATGCTAGACGCCTTCGAGGTACCAGCAACGTATAAATTATGTTTCCCGTAATCTCCTTCCAAAATTCATACAATTCAAAACTATCATGTTCTTCAACTCCATAAGCCGGAGTTCTATAAATTGCATTTAACTCATCAATAGATAACTCCCTCGGCTCATTAGCTAGCCTAAACCGAATGCCCATCAATTTTTTTTTCGGACTACCAATTCAAAACTACTCAAGAATTCAAGCATATATGTGAAGCCCTCGATTTTTCGAGCGTGTATTTATTTCATCTATCGTCTATGTACTATTTTGACTACTTTACCGTGTCACTTTGACGGGTAAATATTAATAATACATATATTTTTGCATTTTATTCCATTTTATTTATTGATCAATTACTTGTAATTAATGGTCCTTTATTAATTTTATTTCACATTAATGATCACTTGACTGATCATTATTATTATTTGTGTATTTATTAGTCACCTTAGAATTTTAAGAGACTATTTATTTTAGAGAATTATACCTTATAGAATTAAGAATTTGATTTAGAATAAGTGATCATGAGACTTATAAGTGATTAAGGAGATCACTATTTATTTTGGAGATTGATAATATTCATCTATTATCATCAATTTTGGGACAAAAAAATATGAATACCACAAATACCCCCATAATGGATGTCCAACATGGGTATTTTTGTGTAGAAATATCTCCCAACTCTTGTACACATATACCTTATATTATACATATTGTGTATAATTCTATCATATTACAAGCCTTCTACACATTATCTTATACCTCAATTTTTAATTATATTTTTCCCCAACTTATTCTATTCTTCCAACATTCCCCTTAATTTTCCCCCAACTCATACTTTGACCCATTCTTTTGTCTCCATGCAAGAGACAAATTTCAAGCCTTGAAAAATTTTCTTCTCTCCTCTCTCTCCCTAGTGATCGGCCCTTAGGCCTTATTGTGCAAAATTGCACTTCAATTTCACCAACACGAGATTCTTCTAAGTCTTGAAAATTCTCTCCCTTCTCTCTAAAATCCTCCTACCTCTCTCTACTTTCTTCTTCTTCTTCTTCTTCTTCTTCTTCTTCTTCTTCAAACACTTAGAAAAATTTCAAGAATTCCCCTCCTATTTCTTCAAAAATTCGAACACTTCACTTCCAAAGGTAAGAAATTTCTTCTTACAATCCATTTTTGATATCACCTAGCTCATCTCTTTCACTTGCTAATTTAAGTTTAAATTTTGTTTGAGGTGTACTTAGAAGACAACTTGAAGATATTAGAGACTTGGAACCATCTTGATGGACCTCAAGAAATTGTGAAGAAAATTGGACTACAAGGTAATAATTGGGTTTTAGTATTATTTTCTCCTTCTTCTTTTATTTTTCCAATTTTTGACACTCCATTTTTATTTTTGGAATTTTAGGGGCTGACCTTAAGTGATACTTGAGAGTGAGCAAGTAAAACCATTTTTGAGACCTCTATTTGTCTTATTTTGCCTACTACACAAGGTAAGTGTAGTTTTACCAACTTCTTCACCTTCTTCTTTTTCTTCTTAATTTTAACCCCATTTTTCTAACTCTTATTTTTTGGTGTTCTTGTCTTAGGGCCTGACCTAAGTGACTCTTAATCAAGTTGTGATTTTTATCCTTTTATTTCACCAACAATTCATTTTTAAGGTGGGTGGAAAAATTCTTTCAACTTCTAGGTGTTTTCTTTAAAATTGCATGTAGTAATTTTTCTTGAGAGCTTGAGATATATATGTATAATGTATTGCATGTTGATTTCAAGTTTTAAGTTTCAAAAATTCTCAAGTGTTGCTCAAAAATGCTTTTTATTGCAATTTAGGTGCATACATGTACATTTTAATGCTCTATTTGATGAATTATTGGATGAGATGTATATGCATGTTTATGATTCTTGATATCCATGTTTTATTTGACTTATAACCTAGACAAGTCGAGCATAATTGATTAAAATTGAATTTTTTGACTTAAACTGCAAAAATGGCAAATTGGTGGACTTAATTGCAAGAAAATAAAACTTAAGGGACCTCTCTGCAATTTTCGAGTTTTGGGACTGTACTCAGGTTCAAAAATGATATTTGGAAATTTTAATAAAGTTTTAAAAGTTTTGAGATAAATAAAATCAACCCTTAAAAGCCCAAGGACTAAATTGCAAAATTTTAGAAGTTTAAAGGCTAATTTGTAAAATTCGAAACTGTACCAGCCCCACCTTTTAAAATTTGAAATTTTACCTTTTAAGGGACTGAAAATAACATATTTTAAAGGTATTCCAAAAATCCAATTGTTTAGAGCTTGAAAAGTAATTTTATATAATTGAGGACCAAATTGTAAAAGACTAAACTTGAGGACCAAAATAAAATTTCCAGGACTTATAATCTTATGATATTTTGAACCCAATGTTCAAATTTCAGATAATATTTTGACTATAATCTTATGATATTTTGAAGCCAAGGTTCAAATTTCATAATAATCGGACCCCTAAAAGCCTAAAAGGCAATTATCTAAAAATGGGACTAAAATAAGATTTTCAAACGTTAAGGGACCTATACTTATTTATTTTAAAAACTGCTTTTGTCCCAATAGGCTACTGACCTTAGTTACACTTTACAGTTGGAATCACATTAAAAGCCCTTCCGATTTGTGAGATCCGATTATTTTAAACTTGGGGCTCGAAATAACAATTTAAACAAATTTTGGGCCAAAATGAGAATTTTATAAAAACTCGACCCCAAAACTTTAAAAACCTGAATCTCTGAACAAATTAGAGCATTTTGGAACTGGCCTTATAATTTTTCGAGGTCGAGACAAAAACTTATTCAACTTTTAACCCCAAAAGTACTAGTTTTTACAAAATGGGGCTAATTGTAAATTTTTCTTTTAACAATGACCTTAACTCAATTTATTTTCTTTTAATAACATTCCTAGAACCTATGACTTATAATTATTAATTATAATATTTTATTTTCTTAAAATCCCTCTACTTATCGGATCGTCTTGACCGATTAATACGCGTCACGGGCAACTTCATCGCCTTGCGATTCCGAGTCTACAACGGACTTATGTCCCACCTAACTCTTCAAGATATCGAAGATTACTTATCCTCTCGATAATTATCTTCATCGAAATTACTCCACCAATGCCAACAAATGCCACACGCGATTTCGAAAACTTTCTGAATCGCTTCAATCAATATACTTCATTGCTGGTTGACATCCTGTACTTGTAATTATTTCTTGCCTAAGTCAACTTGGTGTGTCGAGCTCACAAATCGAAATGGATACGTCGGGGATGGAACCGGGCAGCTCGGCTGCTATTCCACTCTTCGCCCCATCGTCCCTAATCCCGCAATCGAGGGACGGAGTTTGTCCAAGGGAAGCAGGTCGTAGTACTTGAGGTATAATCATGATTATGAAAATCCGGGCCTAGCTAGCTCTAATGTGGATTTTCTTTGCCTATGGATCGATAAGGTGACAGTCTTGGACCATCTTGCTCGAGGAGTTACAAGGAAGAACGAAGGAATCGCTATCTCGATCCACACGATTCTGGAGTTACTCAGACCCGTTGGTTGGCGCTACAAATCCGTACGCAACCGCTACTTATATTGCTTGGGTTGGCGTTACATTTCGTACGCAACCACTACCTGTCTTGCTTGAATCACATAGTGCTTGTATGATCATGAACTATTTCATCAAAACTGTATAAGTATATTATTTTAAGTATATATCACGATGCTTGTGAACTGTGTGTGAACCACGCATCATGACTCACACATTTTTCATACAACAGTTTTCTTGCATTTAACTATATATATCGCCACACGACCACCCCATCCACTGAGAATTTTTGTCTCATCCCCTCCTGTTTTCTAACGGCTACATGAGGAGTACGTTGAAGATGCCGATCCTGCCACGGACTGACTTTCCCGTATTTCGCCTGTCGGATTGTTTCCTTTTGATTACTGTTGTTGTTGGACTCTCTTTTATTATGTTTTCCATTTGAGTTGTAACTTAAGGACGTAAGACTCTTTGACATTTAAGTTATGATTCGATGCGTACTTTGTTTCTTTTCGTTAGACTGTAAGTTAACTTGGATAGTTCTGGACTGTAAGCTTATTTGGATGTTTGTTGGGATATATTTGTAATCCGTACTAGTACTTGTAGTTTTATTTCCGCTGCTTTAGACTCTGTTTCATTTGGGGTTATATTGATAATTGTATAGACTTTTGGTTTACTAGTATTTAAGTTGTGGATCGTCGTCGTGTTCCCATTTGGGCGTGACAATATAAACCACATAAGTAGTTTAATTCCCATTCAATAATTCATGACAATCAACACGCCCACATAAGGCGCGAAAATCTTCCAATATACCCAAACTAGCTCGGTGTGTTTCGTCTTGCATGACAACATTGGCATACTCCGGTTGGTTCATCTCGTACTCAAGTTCGGGCTCGGGAGTTAGCTCTCTTCTCCTCCTTGTGTTCCTCCTAGTTCCTCTCTCTCTTCCTCTAGAAGCCATAGATATAGATTTTTGAAGCTTTTAAAAATCGAGAAATTTGAAGATTGAAACCCCCAAACTTGAAGTAGAACTTGGAAAAGTTGAGAAATTGGAAGAAATTTGTGATGGGTTTCTTGAAAGGATGAAGAATTTGTGTTTGGGTTTGAAGATTTGAAGTTAAATTTGAAGAAATTTGAAGGCGGGTTGAGGTATTTGGAAGAGAAATTTCGGTTGGTAGGGTTTGGAAGGGAGAAAATAAGATGAGATTTGAGTGTTTGAGTTTAAAAGAAGAAAAATTCAAATCGCCCGTGCGAGTTCGCACGGTGGGGCCGTGCGACCTGCGTATGGTTCTCTCATTGTCTATCGCCGATGTTCACACGGTCGTGTGAATTTCACACGGCCTGACCGTGTGAATGGTCTCTGTTGCTCAGTTTGCATGTCCCGTGTGAAATGAATTTTTTTTTTGAATAAAACCTGAAGTTTGCCATGATGCCTCCTACACAACTCACAAAAACAAACAAAATTAAAAATTATGTTAACACTAAAATAAAAATTGAATTAAAATCGGATTAAACGAAGGCGATAAAAATAAAATAAGAACACTAAAAGAAATAAAATAAACTTGAGTTGCCTCCCACAAAGTGCTAAGTTTTACGTCTTTAGCCAGATGTCAGATTTCTATCATCACCGTCGCTGAATTGTGTCGGTTGAAATCTTTGGGCCCTCATATTTTGTACCATCCATCAGACGAATGGCGTTGCACTGTTCTCTCGGATTAAGTTAAGCATCGCTTGGGAATTTTCCCTTTTGACGTTGGCCTCTCACTGCAGTAGCGATTTGGGCTACTTGTTTCCAAATATTTCAGTCTCGCACTCACGTTCGTGTTCAGCTAAAACCTGTTCCTCAATCTTGTTTATCTTCGCTTCATCCTTATTCAGTCTAGCTCTTGTTTCTCCGATAAACCCGGACCTTGGCCGCAGCCGCCATGACAGTGACAGCGTCGAAAGGTAAGGGAATGTGCGGGCAACTGCAGCGCCCGGTCCCCTAGCGCTGCAGCACCGATCGATGTGAGGGAAATTAAAAGGTTGTTCACGACCTTGTTTTTTTTTTAAAAAAAAAACAACACACACACCCTCACACCCATTTCCTCTTCTTCTACAAAAATCCCACCTAGTTTTCCATTTAACATCATTCAAATGGGAAATGGAACAAGTTGATCATCAAATTCATCTTCTCCATCAATTGGGTAAGTGGGCTTCATTGTACATCATCTTTGCAAAATTTTCAAGCTTAGGTTAAAAATGTGGGAATTTTCATTATCATTATAATTTGAAATTCTTGATAAATTGTGATGATATATGACTATATTGTGCTTGAATTAGTTGGTGTTGAAAATTGGGCATGAATTGAATTTCAAATTTGGTGTTCATCTCTTCTTTGCATATATGCCTACAAGGTGTTTGTTAAAATGTCTCAATGAAAAATATTACACCTAGGCATTTGATTCTTGTCATCATTGTGTACTAAAGGTTATTTGATCATGAATTGATGACAAGGATGCATAATTCTTGAGTTGTTTTAAAATTCCTAACCCCTAACTCGTATTGTGCGTTCTATGTGTTATTTTGTTTGTGTTATTTTTTCAGGTGATTTCCAGATCAATTACAATGCCAAGAACAAAGAATGCGAGCAAGGGCAAAAGCGTGGCAAGTACTTCCGAGGAAAATGTTGAAGACCGTTTTATTAACTTGGAAGCACAACAGTTGTATTATGACACATTATGCTCGAAGAGTATAACGGCGGAACGGGGATTACAACCGGGGTCGAATGATGGTGAACTTGCACAAATGATACATCAGAAGCAATGAAAAAAACTTTGTGCCCAACCTGGACCATTCGCACCGAATATTGTCCGAGAGTTTTATGTGAATGCGAAGTCCAAAACTGGCTATCACTCGGAGGTTTTCATACGTGGAGTACAAAAAGTATACACTGATACAGAAGCGATAAGAGGATATTATGGACTACCGGAGGTGGATCACTCACCGTATGTTGAATTTATCTCGCAACCACCGAGTATGGAGGAGATTTGTAATACCTTATGTCGGCCTGGAATTGAGGTACGTCATATTAAAGTGGTGGGAGGTGCTTCTGCTTTTCCGCACACGAGTCTTAGTCGGTATGGGCGAGCTTGGTACCACTTCATATGCAACAATTTGATACCAACCAAGCATGTCAGTGATGTCACTAAGGAACGAGCCCATCTTCTATATGCATTAGTTATTCTTGACATACAATTCGACCCGCGGTAATTATTGCAACGTCCCTTTGTCACAAAATGCTACACCCCAAATCCGGGGACTAGTCTTACCGAGTTTAATTTGTGGGTTATGTAAAAAGAGGGGTGTTAAGTGGGATAGCTCCGAGCCGTTGGAAAAGCCTAAGGGACCTATAGATTCGGCTACTATTGCTTCCTATGACGAATGGTCGGTGGTGTGCCTAATCCGAAGGTGCGGGATATATCCTTGATCCCGAATTTGCCCTATAGGCTATTGAGCCTTATACTCATGCCCAACCACGAATATCGACGCTTGTTGGGAAATTTATTGTTTAGATTTTGATGAATGCCATGTAAAACTTAGAATAGGAAGTTGGCACCCCATTTTTGTTGTAAACTCGCATTGTAACAAATAGGGTTGGTCAAGGCGAGTTAAGTCGCTATGCCTAAACATGCAAGAAGACAACCGGAGACTAGAAGGAAGACTCATTGCAGCAGATGTACCGAGTATGGCAAAGAAGAGAAGACGGAACTCGATCAAGGTGCAAATGAGATGCAACAGTAAAGTATCGATCAAGTCAACTCAAGATAGCCAAGTCTCAAGTTGAAGTGACAAGAGTCATTCAATGATTGAAAGTCGACTCTAAGTCATCCGGGGAAAGCAAGGAAATGCGGTCAAGTCGAGATAATCGAAAGAGATCCGTTGCACGAAATCAAGAGAATTACTTAAACAAGTAATATCTCCATGCTACCTTTCTCGAGTGCTCGATCCACGAAGCGTACAAGGGGAATAAACCAATGGGAAGCACTACACCGTGTCGATTGCTCTCGAAAAGTCAAGAACAATTCATACGAGGAAGTGGCAATTCCAAGGATCGCAACAAGACAAGCCAACGACCACAAGTGACTTTCAAAAATAAGCCTATCTCTTCAACGGGCGATTTTTGAAAGATCACTATAAAAGGCCGAGGAATAACTCGAGAGGAACTTACGTAGGTTACCTTGACCAAATACAAACAAGAAAGAAACATTTTGTAACCTGAAACATTCTCGGGTTATTAAACACTCAATCCTCAAAGCCTACATTACGAAGAACATCAATCCAACACTTACCTGTGAAGGAAAGATAACTTCAATCGATTGAAGAGGAAATTCTTGAAGAATCAAGGTCGAACCGTCTTGAGTTTTTGGAGGGCTTCGTGATCAAATCCAAATAGCTTGAGCAAGTGGGTTGTAGTAGCAAGTGCGCAAATGCCTGTGAAGAAGGCGAGTCGTCACGAGAAGCCACCGAGTGACCAAGGCATCTCGGTGTTGAGTCCCGAAGGATCAAGTCATTGTGTGATCAAGACTTGTATCTGGATCATTACCACTTTGTATACTTGATCAATACCTAGTGGATTCCTCCGGAGTTGGAGTAGAGAGGAGTAGAAGAATTACCCCATCTTTGAACCTCTATAAAAATTTATCGTGTCATTTACATTTCAAAGACTTTAATTCCTCGCATCTTATGTGTTTAATTCTCACGACATATTTGCTATCCATTTGATAATCTCTAAGTACTAAAACCCAGTACTAAATCATAACTAAACCAAACTTAAGGGTGTTAAGTCTTCCGTTGAAAACAAACCACGATTGAGTGATTTAGTCTTAACAAATGAGTTATTCTATCAACGGCTCGAGTCAGTCGTTGAGTGACTAACTCTTGATTAACTAAATTGGTCTGTCCACCAAGGACACAAACAGTAGTATCAACTTTGAACTTTTAAAAGGACTAAATCGAAAATTTTGTAAGGTTTATTCAACCCCTCCCTTCTAAACCTTACACTCACACCCCTTTGGGACCTACAAGTGGTATCGAGTGGTTGGTTCATAGAGCCTTCCGCACCGTTCTTGAACTAGATCTCCAAACTTTTCAAAGTTTGTTTTAGTACTTAAGCTTTCAAAACTCCTTTTATCATTAAAAATAATTATCATGGAAGCAAATTTGACACGCATCCCTATGTTCACAATTGAAGGATTTGATGATTGGAAAATTCGTATGCGAGCTCATCTATCAAAGATTACATGATGAGATGTGGATAGTGATAGAGGATGGGCCACCGCAAATCTTAAAATGAACACAATCAGAAGAAGAGTCTGCAAATTTGAAGGTGAAGAGGATGTTGCCCCTAGACCAACTATGGTTGAAAAACCAAGAACTGAATGGACAAATGATGACAAAAAAGATACAACCTGGACAATGTAGCCAAGGACATCCTCTACAAAACCTTGACAAAGCCATGTTCAATAAAGTCAAGTCATGCAAAACGGCTAAAGAAATCGGGACAAGCTAACATTGATTTGTGAAGGCTCGTGAGCAAATCAAGGAAAATAAATTATCGATGAGTCGTACAAAAATTTGAGAATTTCAAAATGATCGCAGGAGAAAACCTGGATCAACTGGATGCTCGGTTCACGAAATCACCAACGAGCTATCTGCACTTGGAAAGGAATATACACGAGAAGAAAATGTGTATGAAGATCCTAAAAAGTCTCCCAGTGAATGGGAAATGAAGGTCATGGCACCGAGACATTCCATGGACCTATCGAAGACCTCCAACCATGAACTATTCTCGGATCTCAAAGCCTACGAATTTGAGCCGAGAAGAAAAGATCGAGAAGAGACAGTTGTACCCAAAACAAATTTGCTCTAATTGTTAAGGATGGAAAGAGAGTTGAAGTCAAAGAAGTCATTGATCCGGAAAAAATAGCCCCGATGGTTAAAAGGTTCAACAAGTTCTTCAATAAGAACTACAAGAGAGGCAAGGGGGAATCTTCCGGAAGACACACTCGGCTCCTCCAAGTCAAGAGAAGATAGGCCAACCAAGAGAACAGATCATCAAAAAGTGAATATCAAAGGACTGACAATCTAAGAATGGAAAGAGCTGATCAAAAGGTTGAATATCTATCTTTGAACCGTAGGCAATCGTGTCACTATGCCATTGATTGCCCATATCCTGTAGTCAACAAATACAGAATGAAGTAGAAAGAAAGGTCTTCAAAGAAAGAAGACAAGAAAAGAAAAAGGCAATGTTGGTCAGCAGAGACTCTTGAGACAAACCAAGTCAAGAGACACAATCGATTGAGAGCAAAGCGGTGAAGCCGACTACTCAAGTGACTCAAGAAGAAGCCCGATCTTTTGATGGCCAAGGAACAAGATCAACTCCGACCAAGAAGATGAGGTACACTCTAACTCATCGAACTCGGTTCTAGTGATAGTAATCGTGACACACATACTTCTTCACCCACCGATCTTTATGATTCATTAGGCAAAATGATGTAAGATTTTCAACACATTAAATCCTCACACACACTACTAAATGAGGAAAACAGGCTACTCAAGAGCCAAAACTCACAAATTTACTAAGGAGCCGAGTACTCTAGGTCAAATAGTGATGAGAATAAAAGTTTAAAAGGCGAAAATGCCAAGCTAATAGCGAGAAATAGCCGCCATAGAAAAGAGAGAGAATGACCTAAAAATGTGATTGCCTCATTCACTAAGGCATCAAAATCATTGGATGATCTTATTATGAGTCAAAGAGAATGTGGAGACAAGACAAAGCTTAGGATTTAATTCCTATGTGCTATGTCAAACTCAAAAGTAATTTTGGAAAAAGGATCTCCAAGCAATGAAGAGTCTAAAAATCCAAAACTCCAAATGGTGCACACACATTCACTCCAAAGCACAATTACAAGCAAACTGGCCTTGGTTATAAAGGAAAAGGAAAACGACCCGATTGGGTGCGTTGAGAGGACAAATGAGAAGAAATTCACCAAGTTCCTCAAAAACTCCAAACAGAATTACTTTGTAAAGAAGAAACAGAGCTACCAAAAACCCCAAAAGTTCTATAGAAGAAACACATATGGTGGGAATGGTAGAAAATATCCAATCAAGCCGATTGGAACGATGTGAACTATCGGATAGACTTATGGAATATAAGCCCAAATGGCAAAGGCCTAGAACTCAAAAAAGGCCATTACAAAAGTATAAGAGCTTTCATCAAAGACACATATGCACCTAGGCACTACACTCAGAGACACCACAATTACCCAAAGAAGGCAATTGCTAAAACACATATACAGGCATACGACAAAAAGAGACAAACATTTGTATGAACCTAGAATCCCCAAGCAATTTGCCAAAATTAATTATGATTATGGCACTCGATATATGGCAACCCCTTAGAGCGATCATTTGGCTATAGGCTGGTTGGATCATCTTACAATACTAACCCCTCAGGACCCATAAATATGGGTACCTAAAACTTAATTTCCTTGATTGCGGTTCAAGGAACAATGAGTGCCAAGGAACCTGGTACATGGATAGTGGTCGCATTCCAGGCATATGACAGAAACAAGAAAAATCTGTCAAGATTCAAGGAAGCTAAAGGAGCAAAAGTCATATTTGGAGGAAATGAAGCTCCGGGTGAAATAAGAGGCATTGGATCCATCGGGAGGAACGGATTAGAAATCACGGATGTTGCATATGTTGAAGGACTCAACTTCAACTTGCTAAGCATCGACCAACTATGTGACAAGGGTTATAATGTTGGATTTAACATGGGTATATGCCAAATCAAGGATCTTGAATCGAATGAAATTGTGTTGCAAGGATGCGGACACAAAAGAACATGTATGTAGTAGATTGGTCAACCGCTACACCCAAAGACTGTCTATTAGCAAATAGACAAATTTGAATCAAGTTGGTGTGGCACAAAAAGCTAAGTCACCGAATTTCAAAACGATCAACAAGCTTGCCAAAAGTAATCTTGTGGAAGGACTTCCGGACTCGATATACAAGAAGGAAAGTATATGTGACGCATGTCGAAGGGAAAACAAATCGGATCATCATTCAAAGAAAAGACCGCCCATCTTCAACAAGGATATTGCACCGCTACATATGGATCTATTTGGTCCATTGAACTGCTAGCATAAGTGGGAAGAAATATACTTTGGTGGTAGTAGATGACTACTAAAGATATACATGGACAATATTCATGTGTAAGAAGAAAGAAACTCTCTGAAACTACCACAAATGATGAAGAGGATTCAAAATGAGAAGAGTCAAACCATTATCAAAATAAGATCGAGACAGAGGAACCGAGTTTGTCAATGGTATAATAACTCAATCTTTGTATTGAAAATGGCATTGGTCATGAATTATCTGCAGCAAGGACTCCACAAAGCAGAATGGAGTTGCGAGAAAGAAGGAATAGAACTCTCAAAGAAGCGGCAAGGACCATGTTAGTTGAAGCGGGGTTACCAAAAAGATTTTGGGTCAAGCAATCAACACAAATGCTGCTACACTCAAAACAGATGTATGATAAAACAGAAAGTCGACAAAGACTCCTATGAGATTTGGACAGAAGAAAACCAAATGTTTCATATTTTAGAATATTTGGATGTAAATGCTTCATCCATAACAATGGCAAAGACAATCTAAAGGCTTTTGATGCTAAAGTCGATGAAGGTATCTTCTTGGGATACTCAAATGAAAGCAAAGCCTACAGAGTACTCAACAAAAGGACTATGGTTGCGAGAGGAATCCATTCATGTGGTATTCGATGAGCCAAATGTAAAAGGAGAAGACATTGAAGAGTCACCGATAAGTCAATCATCCAACCATACGAGAAAAGTCCCTATGTCAAGTCAAGTGAATTATAAACTCGGATGAAGATGAGATAGCCGAGTCTCACAAAATGCTTTGGAAAATTTGCGGCTAAGTGATTGCGAGAGAGCGATCAAAGCAACACAACCGCTAGACGATCAATCCAGCTAACTTACTTCAACCTAATGTAAGATGGTTGAAAGACCATCCACCGAACTTGTCATTGGAGATATAAGAGAAGGCGTCAAAACAAGATCCGAACTCAACAAGAAGCTATGTTCACATGCTTTATCTCACAAATAGAGCTTAAAGATGTGTTACAAGCATTGGATGACACACATTGGATTCAAGCTATGCAAGAAGAGTGAATCGGTTTGAAAGAAATAAAGTATGGGAATTGGTTCAAAGACCCACCCATCAAAATGTTATTGGTACTAAATGGGTGTTCGAAACAAGATGAACGAGGAGGGTTCTGTGGTAAGAAACAAAGCAAGACTAGTAGCTAAAGGATATTGCCAAGAATAAGGAATAGATTTTGATGAAACATTTGCTCCTGTAGCAAGATTGGAAGCTATAAGGATGTTTCTTGCCTATGCGACTCACAAGAATTTTATTGTATATCGATGGATGTAAAAAGTGCATTCCTAAATGGTTTATTGGAAGAAGAAGTGTATGTTGAACAACCTCTAGGATTTGAGCGAAGACTCTTGGAGATAAGGTATACAAACTCAAGAAAGCTCGTATGGATTGAAACAGGCACCCGAGCATGGTATGATACTTTGTCACAATTCCTAACCGAGAATGGATTCACAAAAGGAAAAGTAGATAGAACACTTTTCGAATTCAAGACAAGAAGAGTATCTTTGTTGTTCAAATATATGTGGATGACATCATTTTTGGATCCACAAACAAAGAGCTATGTGAAAAATTTTCAAACCTCATGCAAAGCAAATTTGAAATGAGCATGATGGGAGAGTGACATTCTTCCTTGGACTCCAAGTAAAACAGTGAAGGATGGAACCTTCATAAGTCAAACAAAATACACCGAGAGATTTAATGAAGAAATTTAGTATGGATGAGAAGTCTTCTGAAAATACCAATGAATACATCGATTAAAATGGACATGGATGCGGATGGCAAGCATGTAGATCAAACAAGATATAGAGCACTTATTGGATCATTGCTCTATCTCACAAAGAAGCGGGCCGGACATCACCTTTCTTTGTAGGTGTATGTGCTAGATTTCTATCTGCTCCAAAAGAGAGCCATATGATCGCAGCTAAGAGGATTTTGAGATATTTGAACGGAAGCCAAGAGGCTGGCTTATGGTATCCAAAGGAAGGTGGATTCAAGCTAATTGGCTATTCGGACTCGACTATCTTTGGATGCAGAGTGGACATGAAGAGCACTTCAGGCACATGTCAAATGCTTGGAAATAGGCTAATTTCTGGTTTAGCAAAAAGCAAAATTCAATAGCCACCTCTACAAATGAAGGTGAATACATAGGCTATGGCGGCAACTGTTGTGCCCAAATCCTATGGATGAGGCAAAGAAATGAGAGACTATGAAGTGGAAGAAAAGGAAATTCCAATCATGTGTGATAACACAAGTGCAATTGCAATCACTCGAAATCTGTGTTGCACTCAAGAACAAAGCATATCGATGTCGGTATCACTTCATAAGAGATCATGTTGAAAAGAAGGACATCATATTGGAATATATCTCAACCGATAAACAGTTGGGTGACATATTCACAAAACCATTATATGAGTCAAGATTTGAAGAACTCAAGCATGAGTTAGGGTTAATTGAGTGAGCTAACACTCGGAAGACTCAAAGAAAAGAAATGAAACACAAAAGGAGAAAAAGGATCGAATTCTCAAAATCGCTAAATGAATCACCATGTCGGAAAGACAATGACTATACCGAATTAGCCGACAAATTTGAATCATCAGAGAATCGTGACCAAAAGAGTTAAATCGATTAAGGGATAAGTGAGTCATTTATGAGCAAAGTGACAAAAATGCATCGTTTTTACTAAGCGGGAATGTTTTTAAGAATGACGTCGATAATGATGATGTGTACGACAAAAAGCCGCATACCAAGCTTATGATTGGATATAAATGCTTTGCCGCATTAAATTCGAGACATTAAATGCTAATCGGCGTGCAAAATCTAAGCCGTTGATTTCAATCACATTTCAAAAACCACCCGCACGTCCTTTCAGAAACCATACTTAACCCATTTTCGTCTGTTTTCTCTCACATATCACCAAAACGGTCCATTTCTATCTCGGAAGCAAAGGCAAAACTACCTCAAAACCCTCTCAAGATTCAAATCAAAGTTCTAAGTTTTTTTTTTTGAAATCCTGAAAAATGGCATCAACCTATGATTTTGTCAAGCTAGGAAAGCAAATCCACACAGGGTCGACCGTGGATTTCGAGGGCATGGTCAAACAGGGGTCCGATGACGCCCTCATAAAGAAAATCGCTGAAAAGCTCGAAACGTCCGGGCTAAAACCATTTCTGACGATGGAGTTCTCAATGACCTATGTGGAAGAGGTCGCACAGTTCTACGTGAACGCTGAGATTCACGATGAAGGGATAAAATCATCTATTCATGGAAAGAAGTTCATCATCTCTCGCCAAGGATTTGGTGAACATCGCCACTACCGATGGAAGGAGCATCGAAATCAACGGCCGATGTAGACCTGGATGCCGCCTGGAGGGAAGTAGCCAAATCCGACTATCTTTGATAAAATAGTCTACACAAAGAAACAAGAGGTCACTTGAAGGAGGACTACCACAAGTCGTTGGACATAGTTGCCAAATGCATAGACATCAAATTTGGCGACTTTGACCAACTATCAAAAGCAAAGTTGATCGTAATGGCTGCGATCATTGAAGAAAGGAAAATAAACTGGGTTGAGTTTGTCTCACAAAGCAGACTGCTGCGAAATGTAGGGAACAAATCCTTCAAGGAAGATGGTGCATTTGGAGGATCCCCAGGGATATGGCCTGTGATTGGCGGTGATGGAGGTGAAAGGAGTCCCTCTTCGACATGGAAAGACGTTCCATGTAAACAAGAGGATGTTCGAGATCAAACCTCTCTCGGCGCACGAAGAGAGCCCACGCCAAGAGAGTCGATACAAGTGAGGGAATCACCGACCAAAGATACAGATTGTTTCTCTCCACCAAAGAAGAAAGCGCCCTGCAAACTAAGAGAATCTTGCCCCTGCAGCCTAAGAAAAACAAACTCGCTCCCGCCCCGCAAATCGAGTCACTGCCCCCGGCCGTGTCTCCTCTTGAAGAAGAGCCGCCGAGAAGGAACCTCAAATACCTTCTCCTAGGTCGTCAAAAAGAGGAGAACGATAAGCCAAGATGGCTGCTCCTCGAAGAAAAAACACCAAAGACGCCACCGCCGCCAAGACTCGAAAAAACTCTCTCGAACCGAGGTCCCTCCGGTACGAACTAAGAGACTACGAAGAATCATCAAGCGATCCGAGCTTGAGAAACCGGGCCGAGTCGGCCACTCACCGAGCAAATACCGAAACTCGCTGAACAAGTAGAGTCCCCGATATAATTGATGAAACAACCAAGTCTGCATTTAAAGCGATCAAAAAAGGCAAATCAAGACACAAATGTTGTTCGTACAAACCGAGACACAAGAAGAAGGCTGAAAGAGATGATGATGTGATGATCCTATCCCCACTTTATCCGGACATCCAAAATCGTCTGCGAGAGTGGAGAAAGTGGAAATTGAGTCGATCTAGGAACAGTTCCAACGGCCCGAGTTTATCGAAGAAGAAGAGGAACCGATGAACTTTCTTGGAGTGACCACTGTGGTCCAAGCATTGGATGAAGAAAATCGTACATATCTTGCATCTTCAAAGACAAAGAGAAGGAGAGACAGCAGAGAAAGTCAAGCACGTGAGAAGGCCAAGATCGCCTCTATCACCGCACCACGTAACACACACATCATCTCCTTGACGTCGTATCGATATCGATGAGGATCCGGATCCTGCTGCTTTTTGCCATAGAAGAGTTGCAAATGCAAAGCAAGCAATGCATGAATCCGAATTCTTCATGAGAAGAGAATGATGGAGGGACCAGAGAGTCCTCCACAACACACCGAAATCGACCCAATGGGAGTGGTGCGATATTGCCACGATTGTTCTTTGCCACCACTTCCCACTCACTCGGAAGAAGGAATTAAGGAACTCATGCGATGAAACCGGGTCGGTGGGGACCCCATCGAGCCAACCCCTAATGAAGGTGTCTTACCACCGCCCCAACGATCGAACACTCGGAGAAACAGCCGGGTAGTTTGGAGACGAGTGACCCCATTCCAAGTCACTCGGCTAGTGCGCCACCGAGGGGGAAACTCCCTCCCACCGCAGCAGGACGGAGGATGCTTTGCAGATGACTCCACAACGAATCTAGGAGGCAAAGTGGAGAAGGAACAAACATCAGTGCACACAAAGAAGTTGTCATCAACGAAGCTCGATACTTGAGACTGTCTCGGTGAGGTGCCAACCGCTCAAGGCCGATGACGCTGCGATGTAGTCGAGGCACGGGAAGGAACAACCTTGGGAGTTAACACTGGGGCGATGAAAGTGCAATCCATGGGGTTGAGACTCCAATGGATGCCAACACGAAGACCCTAAGACAAAGCAGACACCGTCGAAAGGGAGGTCCAGCCTCGCTGCGCTTGAGACTGCAGGAGGTAATGAAGGCCAACGGGAGGTTGAGACTTCCCGGGTTAAAGAAGTCAAGTAGAGAACATCCCTCCTGCTATCATTGATCCATCTCGAAAAGGAGATTAGCGCATTTCACGACTCCCGGATAATCCCGATGTAACTTTTCCGGGATCGGAAGAAGACGATGAAGATGAGTCATCCTCTTGTGACTGATCCAAAAGACTCGGCTAAGGATGTTCCAACCACGAGCAAGTCTCGACCTCAAGACTACTCGTCAAACTTTCAATTTTGATGATGAGCCACCGATGGAAATCTCATCATCGTCCGATGACGCTCGATAAGGCCGAGGACCAGTCAACTCAATTGGAAAAACCACCGAGACCGACGAAGCCGTTGAGACAAATGAGGCTCGGCAAAGTCGGGTCCACTTCACAAAAGACCCCAGTGCAACAAAGTCCACTGCGCAGCTCCCCAAGTGCAGCGGGTTCGACTCCACAAGGAACTTCACGCGCCCCTCTCATCATTGAACAAATCCCGGTTGGCCGTGATGATTCCTTTGTAGAATCATTTCCTTTCTCTCTGGAGGTACCCGACCTCCCGACGAGTCGAAAAACGATCTTCGCGCTTCCCACGACGGTCATTCTCGCATTCCATCGAGATACCATCATTCCGGTGCTTATGATTTTGACGCTTCTTGGCCATCAATCGCAATGAGGAAACAATCAAGTTCGGGAAGTGTTCAAAGCATTATTTGCGAAATTGAACGGATGGAGAGGCACCAGGCCTCGATGGACATGAGATCGACAACAGAGATGCCAACCTTACTGGCGACTTGAGAGGCATAATAGTCGAATCGGGAATGGTGGCAACATCGAAAACAATGCGTGTGGAACAAGCTAGATACTTGAGACATTGTTCAACAAGTCGTTGGTATGGAGAGCGAGAATCTTTGATGCAAAGACGAAATTGAGAGAACACATTGAGCACATGCATGAAGCTCACACTCGCCGAGATAAAGTCTGCTGCGTGAGCAAAATAAGAGTGATCTCCAGCGTATGGAAGAAAATGGATAGAAAATTCAGCCTTCTCATGGCTGAGATGAAGCTAATTTCAGAGAGTCCAACGCTACACGCTCGAATTTCGTGCCGCATACTCCGCAACAGCACTCGAGGCGAGAACTCGGCTATGAGCAGCTTGACTTCCCGCTTGCAAGTATGTTTCGGGGTTCCTCTCTCCTTTGATGATGCCAAAAAGGGGGAAGAGGAATACCTAAAAGCGCAAGAAGAGTTCGATGTTGAAAAGGAAGGAGCAACAAAGGGAAAGACAAAAGAGGAAGTGTCAAAACAAAAGAAAGGAAAGTCGGTTGAGGGGAAAGATCGAAAGATATGACATTGATGATTGCACAAACCCCCAACAAGGTCTTGTCACAAATGATATTATCAAAGAAAACTCCCAGTGACTCGCCACTCCAACACTCTACTACATCTATGGCCGAGAAGAGAAAAACAGATTGAAGCGAGGGATGGAGGAAGTGGAAGGAAGGTTGAATGCCCGAGTTATGGACATCTTGAAACAACATGGAGGCATTCCAAAGAGACAGAGACACTTATGCCATCTCGGATGTCGGGACCGAGCCACGATCGCTGATGAATTTAAAACGCTCACATCCAAGGATACTTCGCAAACATGTCTATGGCTCAAGCTTGGGACATGTACTGGGAAAAGGGTCTCACGTTATGTGAAGAAGGCGACAGTAACAGACTACCGATCACTCTGCTGGTCACTCCGCCGGGTCACTCACCGGGAAAGAAGAAGACCCCAAAGTACAATACACGCCCAGAGGAAGAGGAAGAAGCAATGGTGGAGGAAGAGGTTTCGGACCTGGCCTCTCGCCCAAAAACATTGAGTACATAGATCCGGGCAAGAAAGGAGGGATCTACCGGGTTGGTCTTGACCAAGTAGCCAATCTGCAAGTGGCTAAAAGCAATCTTGAGTATGCGAAAAGAATAGAAGAAAAAATAAAAGACAAACTCAGCTATAGGAGGAAAGACAAGAGAGATTAAGAAGAGATGAAGTCATCCGGAAGGCATATGAAAAGACGAAGAAGGCGGTGAAGATGAGAAAAAGAGAAGACGACTTAAGATGACAGAATCAAGAAGATGAAAGAAGGAGGCGTGAAGGAGATGAAGTGTTGTTGTCCACCCCTTCATGTATTTTACTATGTAAATACATACTATGTAAGTCTTCTCGCAATGAAGTCAGAAATTCTCTATTTTTGTAGACAAATGTTTGCTCGATACAACTTGTAAAACAATTGTGTAAAAGAACAAGAATGTTATGATCAATAAAAGGATTGATTCTACGCATACATTTTATGTGAATGCACTATCTGTATGTATCTTTGCTATTTACATTTTGAATGTTTTAAGTTTTGGCATCATCAAAAAGGAGAAATTGTTGGGAAATTTATTGTTTAGATTTTGATGAATGCCATGTAAAACTTAGAATAGGAAGTTGGCACCCCATTTTTGTTGTAAAATCGCATTGTAACAAATAGGGCTGGTCAAGGTGAGTTAAGTCGGCTATGCCTAAACATGCAAGAAGACAAATCGGAGACTAGAAGGAAGACTCACACTTGCAGATGACCGTGAGTATGGCCAAGAAGAGAAGACGGAACTCGATCAAGGTGCAAAAGTGAGATGCAACAGTAAAGTATCGATCAAGTCAACTCAAGATAGCCAAGTCTCAAGTTGAAGTGACGAAGAGTCATTCAATGATTGAAAGTCGACTCTAAGTCATCCGGGAAAGCAAGGAAATGCGGTCAAATCGAGATAATTGAAAGAGATCCGTTGCACAGAGAATCAAGAGAATTACTTAAACAAGTAATATCTCCATGCTACCTTTCTCGGAGTGCTCGATCCACGAACCGCAAGGGGAATAAACCAATGGGAAGCACTACACCGTGTCGATTATCGAAAAGGTGAAGAACAATTCATACGAGGAAATGGCAATTCCAAGGATCGCAACAAGACAAGCCAACGATTGTAAGTGACTTTCAAAAATAAGCCTATCTCTTCAACGGGCGATTTTTGAAAGATCACTATAAAAGGCCGAGGAATAACTCGAGAGGAAGTTACGTAGGTTACATTGACCAAATACAAGCAAGAAAGAAACATTTTGTAACCTCGAAACATTCTCAAGTTATTAAACGCTCAATCCTCAAAGCCTACATTACGAAGAACATCAATCCAACACTTACCCGTGAAGGAAAGATAAGTTCAATCAGTTGAAGAGGAAATTATCAAGAATCAAGGGGTCTACATTCCACGAAGGATTGTAGGAAGGTTCAAGGTCGAACCAGTCTTGAGCTTTTGGAGGGCTTCGTGATCAAATCCAAAGAGCTTGAGCAAGTGGGCTGTAGTAGCAAAGCGCACTGCCTGAAGAAGAGTTTCGAGTCGTCGAGAAGCCACCAATGACCAAGGCATCTCAGTTGAGTCACGAAGGATCAAGTCACCGTGTGTGATCAAGACTTGTATCCGGGTACTGTTACCACTTTGTATCTTGATCAATACCTAGTGGATTCCTCCAGGAGTTGGAGAAGAGAGGAGTAGAAGAATTACCCCATCTTCGAACCTCTATAAAAACTTATCGTGTCATTTACATTTCAAAGATTTAAATTCTGCATCATATTTGTTTAATGTCACTTGACATATTTGCTATCCATTAGATAATTTCTAAGTACTAAATCAAGCTTTAAATCTCTACTAAACCAAACTTAAGGGTGTTAAGTCTTCCGCCAAAACAAACCACGTTGAGCTAATTCGGTCTTAACAATGAGTTATTATATCAACAGCTCGATCAGTCCATTGAGTGACTAACTCTCTTGATTAACTAAATTGGTCATCCACCAAGGACACAACTGTGTAGTATCAACTCTAAACTTTTAAAAGGACTAAATCGAAAATTTTGTAAGGTTTATTCAAACCCCCCCTTCTAAACCTTACACTCACATCCCTTTGGGACCTACAACGCTCCATCCGGTTCGGTGGCAAGACATTCTTGTTCCGGATGCTCACATCACGAGAGCAACCCTTCGACGCATTAGTTCGCGATGTACGAGAATTGAGAAGGGCTTTTGTAGTGAGCAACGCCACGAGCGGCACGGGAAGAATATGTGAATGAGCACAACCGAGTACTTGCCCGGTTTATAGCCGACGCACCCACAATTCCAGTTCCCGACACCACCACCACCATGGTCCTATTTCTCACTTTCCACCACACGACTCCGATGAGGAGTCCTAGCGCTCCGGCTACCGGAAAGTTTCTCACTCTCCATTGAGGATAATGTTCAATTCAAGTTTGGGGGTGTAATATGTATTTGTGTCTTTTGAGTCGTGTCAAAAAAAAATCGAGTTGAGTCGAGTCGGGTAGTTTCTTTGAATCTAGAACCGCATGACTAAGTAGATTTGTTGATCACGAGAGCATGCTTTTAAGTGGTGAATAATTCATTAACTTATTTGAAAATGATTAATGAAGTTGAATGTTGCTTGTATGATCCCACCGATTCTAGAACTTGTTCGATCACTAATTGAGGCGAAATCTAGGTGAAATAACATTAAGAAAATGATTTAGGCCATCTTTGAATAAGCTAGAGCCAAAATGACTACCTTTGTTCAATATAATTTCATTAGTGTCCCCTTTTGAGCCTATTAAACCTTTTCTTTGGCAACCAATCTTTTACCTTCACTTACATGTGAAAATCCTAATTACCCATCACTCATACACATAAAATGATTGAAGGTTGAGGAGGATGTGATAAGTAGGGTATGTGTTCACTCACATGAAGTTGCCGAGAAAAATAAAATATGAAACCCCATGTGTTAAAATATGCAAAAGATTAAGTTTGGGGGTTTCGGAAGATCATATAAAAAAATGTTGAAAATTGAGGCTCGTAAAGGGAGAATAATTGAAAATTCAACAAAAGTGAAGGTAGCCATTTTGTTTGGCAATTGGTGATTTGAAGAAATAATCGTGTGTTTGGGTGAGTTGAGCCACTTAATCCTAAATTTTCATACCTGACCCTAAGCCACATTACAAGCTTTGAAAGCCCTATTGATCCTTGTGTTATATTAGCCTACATTAGTGGAGATTAGTGTGAATAACAAGCTTATGGAATCCGGTAATCATTATCTTTTGATACCTAAAAGTGGATCATCTTGATAACATTCGATTAAGTAAATCAATTTGAATAATGTAAACGGAATTGTCATGAATATTAAACACTTTTGATCACATTGTCAAAATGCATGCTTGATTGATAGTGAAATGAGTATTTAGACAAATTTTATTGGTTTGTGGAGTTTTGTAGTTGCTTGTGTTGTTGTATTGTTTATTTTTCATTTTGGAGTTATAATTGTTTGAGGACAAACAATAGCTTAAGTTTGGGGGTATCTCATGTTAAGTTGGTATTTTACCAATTAATTGAGTATTTTAGATTAGCATTTGGTTTTATTTTTTGGTGTTTTTAGAGTCGTTAGAGTCCAATTTATTTCAATTAGTGTCGATGAAGAGTCAATCTGATTTGGTAGCCGAGAAATGAAGAAAACGATGAAAAACGGCGCGAAGAAAGAAGTTATCGCATTAGAAGAAGGAAAAATCGCATTTTGCGCGCGCGCCCGGATGCCCGCCGCAGCGCCCATGACAGGTTAGCGGTTTGGCGGATGCGTGTAGCGCTAGGCAGCCACCGGCGGTAAAAATTGCAACATCGTCTTTGGCGCCGCAGATGCCGGGCGGAAATTCCTATGTTTGTCTACCTTTTTCTTGGATCTTGAGGGGTTATAAATAGAGACATATGGGCGAGAATTCGGGTATCTTGGACCATTTGGAAGACAACAAAACAACAATAAGACAAGGGAGAAGAATAGAAACATCTTGAGACAAGCTTGGAGAAGAAGATTGAAGGCTCTTATCATCTAGAAATAGAGAAGATCCCTCAACTCTTGTTCTTATTTTGTTACTTTCTCCTATCTTGTAACATGTATTGTTATGTTCTTATGGAGGGATGATGTAATCTATGTTTGAACTTATGTTACGAGATTGTGGTTTGTCAATCTAGATTTATCAATTTATTTGTGCTATTTGGATCAATTGCTTCTAAATTACTTGATCAATAATTTAGATTGTTTGGTGTATTTGATTTGACACTTGAGAGAGGTAATTGAATACATGACCTTGAAATAACATAACCTAGGATTTCATAGAATTGAGAGATTTGTGAATCTTTTGAAGTCATTTATCAAGATTCATAGCTTTTATTGAGATTTCAATTGGTGATTTTTATAGAGATATTGATTTCCCAATTGAAAATCATTTGGCACTCGAGAGAGGAAATGATTATTGTAGAAATCTTGACTTATAAATTGGTAATTGATGATTGATAAACCATATTGATAACATAAGAGATAACTAGATTCATCACACCTCTAGAATTCATTTAATCATTTGTATTTTTAGTATACTCAACTCCATCAAATAATGAATTTCTAAATAAAGTTAGACTACTATATTATAGTACTTAGCGATAATTCGATAATTATTCCCTGTGGATTCGACAACCTTACTTCTCTATATTAAAACTTGACACCGTAGACTTGCGGTTAGAAAAATCTTTAACAAGGGGCCAGTGAACTTCCACTCTAGGTTGGTGACTCGCGAGTTGTCTTGACTATTGTTTTACACCTGCAACTCTTCTACGAGCATGTAAATGCGGACTTGGGCGCATTAGGCCCCATTCCCAGCTTCTCTTTCAGTGGGAGAACGCTGGTCTCCTTGATTTTCTCCCATTCCTTCATTTCTTTTTTCTTCTTAGAGTCTGGCAAAGCTTGGGGGAGATCTCCCGGCGGCTTTTGCCGCATCATGATTTCTCATGGCAGCTCGGGCAGCTTCCTTGAGCAGGGCTTGGAGGGCTTTTTGTATCAAACAACCTTCTTCAGCAGACAGAGCCCCCTTAGGAGGAGGGGGCGACGCTTTCCTTGGGTTGTGGTGGTGGCGGCGCCCCTCCCGGGGGAGGGGGGCTGGCCTCTGATCGCTAAATCTTTTAAGTTAAACCAAGTGTACGGCGTAGTTAATAGATAGTGGCACACAAGGTCGTATTCCATAGGGATCGATTAAAGAACACAGAGTACAAGAATGTAGTAGCCTCAATTTTATTGAAACCAATGAAAATATGAGAATCAATTATCTAACAATCAAAATAAAATAAAATAAAATAACTCAACAACTAACGAGCTCACACGTAGAGAATTAATCAAGGA
Source organism: Rehmannia glutinosa (assembly GCA_016081115.2). Taxonomy (NCBI): domain Eukaryota; kingdom Viridiplantae; phylum Streptophyta; class Magnoliopsida; order Lamiales; family Orobanchaceae; genus Rehmannia; species Rehmannia glutinosa. The sequence continues at coordinate 71,649,473 of CM071924.1, read as the reverse complement.
ATAAAAGCGATCCTAGGACTATGATCTCGACTTGGATCACTAAATCCAAATTGTATTTTGCAAAGCCAATTGCACCTTATGTATGGACTTGATTCCTATCCTAGTTCATTCCCTCTCCCGAAGCAAACAAACTGTAGATCAATAATTAATTGCTAGCATCCCTACTCAACAATCAATATCGACTCCCAAAAGCACATTGGATCAAGTATTAAACCCCATAAATATCATAAGCCTCCCGACTCTACAATTATTTAGGTCGTGACTTCTTTAATCTGTGTTTGGAACTCATCTCCTGAATTATGAACCAACATATCAAACATGCGAATTATTGATCAGGTAATCCACAAGAATTAAGCACAAGAAACAATAAATAGATAGGGAAAATAAGCTAATACGAAATAAATAAATTGAAATATCAAATAAATCCGCAGTCTACATCATGTCCTAGAATCAAAAGAAAATTAGCTAGACATGTTCGGTTGTGAACTCATAGACAAATCCATAAATGACATGTTTAACATGAAAAAAAAGAAAGAAAAAAAGAGATAGAAATTCTAGACTATGATGATGAATTCCCCTAGGTTGGATGAATCTGTCTTAAAAATCTGGAATCTTGGTGTCTTCCTTGATAATCCCCCTTTTGTGGCTCTCCAAGATCTCTATTTTTCTCCTCCCAAGACGACCCTCTTCTCTCCTAGATGTGTTTTTCTCTTCCTCGATGTGTTGTTTTCTCTCCAAGATGGGTTATATTCTCTCCCTGATGAATTCTATTAGTTGTTAGGTCTAATTTTCCCTTTTATAGTTGCCTTTCGGGATCCCCTTTATAGACCTCGCAAAATAAGAAAACAAAATCCGATGCGCATAACATTTCGCAAGGTTGTGTGAATTTCACATGGGCAGGTCGTGTGAATGCTTCTCATCTTTGTAAATCACATAATACAATTCACATGGTCGTGTGAATTTCACACTGGCAGGTCGTGTGAATTTCACACAGTTGTGTGAATGGCCAAACATGTGAATTAGCTCATAGAATCTTCATGAAAATTGTATTCCTTTCTCTTAGCTTTGGATAACATCTTGAATCAACTCAATATCAATTTTGTAGAGAAAGTTATGGCCAAAATACTAAACTCTGCCAGTGCTGAAAACTGTTGACGCGTTTGGGCGTTTTCAAAAATAATCCCCTGTTGTTCGTCGTCCATGCTTCTTCCCTTCTCTTCTTCATTCATCCTTTGGCTCTTAATATTCTGGTTCAGGTCATTCTACTGATATCCTTCAAATATAGCTCCATTTCCTACAAAAGTATACAAAGATACGCAGTATCACGCCCAACAAGAGAAACAAACCTAAACACACTTAATATCCATGCAAATGTATCAATTATGCCCCAAAATAAACCTCTAAATGCATCCATATTTACCATTTATTAGCCTCCCGTCTTCCATGTGATAGTTCTTCTTGTTGATTTTTGGCTCCACGGCCAGCAACTTGGGATTCTATAGCTAGTGGAGGCTCTTCACGATTCTCACCACGTCCTTCATCTCCTCCTCCCTGACCTTCCAAGTAAGGGTCTTTAGTGGCGGGTAGAGCCGGGGGCAGTCTCCACGTGGCTCTGGCTTGGTTCCTTAGAGCATTCTGAGCGGCTTCATCCGAGATTGGAGGGCTTCCCAGTCGTCGCGAACTTCTTTAGGGTGCAGAACCCCTCTTGCTCACGGCGGGGACATCACTCTTCCAAGAGGAGGAGGGCTGGCCCCTCGTCTTCCAGGTGGTCGTTCCTCTTGGTGGTCTCTGGCCCCGGGTCCTGTAGCTTGGGATCCTGCTCCATGCACTTGACAAGATTGGGTCTGCATCTTCTTGTGCTTTGGTTGTTCCCAGGGACGGTGCGCAAATAATCTTTGCTCTTTAGGGTAGATCACTCCAATTTAGGGTTTTACGAATAAGTTCAAGTCTTCTCCTTCCTGCGGGAAGTCTTCCAAGTCTTCTTCTCTGCGGAGTTAGAAATCTTCTACTGGGAACTTGTCTGCAGATACACACACATTAGAACCCACGGTTGTCCCAAGGAGGCTCCTCTGACGCTCAAGTCTGCACGGTGATCGAGAAAGAATGTAAGACAGTAAATGAATACTAAATAATGATTAATTCAGATTATGAGGAATTAACTTTACAAATGAAGATGAGGGACCTTTATATACCTGGGTGATGGGCCTTGTGGGCCATGTAGGAGAAAGTGGCTTGTGGGCCAGTCCCGGACTCCTTTGAGTCGGATAATTCCATCTATAGCCCATTGATTATTGGACAATTAATAATATTATTCCAATATATAAACTGAATTATATATTAAATATTAAATATCATTTTTGCCCCCAACAATAGGTTTTTGATATTATAAATAGTTGATTTTCTTATTATTTTTAGGAGATTGAATATTATTAAATTTTGAGGTTTATCTCTTTTCATTGCAATTTACTTTTCTTCGCGAAGTTTCGTATTGCTTTTGTATCCTTGTTCATGCTTCCCATTGCATCACTTGGTATTCAGAGACCAGTCTACGCTCCTTGAACCATGTTGTCGAGACATGATCCACAATGCATGAACGACATCGCACAGATCCGTCAACAGATTGACTTGTTGACACAACGGATAATCACGTTCCACATCCAACATCAGGAATTTTTCAACGTCATCATCGCCCAACTCACGGTCGACCGAGGTTGAGCGCCCGAGGTATGTAGTAGAGCCAGTGGCCAGAACAATCGTAGTGGATGTGGTTTTGATTTTTATCCGTGTACACATGCTTCATCAAACGAGGAGGATGGTGGTTGTGATAGACCACCAATTTTTGATGAAGAAGATGAAGATGTCATTTCAGAGGTTGGTTATGAAAAAACTCTGCAATTTGACGAGGATAATGGTGGCTATGATGGTCTACCAATTTTCGGTAAAGAAGATGAAGACATCATTCTAGAGGTTAGCTATGAAAAACCTCTGCAATTTGACAAGGAGAATGGTGGCTATGATGGTCCACCTTTTTTGATAAAAAAAAAAAAAAATTGAGATGCTGATTCATTGATGGAACATGGATATTGTATTCCTCCTCCAGAGATGGAAGATTTTGTTGATTTCTCACCACTTCCAACCCTATTAATTTCTCATAGGGATAAAATATTATTCATTAAGAAAAGGTTATTGCCTCGTTTGGCAGGATTGACAAGACACGAGGGGAAGCTTGTTGGTGTCTGCATTGATCGAAAATTTAATTTGCAGAGTCGAATGTCATTCTATAATGGTATTGAAATCTACCAGATAATGGATGATGGTTTTTTGATATCAACTTGGATTATTTTATTTATGATCCAACTTAAATACATTATGATATTCATCTTGTTTTTCCATCTCGTCCTCCCCCCCCGCCATGGGTAGCGATAATGACCTTATGATTACGTCGATGCATTAATTCCGATTCGAGGGAGAATCGTTTTGACGACGAAGAGAATGATGAAGATATGATATGCTTAGGAGTCTTTTTTGGTTTATCTTCTAAGTGTCCTAGTTAAGTTAGGAGTTTTAATGAGGTAGGAGTTTGATATTATAAATAGTTGCTTTATTATTATTTTTAGAAGGTTGAATATTATTAAGTTTTGAGATTTATCTCTTTTCATTGCAATTTACATTTCTTCGTGAAGTTTCGTATTGCTTTTGTTCGTTCTTCATTTATTCGTAGCTTTCGCCTGCATCAGAAAAGCCAACCAATTGTAGCCTTCGGGTTTTCAAGGGATGCGATCTTCTATTCCAAAAGGGTGTTTCATCACATATTCCACCACACGGATTGATTGACACGTGTATAATAACTACCATATTAAAAATCCATAATTTAATCTTTATTTATGCTTCATAATTAATATGGGGAGTTATTATACACATGTCAATCATCTGTGTGGGTAGAATAGGAGATGAAACACCCTTTTTGAATATAAGATCTCATTGTGGAAACATAAGAAGTATCTAGATCAATTAATTCTTATGGTAGATGGTAATAGTTTCTCAAATTATTCATTTAGGAAAAGTAAGGCTTTGTATGGTTTTTTATCTCGTTGGAGTTTTTTTTCCCACTTTTTACTATTTGAGATATGTAAATCATGTTTATTTTGTTACCCAATCTCATTAAAAATATTTCATTCTCAACTTCTCATTTTTCAATCCCAAACCAATATTATCAATTTTCACACCTATATATTCAATTTTCAACCCTATATTTTTCCATGAGACCCGCTTACAACCACTACATATTCAATTTTAATATTATATTACATAAGCGGGACATATTACTACCATCCACATCCACATAACTTATATTTTCAAATCAAAATTTTAAAGTGGCTCCACCATTAACAATTACATCCAATTATATATTAAGTGGGTCTCGCCACTTACACAATATATACAGGGACCGATCCAGAAAATTTTCGTAATGGGGGCACAAAATAAATATAATTATAAACTACGTCAAAATAATTGATGGAGACATACTTTTTTTTAATTTAACTAATACATTTTAAAAATAAATAATAAAAAAATAAAAAAAATTAAACATAACTAATATACAATTAAAAATAATAACTAAATAATAAAAATACGAAAAAAAGAAGAAAAAGTTATGGGGGCAAGTGGCCCACAAAGGGATATGTGCATCCGTCTATGAACATATATATAAATTGTCATCTTATCACATCTTTTTAAAAAAAAGTCAACAAAAAATACTAAATTTAACATATTCTCAATTCTACCCTATAAATTCTTTTTAAAACCAAACATATTTTTACTTTCACATCCAATAAAAAAAGGAAAAATTATCTAAATGAGATGAAAAATGACTTTTTTCATTAGAATGAAAATTATACAACCCCTGAAAGATTGAACCCATCAACAAACTTCATTTTATTCGACTTCTTTTATTTTGTTCTTTTAACAGTAATACTAATTACATTTTAATTTACTAATTTCCACGTAATACTTGACAATTTGTATGCAACATTTTGGATGGCTGCTAGAAATCTTTTTAGGAGCTTAGGTGATATTATCAAGATTTTAGCACTGAAGTAAATAAAATTATAAAACTCCGAAGCCCACATGACGCGGACCAAGGCTGCAGACGCGTGGCGTGGTGGTGGTCCCCCCCTCCCTCTTCCAGTGGCCACCCAATCACGGCAGACTCGCAGCCACGATGCTCCTTGCATTCAAACATTTCTTCACAGCAATTTGTTTTTGAAATTTCAAAACCCAAATTTAAACAAAACAAAATATTGGTGGTGGGAATATATATATATATATATATATATATATATATAGGACGGAAGCAGAAATTTGTTCTTGGGGGCGAAGTCCAGGGGCGGCGCAGATGGTGCCGCCGCACAGGAGGCCCTCCAGCGAGGGCCCCCGAAGTTTTTTTTATATATGTATATATACAATCAATGGCGTAGATAGGGGCCAACCCGGCCCCCGACCCCCTCCTTTTCTTTTTTTTTAAAAAAATTACTAGGTAAAATTTTTCAAAAATTGTTTTTTAGTTAATATTTATTTGCACTTTTTTTAAATTTTTTATCTAGCCCACCACAATTTGTTGTATCGTTCCACCCGTAATAATTCATAGTTACGTCATTGTATATAATGGCGTAGCTAGGAATTATTACTGTAGGCTGTTGATAAAAGTGGCCCATTGTTAGGCCCATTTCTCGTAAGCCCAAAATGGCGGCCCAAGACCAAAGCCACCACCCAATTCCATTAACCCATATGTTGACTCGGTCTTGAGTCGGATCGCGGGATCCGGATTTATCATCCGGATCCTTCCGCGTGATCTGGTTCGTTGATCTCTGTTGAATCGAGCCGTTGAATCCTTGTCTATTTAATGGTACTATCTTTGAAACCCTAATTCATAATTTTGTCTTCTTTCTCTCTCATCTCTCCAAATCTCTCGAACTTTCTCTCTTTGTGCTATTTTCTCTCTCTCTCTAAAACTCCGGTTCTGGGCCGGATTTCTTTGGGGTTTTCTGTGTGTGTGAGAGGTGAGATCTTTGTGCTTCTTTGTCTTGTTCACCTACTCTCGTGTATAAGATCCTTTTTCCGAGTGGATTAGGGTTTTGGGTGGTTCGATTCCGATCTAGGGTTTTCTAGGGTTTCTTGGTGAACGGATGTGAGGCTTAATCTTGTGGCGAGGCTTTTGTGGCTTCTTTCTTGGTTCTCCGGTTGTGATTCGTGGTGACGGATCCAAAGGGTTTACCGTCCCTGAGCCGAATCTTTCAATATTCGGAACTTGGGTTTTATCCCTTTTACACGATTGGTTTTGTTTTTTCTTGTAACTTTTGATTTCTTTTGTACTTTACATTCTCGCAATCGAGTCTAGAGTATATTTGTATTAATAGGCTTCGATTGAGTCCGTAATATTTAGTTACTCGGTACTCAGTGTATCGATCTATTTAGAGGCGATAGATACCCAATAGTGGTATCGAGCACCTATCCGCCTCGTGGTGGGTTGGTGCTTCCTGTTCTTGAGCTTCTTGGTGATCTTGTGGCTCCCTGGTGTACTTGGTTGTGGTGAGAACCTGACGGGCTCCTGGTTGTAAGATTCTCTCTACCCTTTTTCTCTCTTATTTACTATCGCTTAGTACTTAGTTTAGGAAACCCTAAGCATTAGCCTCTTGACCACTGTGCCATGAGTGCGGTGGAATCTGAGGTGCGAAGGGAATCCACCTAGCTTTACTTTCTTTCTGATCTTGGTTCTATTGGACTCGTGTGTGTCCTGTGCCTTTTCTTGCTTATCTTGATCGATCTTTGGACTCTGTGTGGTCCATTACTTGCCTCTTATTTTTATTTTTGTCATTGGACTCTGTGTGGTCCACTTATCTCATTTTCGATGTGATATTTGATAGCCGTGACACCTTGTTTGTGCTATATTCTTGTGATATCCTCTGTGGCTTTATCTCGTAAATATGGTGGTGCATCCGGTTATCATCCGGAACCCTTTAATGGGAAAAGTGATTTTTCTATTTGGCAACAAAAAATGAAGGGGATTTTAATTCAAAGCAGAAAATGTTTTAAAGCTATTGATCAAAAGTACTGATAAAGATATTCTTTGAAATAAAATCAACTTGATGAATTTGCCTACTCATCCATTATCCTTAATCTGTCTGATGCTGTTTTGAGAAAAGTGGGCAAGTTAACTTCTGCCAAAGCCCTTTGGGAAAAATTGCAAGAACTTTATACTGAAACTTCCCTACCCTCAAAACTCTTTCTACTTGAAAAGTTTTTTAGATTCAAACTTGATTTGACTAAGGATATGGATGAGAACTTGGATGTTTTTACAAAACTGATACAAGATATCAAACTCACTGGTGATAAAAACATTGATGATTATACTCCTATTGTGTTGCTAAATGTCATCCCCGATTCTTATCTTTGATGTGAAATTTGCCACTAAGTATGGTAGAGACTCTATTACCCTTGATCATGTGATTAATGGCCTTAAGAGTAAGGAATTAGATCTGAAAATATCCAAGGGGAATGAACAGGAATCGGGGAAGGTTATGCATGTCGGGGTAGACCTCGAATAGGAGGAATGGGAATAACAACAACAGAAACTCTAGTAGAAAGAGGAGTAAAAGCAGAGGGAGGTCCAGTTCTAGACCTAAAAACAATAGGAAGTGTTATAATTGTGGTGAACATGGCCATTACATAAAAGAATGTACTAAACCCAGGAATAACTTAACAATAATCAAAACAATAATCAGAATAACAAGAACCAAACCAATGATTCTGTGAACTTGACAACTGGTAATGATCACATGGGTGATGTGTTTATGGTGCATGAAGTGCATGATTCTGTGAATGTTGTGCCTTCAAATTCTTTCAGTGAAAATGATTGGCTTATTGACTCTGCTTGCACATTTCACATGACACCTTTTAAACACTTATTTGCCTCATATGCTTCATGCAAAATGGATCTGTTTCTATGGCAAATGATAAGAAATGTCAAGTGATTGGTGTTGGTACTGTGTGCTTGAAACTTGATTCTGGTTTTGTTTTGACTTTAAATGATGTAAGGCATGTTCCTGATCTGTCTAACAACTTGATCTCTGTGCTATGCTTGAGCATGATAGTTATGAGGAAGATGGGGTAAGGGTTTGATGAAAATCATGAAAGGTTCCCTTATTATTGCTAAAGCTGAAAAGAAAAGGAACCTGTATGTTTGTAATGCTGAGTCTGTCTCTTGCATGCTAAATTCTGTGAACAATGTGAACTCTATGACCAATGTGAACTCTGTGATTGATAAAACTCGAACTCGGCATAAAAGGCTTGGTTATATAAGTTCTAAAGGTCTTGAACTGTTGCATAAAGAAGGATGTTTTGGAAATGATAAACTTACTTGTGTTCCCTTCGTGACTCATGCATTTATGGTAAACAACAAAGAGTTAGTTTCCTACTTCATTTTATCCTAAACAATCTTCATGCACCGACATTCTTGAATACTTACATGCCGATGTTTGGGGCCTGCTAGTGTTCCTACACATGGTGGGAACATGTATTTTCTATCTGTGATTGATGAATTTTCAAGAAAAGTGTTTGTATTTCTTATGAAAAACAAGTCGATGTTTTTGAAAAACATCAAAATTGGAAAATCTTGATAGAAAATCGATCGAAAGAAAAATCAAGTATTTGAGAACTGATAATGGGTTGGAATTTTGCAACCAACTCATTGATCAACTTTGTGTTGATTCGGGCATTGTAAGACACAAGTCGATGCACTTACACCCCTCAAAGAAAATGGTGTTCTTTGAGAGGATGAATATAACTCTTTTGGAAAGGGTGAGAATTATGTTAAGTACATCCGGACTTTCCAAAAGTTCTGGGAGAAAAATTTCCATCTGTTTGCTTATGTGATTAATAGATCACCATCCGTACCTTTGAAAGGTAAATACCCCGAACAAGTTTGGTCTCAGTAAACTGTGGACTTTTCAAATTTAAAAGTTTTTGGTCGTTTCACCTTTGTCCACCAAAAGGTTGACAAACTTGATCCAAGATCTTTAAAATGTGTTTTTTTGGGATACCCCGATGGGGTTAAAGTGCAGATTGTGGTCTAAATCAAAATGGTTTTAAAGCTTGATTAGCGAGGGATGTGGTTTTTAATGAAAATGAGTTTTCGTGCCTTGATGTTTCTAAAATCAAGCTTACAAACTCAAAACCCCACTACTCCTAATAAGGTGGAGCTTTCTAATGTGCCTTCTATCTCTGTGAATGGTAACTCGATATGATTGATGCTTGAGCATGATCCCGTGAATGCTAATGATGTGCACAAATGATATTGAGAATGATAATGCTTTGAATTGAATAATAATGAGCATGATGAATTTCCACTTGTTGATACTTTGAATTGAATCATGAGCATGCCGATAATGATAACTTGAATGATTATGTGTTAACCGGAGATAGAACAAGAAGGAACATTAGAATCCCTAATAAGTTTGCGATTTCCACTTAACTTCTTATGTGTTCTCTGTGTTTGAATCAATTGAAAATTATGAGCCTAAAACTATCTTGATGCTGTGAACTCGTGAATTTCGTGAAATGGCCGAGTGCTATGCAAGATGAAATGACTTCTTTGTATGTGAATAACACACGGGAACTTGTTACAAAACCATTAATTGTTCCATTGTTGATTGTAAATGGTCATTTAAAATCAAACAAGAAAATGAAGGTGTTAGATACAAAGCTAGACTAGTTGCAAAAAGTTTTACTCGAAAAGAAGGCATTGATTATACTTGAGATTTTTGCACTGTTGTGAAGTTTGTAATCTGTGAGAATTATGCTAGCTTTAGTGGCTCAGTTTGACTGGGAACTAAAGCAACTTGATGTTAAAACTGCTTTTTTACATGGTGATTTGGAAGAACAAATTTTTATGAAACAACCTGAAGGTTTTGAAGACAAATCCAAACCTAACCATGTATGTTTGTTGAAAAAGTCTTTGTATGGTTTAAAGCAATCACCTGACAAATGGAATAAAAAATTTGATCGATGCATGCTTGATTTGAAATTGCAGTAGAAGCAAATTTGACCATTGCCTGTATTTCAAACTTGATGCTATGTCTCCTGTTTTCTTGCTGATCTATGTGGATGATATGCTTTTGACTGGACCATGCATTAAGGCTATTGATCATGTTAAAAACTGCTTAAGTGCTAAATTTGACATGAAATTCTTAGGTGATGCTAAGAAAATACTTGGAATGAATATTGATAGGGATAGAAATAACTATGTGCTCTATCTTCATCAATCTTCATATGTTGAGAAAATTTTACAAAAATTCTCTATGAGTAATGCAAAATCTGTGAATGTCCCTCTTCTTTTGCTCACTTTTTGTGTTAAGTAGGGATCGAGTCTCCTAAAACTGATCTTGAAATATCTTCTATGCAAAACATTCCCTATGCTAATGCCATTAGATCTGTTATGTACTTAATGGTCAGTACTAGACCTGACATTGCCTATGTTGTTTCTTGCCTTAGTAGATTTATGTCTAATCCTGGTTTGGTGCATTGGAATGCTTTGAAGTGGTTATTGAGATATCTTAGACATTCAACTGATTATTGCCTTAAATTTTCTAAGTGTGAAAATGGTGTTGTTTAAAAGGATATGTGGATTCCAACTATGCAAATGATAAAGATAACAGAAAATCAACAACTTCTTATGTTTTTACACTTTGTGGCTCTTGTATAAGTTGGAAATCCCAACTGCAACATATTGTGGCCCTGTCTACAACAGAGTCAGAATATGTTGTTGTTACTGAGGCTTTAAAAGAAGCTTTGTGGCTTAAAGGTCTTGTTTCTGAAATTGGTTTTCTAAAACAAAATGTTGTTGTATTTTCTGACTCCCAATCGGTATTGACTTTGTAAGAATCCGATTTTTCATGACAGAACAAAACATATTGATGTTAGATTTCATTTTATAAGGGATATTGTTTCTAAAGGGCTTGTCTGTCTTGAAAAAGTGGCATCTGAATACAACCCTGCTGATATGGGTACTAAGTGTCTACCCTTATCAAAGTTCAAAACTTGTTTGAAAATTCTGAATTTTGACACTGGTGATTAATTACCCGGTTAGTTGCCCTTATGTTGGGTTTAACAGTTACTATGTGTTTCTCAATCCAAAACTCTTGAATTAATGTTTCTTTGTGTGCTTATATTAGTTCAATGGGGGAACTTGACTTGTTGTGTGCTTGTTGAGATCCTTCTTTAAGTTACAGTTAGCTTTAGTGCGTCTGTAACTCAAGTCCTTCTTGGCTTCAGTGCTAGGAAGGCAATCGGCGATGATGATGACTGGTATTTCCCACCGATGTCTAATTGAATCACACAATGAGCCAAGGTGGAGATTGTTGATATAAGTGGCCCATTGTTAGGCCCATTTCTGTAAGCCCAAAATGGCAGCCCAAGACCAAAGCCACCAGCCCAATTCCATTAACCCATATGTTGACTCGGGTCTTGGAGTCGGATCGCGGGATCCGGATTTATCATCCGCGGATCCTTCTGGCTTGATCTGGTCCGTTGATCTCTGTTGAATCTGAGCCGTTGAATCCTTGTCTATTTAATGGTACTATCTTTGAAACCCTAATTCATAATTTTGTCTTCTTTTCTCTCTCATCTCTCCAAATTTCTCTCGAACTTTCTCTTTGTGCTATTTTCTCTCTCTCTCTAAAACTCCGCCTCTGGCTGGATTTCTTTGGGGTTTTCTGTGTGTGAGAGGTGAGATCTTTGTGCTTGCTGTCTTGTTCACCTACTCTGTGTACAAGATCCTTTTTCTGAGTGGATTAGGGTTTTGGGTGGTTCGATTCCGATCTAGGGTTTTCTAGGGTTTCTTGGTGAACGACTGTGAGGCTTAATCTTGTGGCGAGGCTTTTGTGGCTTCTTTCTTGGTTCTCTCTGGTTGTGATTCGTGGTGACAGATCCAAAGGGTTTACTAGTCCCTGAGCCGAATCTTTCAATATTCTAACTTAGGGTTTTATCCCTTTTACGATTGGTTTTGTTTTTTCTTGTAACTTTTGATTTCTTTTGTACTTTACATTATGCAATCGAGTCTAGAGTATATTTGTATTAATAGGCTTCGATTGAGTCTCGTAATATTTAGTTACTCGGTACTCCGTGTATCGATCTATTTAGAGGTAGATAGATACCCAACAAGGCCGATACACGAAATTGGGGTGGACCGGATAAAAACAAAACTAAAAAAATACACATAAATATTAACTATTTTTTAAAAATACCTTAATTTTTTTAAAAAAAGAGGGTGCTTAGGGGCCCTGATTGGCCTCCCCTATCTCCGCGAATGTATACATATTATTTATTGCTCTAGGCCCCTTGGAACCCCTGAACCGACTCTGGCAAAATCAATCTAATATAAATAAAAACAAAACATATAAGCTTTTATAACTAAATTACATGGAAATTTGGGGGAGGGGCAAGATATGTTGGTTTATATTTATATATACTATATTAATTTATTAAATAATATATAATAGGGGTTCAATCGCAAGATGGGGTGGCGGTTGCCACCACCAAATTTCCTATGTCCCTCCTTGTATATATATACATATATATATATATATATATATATATATGGACATGTAACCAAGGGCTTAGCCCACTGGTCATAAATTATTTGTGGGATGGAGGTGGTGGCAGGGGCGGAGCTAGACATATTTTATTTTTTTTTTTGGGGGGGGGGGGGCTAATTAATTTTGGGGTGCTAAATCAACAATAAATAAATATTTAGATACCAAATATTAATATTTAAAAATAAAATATATGTAGAATAGTGGAAATTTTGAAAAGTTTGGGGGGGCTAAAGCCCCCTCAACCCCCAATGAGGAAACGCCCCTGGGTGGTGGGTTCTAACACACACTCCTTCAAATTGCCTCTGGGGCATATGTGGGGTCGAATATACTTATTTTCTTTACCTGTAAAAATTTAGTTCTAAATCAACAGACCCATTAAAGACACTTTGGCGCTTGATGCACATTTCATGATTTACATTGGTGGTAGTGATGAGACAAGACATGTCAAAATTTAATTTCAAATTTTTTTAATTTTAAATTGTGTGTTCATCTATTAATATATTGGTGGGGGGACTATATTATATATAATGGACATGTAAATAGGCTTAGCCGGGTTGTTCGTACTACCCGACTGCAATAAAAAAAATGAGACAATTGTCTTTTTTTTTTCTTTTCCTTATTTTTATTTCAATTTAGATAATACCTTTTTTTCTTTTCCTTATTTTATTTCAATTTAGATAATAAAATAAATATTTAGAAAGTTAGGTAAAAAATTATAAAGATAAAAAATGTTTTTTCTAGTTAAATTTACTCTATTATGGGAATTCACCCCAAAAATTTAATACTTGATAAAAATAAATAAATAAACGTGACATTTGTAATATATTATATTTTGTTATGAATATATTAACTTAATATGTGGATGTTACATCACTTTATTAAGTCTTCACTTTCATTATGACGTTTCAAGTTTGTAGTCTCTTTATTGATAGAATTTATTGTTGGGTTTAATAATCCACTTGATGTTATGAACTTAAGATGTATTATAAATAGTGAATGGAAGTGATGAAAACACAACAATTCAAGACAAGTTTATTATCTCTACTCTAGCTCTTTCTTCATTTCATATTGGTATTTTCTCTAATCACTTATTTATTCTACATATTAAAAGTAGTGTTAGTTCTATTATATTTAACACATTATCAGCACGATCAAGCTCTCCTTAAATTTGATTGATCATGTTATTTACTAGAATTGTCTATGCATGTAAAATTCTATTTGTATATATCCATATATTTTTTATTTCCTATTATTTTTACCATAATTCAGTATGCATTGAGCCATTTTCATTTGTTATGTTGCTTACGAATTAAGAACTAACCATTCTTGGTTATAATCTTCTTGTGAATACAAAAGAAAAAAATATAGAAATTACTATGAGTTTGTTTTTGTGTGCAATGTGCATTTAGCTTTGTCATTGAATGTCATGGTGCATTGCATGATGCTCGTTTGGATCTGATACATTGTTACATGGGGAGGACAACTATTTATTAATTTTGCTATGATTTTGATTTGGTGATATCATTCATGTCAATTACTGGTCACATACATGACTTTATTTAGTCATTGATGCTTGTTAACAGAAAAAGAGAATTTTAGTAGAAGTATAGAGTTATTTCATCCATTGCATTTTTTTGGGCTGAGTTATATGCTTGTGTTGTTTCTATATGTTGGATGATGGCAGAAACAATTTTTTCCATGATTCTGTCAAAGCAATTTTGTTTCAGTGTCACTTGACGAAGAATCTTGGTCGTCTATGTGATATTTAATTGTGTTGATCATTGTTATTACTATTCTAATTTTGTGTATACGGCAATTGTAAATATATTGTTTAATATTTTCGTAATATTATTGGTAGTGTTATATGTCTCTTTTATTAATAAATGTGTATTGGTGTTTTCTTTATTGAATAGTAATGGCAAATCTAAACAAATTGGACTTCACCCGTTGGACATCTCCGGCTACGAAACTATTTATCATGGGTTCTTGATGCCGAACTACATCTAGCCGGAAACGACTTAGGTTATACCGTGAAAGAAAATAATAAATTATCCCCGAGGATAATGCTAAAGCTATGATCTTTCTTAGACACCATCTCCATGAAAGTCTAAAGAATCATTATCTTACAGTAAAAAGTCCTTTAGAACTCTGGAAGAGTCTAAAAGACCGTTTCGACCACCAAAAGACTGTTATACTCCCTCGTGCAAGGTATGAATGGATGCAATTGAGGTTGCAAGATTTAAAACAGTCAGTGATTACAATTCGAGCATGTTTAGAATTGTATCCAAACTACGGTTTTGTGGAGAAACTGTTACTGATGGAGATATGCTGGAGAAAACTTACTCCACTTTTCATGCATCTAATGTCATACTCCAGCAGCAGTATCGACAAAAGGGTTTTACTACATATTCTCAACTTATTTCTTGTTTATTGGTGGCTGAAGAAAATAATGATTTGCTGATGCAAAATCACCAAGCCCGACCCACAGGATCAACTACATTACCTGATCCAAATTCAGCATTCACTGAAGTGAATAGTATCTCCTCTAGTCGAGGACGTGGACGAGGACGTGGTCGTGGTCGTGGTCAAGGTCGTGGACGTAATGTTGGACATAACAAGACATGGATGAATCCCAATTTTCATGGAAATAAAGGAAAGAGTCCAAATAAAAATAATGCGTCAAAAGCATCTACACCTAACTATGAAACTGCTTGTTATAGTTGTGGAATGACTGGACATTGGTCTCGTACCTTTCGTACAACACCACATCTAGTGAAGTTATATTTAGCCTCAAAGGAAAAGGAAAAAGGAAAAGGGGTGGAAACTAACTTCATTGAAGGAGAAGGCTATGAGAAAACCCATCTTGATGCATCGGACTTCTTTGAAGATCCAGATAAAAATTTGCCAGATTTTGGTTTGAACCCTTTGGATTTTCCAACAACAGGGATGGAATTTATTGACTAAGCTTGTGATCTTATATTTAAGTACTTTTTATTTAGTTAAATAAAATTCTCGTTGTAATGGTTTTTATTATAAAATAAATTGTTACATTTAATATATTGTTCTCATCAATTTTTTTATTTGTTTAGACCATGAAATGTCAAGATTCAATGGTGAAAATTGTGTCTTATCGATAATGCTACCACTCACACTATCTTAAAAAATATATTTTTTCATAATATTCAAATGGAAAAGAAAATTGTAACTACTATATCGGGTATTACTAATATAATAGAAGGTTTCGGAAGAGCCTCTATCTTATTACCCAAAGGGACTTGGATCAATATCCATAATGCTTTGTATTCTAGCAAGTCTCAAAGGAACTTACTGAGTTTTAAAGATATTCGGCAAAATGATTACCACATCAAAACATGTAATAAAGATGGTACTGAATATTTATGTATTGTATCTTATAAATATGGTCAGAAACAAGTCTTAGAAATGATACAATATTATACGCCTGGATTATATGGCACATTTATTGATCCAATTGAAATAAAATGCATATAACTAACCGTAAGTTAGTTGATCATAAAATATTTTCCTTGTGGCATGAAAGGTTAGGTCACCCAGGTGAAACAGTAATGCGTAGAATTATTGAAAGTTCACATGGGCACCCACTTAAGAACCTGAAGATTCTTACAATTAATGATTTAACTTGTGCGGTTTGTTCTCTTGGAAAATTTGTAAAAAGACTGTCTAAAATAAAAGTGAATTTGGAATCTCCTATGTTCCTTGACCGAATTCAAGGTGACATATGTGGGCCTATTGTACCACCATCTGGACCATTCAGATACTTTATGGTGTTGATAGACGCATCAATGCGGTGGTCACATGTTAGCCTTTTATCAACTCGAAATGTTGCGTTTGCAAAACTTTTAGCCCAAATTATTAAATTAAGGGCTCATTTTCCAGATTATCCCATAAAGAAAATTAGAATGGATAATGCTGGAGAATTTACATCTAAAGCTTTCAATGATTATTGTAAATCACTTGGGATAACAGTAGAGAACCCAGTGGCTTATACACATACTCAAAATGGACTTGTAGAAGCACTAATTAAAAGGTTGCAAATGATAGCTAGACCGTTGCTAATGAGGTCTAGACTACCCCTCTCTGCTTGGGGACATGTCATTTTACATGTTGCAGCCTTAATTAGGCTTAGACCAACCACTTATCATAAATTATCTCCATTAGAACTTGTCTCCGGAAGAGAACCTGATATTTCACATATAAAGGTATTTGGATGTTCTGTGTATGTCCCTATACCTCCTCCACAACGCACCAAAATGGGACCACAAAGAAGGTTGGGAATCTATGTAGGATTTGAATCCCCTTCGATTATTAAATATCTAGAACCCATGACAGGTGATCTATTTACAGCTAGATATTTAGATTGTCACTTCGATGAATCAAAATTTCCAACCTTAGGTGGAAATGAAAAGGAGATAATCAAATAAGAAATCACGTGGAATACTTTTCCCATGAATGTTTTAGATCCAAGAATGGATCAATGTGAACTTGAAGTTCAAAGAATTATACATTTGCAAAATATTGCAAATCAGCTGCCAAATGCGTTCACTGATACTAAGAAAGTGATCCAATCTCATATACCAGCTGAAAGTGTTCCAGCTCGTTTAGAAATTCCTATTGAAATATCTAAACATATAGCAAGTGAATCTCAAGAACATCGGAGCGTGGTCGACCATTAGGATCTAAAGATTCGAACCTCGAAAGAGGAGTTCAAACCTTCGAAAGGGGAAGAATTTTTCAAAGTTGTTCAAACAGATAATCATAAGTCGACAAGTCCTATCCATAATGAAATAATCCCAGAAGAGACTTTGCACAAGATAAGATTCCGAAGATATTTTATCCGAAGGTTTAGAAAATAAAGACCTAGATAAGATAGAAGAAAATTATGAGATAACGATCAACTATGTCAATATCGGAATTGGATAAGACAGGACATGAAGTACCTATTGATGACATTTTTGCATATTCGATTGCCATGGAGATCGTAGAAGAAGATGACTATGAACCTAGATCAAATGAGGAATGTCAACATAGAAGTGATTGGCAAAGTTGGAAACAAGCAATACAAGATGAACTTGACTCATTAAATAAGCGAGGGTATTTGGACCAATTGTTCAAACACCTAAAGACATTAAACCAATTGGCTATAAATGGGTTTTCGTGAGAAAACGAAATGAACGCAATGAGGTTGTAAGGTATAAAGCCAGATTGGTTGCACAAGGCTTTACACAAAAGCCAGGAATTGATTATACAGAAACATATTCCCCTGTAGTCGATGCTATTACCATTAGATTTCTTATTAGTTTTGCAGTTGTAGAACAACTCCAAATGCGACTTATGGATGTCGTAACTGCATATCTGTATGGATCATTAGATACGGAAATTTATATGAAAATCCCAGAAGGATTAAAAATGCCTGTAGCATTTCAAACAAAACCTCGCCAATTGTACTCCATAAAATTGCAAAGATCCCTTTATGGTTTTAAACACTCAGGACGAATGTGGTGCAATCGTCTTAGTGAATATTTAATAAAGAAATGATTTACAAATAATCCTATAAGTCCATGCGTGTTTATCAAGAGGACCAAATCTTGATATGTAATTGTAGCGATATATGTTGATGATTTAAATATCATTTGGGACTCGAAAGAGATTCAACAGTCATTTCCGATGACTTAAAAATTGAATTTGAAATGAAGGACTTGGGTGCTACAAAGTATTGTCTCGGCCTTGATTCAACATACTAAGAATGGTATATTTTATCCATCAATCGAATTACACGAAAAAGGTTCTAAAACGTTTTAATCGGGATAAATCACATCCATTAAGTACACCAATGGTAGTACGATCGCTTAATCTAGAAAAAGATCCTTTTCGTCCTCGAAAAACAATGAAAATATATTAGGTCCTGAAGTACCATATCTAAGTGATATAGGTGCTTTAATGTATCTTGCAAATATAATGAGGCGAGTATATTATGAGATGTACATCCAAGAGGAGTGTTATAAATATATTAACTTAATATGTGGATGTTACATCTCTTTATTAAGTATTCACTTTCATTATGACGTTTCAAGTTTGTAGTCTCTTTATTGATAGAATTTATTGTTGGGTTTAATAACCCACTTGATCTTATGAACTTAAGATGTATTATAAATAGTAAATGGAAGTGATGAAAAACACAACAATTCAAGACAAGTTTATTATCTCTACTCTAGCTCTTTCTTCATTTCATATTGGTATTTTCTCTAATCACTTATTTATTCTACATATTAAAAGTAGTGTTAGTTCTATTATATTATAACATATTTCATATTAAAAAAATCATAGAAGATTATTGGGCCAAACTTTAAATCTAAAAATCGAATATTTAATTTTTAATTATGGGAAAACTTTATTTTGGAGGTAAAATATCATAAATGATTATTGGGAAAAAACTTTAAATTAAAAATGAAATATTTAATTTTTAGATTATGGGCAAAATTTTATTTTGGGGTAAAAATCATAGAAGATTATTGGGCAAAAATTTAAATTTAAAAATCAAATATTTAATTTGGGGGACAAACTTTGAATCCAAAATTTAATATTGTCCTCAAATGAGATTATGGGCAAAACTTTAAATCTAAAATTCAAATATTTAATTTTGAGAGTAAATTTCCTAATTCAAATTTATTAACTTGGAATAACATTCTTTTTATCTAAATATTTATATATCTAATTTCTAAATGATATAAAATTAATCAAAAAACAGAAAAGGGACAACTGTCCCATTATTTTTATCTAACTTGGCCATAAGTCATTTGTGGGATGGAGGTGGTGAGTTCTAACCCACACTCCTTCAAAATGCCTCCGGGTCATATGCGGGGGTCGAATGTACTTGTTTTTTTTACCTGGAAGAATTTGGTTGTACATCAGCAGATCCCATCAAAGACACTGGTCAGTTTGTGCACATTCCACGATTTACATTGGTGGTAGTGATGAGTCATTTTAAATTGTGTGTTCATAATAATATACGTCAAGTGCCCATTAATTATGTCGTCAAGTATACTATAATGAATACCGATAATACTTAAAATAGGAAATCAAATATATTTTAGAATATAAATCTTATGTGGAAAATCGTAATACACGTACTAGCACACAACATAATAAGTAAATAATTACAAACACATATAATATGAACATTTATAATAAATTGATTAAACTAATAAGAGATAAAACCCATTAGGAGATCATTATTTTGCAAGAGAGGATCATGGGCAAATTCCATTCCCCAATAAGCCACAAGGTGGAGATTTTCTTCGGACAATACTCTATTCATATTCACGATTCCTATTCATTTTCTTACTTCATTATATATTCTACTAGAACAACACCCGTATGTTACACGAGATTTGTCCAAAAATAAAATTTTAGTGTTACGAATATATTTATAATAATTATAGGAGATCCAAAATACTAATAAGAAATATTAAAAATAAATTCAAAAATTAAAAAAGTATCATACAAACATTCACTTGATTAAAGAAAAACCTTTTTGTAAACAACATTATTTGGTCTATTTTCAAGTGTGCCGTCTTTGTCACAACAAAGAATTTTCAAACTCCTTATGCTCTTACCTCGATATGGAGACATAAAATTGACCGTGAGATTAAAATCCTTTATATTTGGGATTATGATTTATCTTTTAGAGTTTTTGGTATTTATATTTTATCTTTTAAAGTTGAGATTTGAATCCTATGAGCAAAAAATCGAAACTAAAAGTCGCATATAAACCAAATATACTTTTGAAAGATAATATTTTTAAATGTATGTCAAACCTCAAATTTTTATTAGTTGTTAGATTCCTTGATATGTTTCTAATTTTTTGAGAAAATTAAAGATAGTTTGATAGGATCCTGTAGTATAATAACTACTCGGCCTCAAATCGATAATTGAATGAATTGGTTTATTTTAATTTTAATTATTGGGATAGGCTCATTTATATCTATGGTGAGCTTATTTAATTTGATTATAATTTGGATTGAATTATTTATTTAATTATGAATATAATTGGTTAGTGGGTCAAACCTGAATTTAATAAGAGTAATTTGAAATATACATTGGAGTTAGCGTAAACGGAAATTAAAAGGTGCAAATAAACCAAATGTATTTTTGAAAGATAATAATTTTAAATGACAAGATAGATAAATCCTTGATATTTGGGCTATTTAAATAAATATTGTTATTTAAAATTTGATTTAACAAAGTACCGCAAAAAAAAAAATTCAAAAAGGGTGAAAACAATGATCATTTTTGCAAAGTATCGATGTTTTCTCGAAAAACTGCGACAGAAATCTTGGGTCTTTGACCGTTTTTTTTTTTTTAATTTTGAATGAGAAAACAAAAGCGTTAGCGGCTGTTGTTTTACGCTTTATGTCGATGCAAACAGAGCTACCAACTCTGTTTTCTCATTCAATAATTCACGCCCAAAAGCCCCCTCCCCACTCCCCCCCTCCGTGAAGCAACTCAAGCCATCCTCTCCGTTCCTCATCCCGGTAAGTCTCCTCCCCTTCAACTCATCTTTTTTTTTCTGTTTTTTGTAAATTTTATATATATTGTATGTTTAGTGTTTTTTATTATGTATATGTATTTTTCCGTAATAATAGAGTAGGAATCGAAAATTTTTGGGGGATGATTGGGGTTGGGCTTGAAAATTTCTCCGGCATGACCGGAAAATATTCCAGCAAGCGGCCCACAGGTGGGGAGGATCTTTGGCGTTTTCTTGGGTTGCCGGAAAAATTAAATGCAGTGGTCGGGAAAATTTTTCCGCCAATTACATAATTTTTTTAAGAAATTAACTATGCTTATTTTATTTTCATATATTATAATTGCGATATACTACATTTCCAGACGGACTAAATTTTGCGGGTAAGTTTGTATATTGTCTTTTTTTATATTAATTAAATTCATTATTTACAAATAAATTGTTTTGGTTAGTTTTAGTATTTTAAAAGTTAGTACACATATTAATTAATTCTATTATTTTATTGTATTTAATGTACATGTCATCACAAAATATAAATATTATTATATATTTTGGAGGACAAATTGTACAAGATGGGTTCACAATATCTTATGACCATGGTCCAATTATAATTCATAGACTGTCTCGGATGACAAAGTTGGATGAATGGATTAGAAAACTATACCGATTGTTAAATAATGATAGTAACTAGTTTCAGTTGAAGTTGTTCGTTAAGTATAGCTCCGAAAATCATTCACGGTTAATACCAATAACTAGTGACGAGAATTTATGGTTTTTCTTTGATCCGATTTCAGAAATTTCATTTGTCGATGTATATGTTGAAACAGAACAAATACAAAATATAGCCATATCGGACATCGAAAGGAATCCTGAATATTCTCAATATGTGTCCTTATTAAGATATGATAATATTCCAGATATTGGGGGTAGTTCTGGGCAGTATAACTTGGGAGGTGATTATGTTCCGGATGTTGGTGCTAGTTCTAGGCAGTATAATCTTAGAGCTAATGTTGGACATGATGATGGGGGTAGTTTTGTGCAACCTAATTTGGGAGATCATAATGTTCATGATGAAAATGTGGATGTTGAAAGAATGCCAGATCACTCAGCTGATAGCCACGTGAACCAAGAACGTGTTGATTGAACTATCATGTGACGAAGAACACGAAGATAATAATGATGATGATAATGATGGTCTAGGAATTTCTGATTTTGATGAAATGTATAATGAACAAGGCCGAGAGAATACCTCACGACAGGATGAAGTCCCAATTCCTCCTGCCCCGCACGTGCCTCCAGATGGGCCGTATCGTCTTCTTCCTATCATTCCATTTTTTAGTATGGCATATGCAGAGATCCTTGTAGATTCTTCTGATGTTCAGGTCAGACGTTCATATTACGATCCCGAGAAAGGTGTGCTTGAAAAAGGAATGATGTTTAAGGATAAGAAAAGACTACAAGTGTGTGTGAAAGATTATTCTGTGCGATTTGCAAGACGAGAGTACCACGTCGTAGAGAGCGGTACAAAGTTGTGGAAAGTTGAATGTCGCCATAAAGACGCCCCGACATGGTATGTGATTGGAGTCTTGAGCAATACCGAAACCAAAAATTGGATTATGGAAGATTACAAGATATGGTGGTGACCACACATGTCTAATGAATGAGATTTCCATTGATCATCGAAATATGTGTAAAAATATGATTACACGTTTGTTGGTGGGTAGTGTTCAATGTGATCCAGGGTGTCTTTGTCAAACATGCCCAACAAAAGAGGAAAAATATGGATGGGAAATATCATATCACAAGGCATGGCATGGCTTGAAACGTGCAAGGAGAATGTTTATGGCACTTGGGAGAGTTCGATTAGAATGTTACCAAAGTACATGGATGCTTTACGAAATGGAATCCTGGGGTGTTGTTGAGTGGGTTCATAGAGAGGTGGATGTGCGCCGTATCAACACTATTTTATATGTTTTGGGCATTAAAACCATGTGTCGAGGGGTTCAAACATTATCGAAAAATCATCGTTGTTGTGTGATGGCCCGACGGCGATGAAGAATGGTTCCGATCGCTAGAGAGGATTTTTGACCTATTGGTTGCCCAGGACAAAACAGAGAGTTGTATGTCTTTGCCTTCCAACTCACTCAAGACGCCGATCATTGGTGGGAAGGGTATTGGAGGACTAAGGCCGAGGAAGAGCGGAATGCTTTAACATGGGATGAGTTCAAAGTGATTAATAATGGAAAAGTTTTTCCCACAATCATATCGAGACAAGAAGGAGACAAAATTCCTTAACTTTAAACAAAGAAACATGATCACACAGTAGATGAGAGAGTTCAATCAACTAAGTCGGTTTGCTCCACACCTAGTGGATACTTGATTTGAAAAAGAATCTAAGGTTCGAAAGGGGACTTGAGCACAACTATCGAAATACTATCCGCTCAAGGAGATTTGGAGTACTCGGTGATGGTGAGAAGGGCTCATCGTGGAGGCAAGTTTTGCTTTGGGGACGAAGAGGAGCAAAAGTTGGTCGTTTTACCTGAGAAAAGAAAATGGGACGGGACAAAATATAATAAAAATAAAAATCAAAATAAACAAATAAACACTAATAAAAATGCACGCCCAACTATGCAAGTAGACAGGCCAACTTGCCCAAAATACAAGAAGAATCATTTTGGAGAATGTTTAGGTTTGGACAAGGAAAATGCTTCAAGTGTTAGAAGCCGAGGACATGAAGTCTCTAATTGTCCTTTTTAAAAGCCGAGCGGAAAAGTAGAGAACAAACATCCGGAGGTAGAGCTCGAATGTATGCTATGACTCAGGAAGAAGCTGATCAGAACCCGGGTACAATGTCAGGTATGCTAACCATCTCTAGAATACCTGCTCTTGTACTTTTTGACACGGGTGCCACACATTCGTTTTTATCTGCAAAATTTCATGCTATATTAGGACATAAGAGTGCTAGAGTAAGTGAACCCCTTGAGGTTGGTTTGCCATCTGAAAATTCGATAACAACTGACTCGGTGAATAAGGATGTTGAAATGAATATAGGAAAAAATATCTTAAAGCGATCTATACATAATTAAGATGAAGGATTTTGACGTAATCTTAGGTATGAATTGGCTTAGTAGATATCATGCGGACATTAAGTGTCACGAAAAAGATATAATATTCAAACCGCCAGAAATAATGAGATAAAATTTTATGGGATTAAGTCTAAGGCGTACCATGAGTGATATCGGTAATGAAGGCAAGAAAGATGTTGAAAAAGAAAAATTGTCAAGGATATCTAGTGAGTTTAGTAGATACCTCGACAACCGAAGTGACACCTAATGATGTACAAATTGTACAAGAATTTTTGGATGTATTCCCGAAGACTTTTAGGGAATTCCTCCAAATCGCCAAAGTTGAATTTGGAATAGATTTGGTATCCGGGCAAAGACACCTATATCTAAGGCACCCTATAGGATGGCGCCAAAGGAGTTACAAGAGTTAAAGGCGCAAATACAAGAACTTTTGGATTTGGGATTCATTGACCTAGTGTATCACCGTGGGGAGCACCGCTTTATTTGTAAAGAAAAAGACGGTCACTTAGAATGTGTATCGATTATAGAGAACTTAATCGACTCACAAAGAAGAACAAGAAATGCGAAGAAAGTTTTCGGAGTTGAAGCGAAGGCTAACTTCTCAGATCGCATTAACAATTCCTGACCCCACTAAAGACTTTGTTATTTATAGTGATGCATCAAATCAAGGCTTGGGATGCGTGCTAATGCAACATGGTAAAGTGGTTGCCTACGCCTCAAGACAACTAAAGACACATGAATTAAATTATTCTACTCATGACCTAGAGTTAGCTGTTGTAGTGCATGCATTAAAGATCTGGCGCCATTACCTATATGGAGGGAAATGTGAAATCTTCACAGACCACAAAAGCTTGAAATATCTATTTACTCAGAAAGAGCTAAACATGAGACAACAAAGGTGGTTGGAATTGGTGAATGACTATGATTGCACTATTAGCTGTTATCCGAGTAAAGCTAATGTTATAGTTGATGCATTAAGTCATAAAACAAAAGGAGAAATGTCAAGCTTGATATCTGAACAAGAACATCTTGTGGGAGAATTCGCCAGGATGAGAATTGAATTAGTCGTACCACCAAAAAGCACAGAGATAGTACTAGCATCTTTGGTGGTGCAACCTACTCTGAGAGAGAAAATAAAAGAAGCTCAACCTCGAGATAATTTTTTGAGCAAAATGAAAGAAAAAGCTCGTGAAGGGAATGTAAAAGGATTTGTTATAACAAATGATGGTACTTTGACTTATGAAGGGAGATTATGCGTTCCTAAAGAAGAAGGGCTTAAAAAAGAAATTATCGAAGAAGCTCACTGTACACCGCACAAAGCTCACCCTGGTGGTACAAAATTGTATCGAGATTTAAGAGAAGTATTTTGGTGGCGAAGTATGAAAAGAAATATTGGAACTTTTGTGGAAAAATGTTTGACTTGTCAGCAAGTTAAAGCCGAACACCAAAGACCATCTGGTTTGCTCAAACCACTTGACATCTCAGAATGGAAATGGGAGCACATAACTATGGATTTTGTGGTAGGGCTTCCACCATCAATCAAGGGAAACAAGGCTGTTTGGGTTGTAGTAGATCGGTTAACAAAGTCAGCTCATTTCTTACCCGTTAAGATGACGTTCAATATGGAGCAATATGCACAAATTTATATTGAGGAGATAGTGAGACTTCATGGAGTTCATGTGTCAATTGTTTCAGACTGAGATACGCATTTTACTTCTAAGTTTTGGAAAAGTCTACAAAGTGCCTTGGGAATAAAGCTAAACTTTAGTACGGCTTATCATCCACAAACAGATGGATGGACAAAAAGAACTATACAAATATTGAGAGCATGTGTGCTCGACTTAGGAAGTAATTGGGAAATATTATTACCCTTGGTAGAATTCGCTTATAACAACAATTATCAAGCGACGATTGGGATGACTCTATATGAGGCATTATACGGAAGAAAGTGTAGATCACCATTATATTGGAGCGAAATTGGTGAAAGAAAAATTTTGGGGCCTGAATTAATTCGGCAAACTGTTGAGAAGATAACTATGATACAAGATCGAATCAAGATAGATAAAAGTCGTATGCTGATAGACGGAGAAAACATATACAATTTGATGAAGGAGAAAAAAGTATTTCTGAAAGTAGCTCCTATCAAAGGTGTGATTCGATTTGGCGAAAAGGGAAAGTTGAAACGGAGATATATCAGACCATTTGAAATACTTACACGAGTTGGAGATTTAGCTTATCAACTAGCATTACCACCGAGTCTATCAAGTGTGCATAATGTTTTTCACGTCTCTATGCTAAGAAAGTACGTTCACGATCCAAGTCACATCATGAATTATAAGGATCTAACAATCAACAATGACTTAACTTATGAGGAAGCACCAGAAGCTGTGTTGGAACGCAAGATTCACAATTTGAGAAATAAAGATATTGCTCTGATCAAAGTACAGTGGAGACGTCATGGCAAAAATGAAGCTACTTGGGAGCGCGAAGAGGAGATTCATGCCAAGTACCCAAGTTTTTCGATTCCAGGTAAGATATCGAATTTCGAGGACGAAATTTTATTTAAGGAGAGTAGAATGTGATAATAAAAAAAAATAAGTAAGGGTTAATTTAGGAGTTAGTTTAGGGGTTAGTTTATAGGTTAGTTTAGGGGTTGGGTTAGGGGTTGGGTTAGGGGTTAATTTAGGTTTAAAAAAAATAGAAATAAAAATAAAAATTAGCCTATAAATACATGATTAGCCCACATATATTTTTCACAACTTTCTAAATTCTCTACAATAGAAAACAAAGGGATCGAGGACTATGACTTTTATCGTTCAATTTTTCTACATCGAGTATCTGTGATTATTAAAGTAGGGAATTTTATATTATTTGTCTTCATTTAATGTTCCATGATTATACTTCATTGATTGCAATATATGTCAAGAGGAAATAAATTCATATAAGCTAGGGGCCATGAAAAGGGTCCGGAATCAAACGTATCTTCGGGGTGAACCCGCAATGCTATATCAGAATCGCGGCGATCGAGAGAGAAAAAGAAAATTAATGAATTTATTGTTGTAATTATGTGAATGCTTTTCATGTTATATTAAATATTGACAGATATATCCCTACTAAGCGAGATGAAGCTCACCTCTATTATTATCATGACATTCAGGTTGAGGAATCCGGCTGAAGATATGATGTTGTGGATGGTGGAATAAATCATGCTATATTTATATTTTAAATAATTATGATCGGATTAAATTTTAGATTTATGTCTTTAATTTTTCCGGTTTATGCTTGAAACAATTGTTAGATATTTAATTTGGAAGATGTATTATTATTATTATTATTATTACTACTACTATTACTATTATTATTATTAATATAATATTTTTCCCCTTAAGAATTAAAAATTCTCAATCAACTTTTGATATTATTGGGATCAGTTTAATTTATAAATTTGTGTTTTTCTAATAATATTTTTAGAGTATTTTTAATTTAATGAAATTGGGTCGTTACAGCTGATATCTGTAACATCCTTAGTGGTATCCAAGAACAAAAAATCTGAAACACCTTGGTTTACCCCTGCTTATTGGAAGATCAAAAAGAGAGATTTTAAGAGGTTTGTGAGATGCTGCTAGAAGAAGAACTAGAATTTGGGAAAATTCTTTCCTCAGTATCGCTGGGAAATAAGTGCTTATCAAGGCTGTGCTTAGTGTTTTGCCTACATATATTATGGCTTGTTACAAACTTCGGGAAAGGTACTTATGCAATATTTAATAAAGTGTTGGCTGATTTTTGGTGGGGCAATTCTGACCAGGGGCAGCTTAAAATGCATTGGATCAGATGGCATGGAACAAGATGGCTATTCCCAAGGAGCATGGAGATATGGGCTTTCAGGACATTGAAAAATTGAAGGACGCTTTGTTAGCAAAGCAATTTTGGAGGATTCTTGTTCATTCCGATAAGATTCTTAGTAAGGTGCTTAAAGCTAACTATTGTTCGGAATGGGGTATCCTTAATACCTGTGCTAAACCATCAGATTCTTTTATTTGGAGGAGCTTGATTAACTCTAAGTTGGTGTTGAGGCAGGGGCTTTATTTTGCATTTATGGATGGTAAGTCTACTAGAGTGTGGGATCCATCAATCAAAAAAAGGAGCTTCCCCAATCTAGTGGGCCTGGAAAGTCTGGAGTATAGTGTTACTTGGGTTAATGAGTTGTTAATGGAGCAGGGCAAGTCTTGGAATCAGGATCTCATCTAGAAGATTTTTTTTACCCCATGAAGTTAGAGCTATTCTCTCCACTGCTATCTTTTCTTAGTGGGATAGAGACAGAATGCTATGGTCTCTCACTCAAGACCAGTGTTACTCGGTTAAATTTGCTTATAAGGCTTGTTATGAGGAGTATAGGCTTGAGACGGATGAGGCTGAGGGGAGCAATAATAGTATGAAAGATGGGAAGTGCTAGAAGAAAGTATGGAAACTCAAAGTTAAGGGAAATGTTCAGATGTTTTGTGGAAATGTTTACATGGGGTGGTCCTTGTTCAAACTCAGCTTATTAAAAGGGGTGTTCAAGTGGATTCTGTCAAATGGTGTGGTGCAGAGGATGAAACTCTAGAGCATATGTTGTTCTTTTGTGAAAGAGATGTGAAAATTTGGAAATTGGCTCCCGTTTGTTGGGATAGATTTCATTGCCAGTTTGGGTCTGTTCAGTAGTGGTGGGAAGATGTATGTGCTTGCCTATGGGATCAAACATTTCAAATAGGATCCAACTGTCTACGTACCTTCTGTGGTGGCTATGAAAGACAATGAATACATGGGTGTTCGAGGATAAGACCACTTTTGAGTTGGATACGGTGTCTCTGGCTTGGAAGGAGTGAAATGAGTTTGATTATGTTACTTAAATATACTGTATGGGATGGGTACCCTTTAGGGATTTTAATATCCAGTTGAGGTTATATCTTTTCATTAATTTTGGCTCTTGCTTGAGGTTTTTTTTGGCTTAGCCATGAAGTGTGATTCAGGATTTGGCTGTAAATGATACTCTTGATTGGCTCTAATCCCCTTTGTCTTTCTTTTGTTTAATCCGCTTGTGGATTTTTCCTGCGATTCCTTGACTGATCATTTGGCTTTTGGGTCACCATTGTAAAGTTTATTCTCATGAGTTTTAATATAAAGTATCTTTCGTTCTTGGAAAAGAAAACCTTGCGTGGAGAGAGAGAGAGAGAGAGAGAGAGAGAGAGATTGGTTTATCCAAAATTTTCATTTCGGAGTGAAAATATTTTACGATGTGTGATTGTTTGTGGAACAAATGAAATATTTTCCAAAGAATTAACTTATTTTTCTTTTTCTCTTTCACATTTCCCAATACTCAAATATACTATCTATTTATCACTCGTCTCCCTATTTATATACATAAAACAATTCGATAATTTCTTTAATTTATCACTATTTTTATTATTTTTCTTTTAATCTTGTTAACAAAAGGTATAAAATGAGATCCATATTGCCTATTTTTGAATCAATTTCTTATTTTTGTTCAATTTTCTTACATTTTATTTTACACTATTATTTCCACAAACATTTCACAAACAATCAACATCTCTAAAAGATTCTCTATCACGTCAACATAATCATTACATTTTCTCTACACATTCAACTTTCACATTTTTTAGAAAAATTTCACCACTATTTTCCCGAAAAATGAAAATGATGGAATGAAAGACAACCAACGACAACCTCAGAATGAGGGATGCATCTAACAAGAGACCTTCCTTTTTATAGTTATCCATGTATATTGTGCTGAAAACAAAGTTTTCATTACAAAAGCAATTGATGACTTTAATTAATTGTCACATCGAATAAGTTTACTTGTTGCTGGAAATATACTATACAGCAATACTACTAATTCATAGTACTAAATCAATATATTATTAACAAAACTATCAATATATTATTAACAAAACTATCTTATTAAGGAGTTAAGCAAAATAAAACTATAAAATTTGTTAGGTAATTACGGACCGGAACAAAGCCATGACAATAGTGATGTGAGAAAAATAAAGGTAAAATGACACGAATATTTTTACGTGGAAAACCCCCAAATAAATTTGAAGGAAAAACCACGGGCAAGTGTAGGAGCAATTCACTATAAAATAGGGATTACAACACCTTCTCTCTAAATACAAGAAGAGAACAATATCACACTCTTTCTTGAAATAGGAGAAAAACTATCACTCTTTTAAATGAGGAAATAATTAAAAACAAGACTAAATGAATAATGCTTGAATGCTTGCTTTCTGCTTGGTGTAGTTTCATTATCCCAACTCAACCTATTTATAGGCATTTTTGATTAACTGTGCCACCAACCCCAAAGTATTAGCCGCCTAATTACTATTGCATATTCATTTTGTCAACAACAGCCAACATCTTTTGACAAACTTTTCCCACTTTTCAAAAGGTGATTTTACCTTTTGACAAAATTAAAGACGAAAAATTATATAAATAGACAAATAAGATGCCCCATAATTTGACATTATATAGCAGCAGCACACATGCATGGAGCATCCCGAAGCTCAAGAAATTCAGTGAAATGCACGTATGCCTAAATAAATTATTCGAATTTGGATTTTTGCCTTATGTTCGAGGTATCCAAAGCCCAGTTTTGTCTTCTAAATTGCTTAATAATTGTAATACGCCCAAATCAAGGGTGTAAAATGTGAGATAATACGTCCAAATGCCCTAAAGTTTAGCCGAGCATAACATAGATAGTTGTCCCTTTCCCCAATATCTTCTTAATTGTACAATCTTATTAGTTGCCTATTAACTGTTTCTAGGGCATTGGTCTAAACTGTCGGAATTTTTTTTTTTTTGAGAAGTAAACTGTCGGAATTTAATCCTCAACATGTGTTATCAATTAATGGACCTTGCAAGTTTAAAAAAAAAATTCCCTCCTATTCGAATAAGGTGTCGTTCTGGCACATAAAAAATTCATCTAAAAGAATGACATTTTGATGTTTTCAAGACTAATGATAAAATGTTATTTTTTACCATAATACTTATTAACAGTAATACCTAAAATTGTTTTCTTCCAAAACAATATTTCTGATTAATTAATAGTATATTTGGTATTTTAATACATCCTTAATATGTGTGTTTTTTTCCTAAAACGTCACTTATTTTAAATAGGAGGGAGTAGTATTACTACTAACTACAATATAATAATGTAAGCATTATTAGCTAAACTCATATAATAAGTGTGTTTGTTTACTTGATTATAATTTGATAATTATTGCTTTATATCATAATAATTATCATGTATCCGATGATTTCAATAAAAAATGTCATCAAAAGAAATAATTCTTCTATATCAATATAGAGTGCTTTTTAGAAAAAAATGATGGAACATGTACTATCTATTAATTATTTGAGGAAAAAACATTAAATCCCCCAACTATGCGGTTTTTTACACTTTACCATATAAACTAATTTTCTTTACATTCTGGCCATACAAACTATACAAGTTTTGCACTTTGCCCTATAGCAGTCATCGCCGGTGGAATATTCTCCGAATATTTCGGTACGTGCCCTCCACGTGAGGGCAAAATCGTCATTGCCTAAAATTCAAATAGAAATAGTTACACTTTATCATCTGAACTTTGTTAAGAATTTCACTTTTTCATCTGAACTTTGCACAATTTTTCACTTTGCCATGTCAATTTATGAAAATTAAAAAAATTATGTGTATATACATTTATTTATCTTTTAATTTTAATTTTTATTCGTAAAAGAAAAAAATCTATCAATGTTATTATTATAGGGTATAGGTTTATGATTAAGGTGGGTACAAATATCACTGATATCGATTTTGTTTGGTGGTTTAGACATCTTTGAATTGAATTGTTATAAGGTTTAAATAATTTTTATAATGATTTCATCCCAATTTTTTATTTATGTGATGTTGTTTTAGATATGTATTTTTAGTTCTTAGTTCAATTCATAATTACATAATCAAAACTTTATTATATTGTTAAAGAATTATTTTTATTTTTCATAAATTCAAATAATTTCACATTTGGCTAAATTTTCTTGTGAGAAACCTTTGGTCGATTACCATACTACATTGCTCTCGTACTCTTACAAGAGGTTAAACTCAATAGGTATTTGGTGAATGAATAAAAACCATAATAAAACAAAAAATTCTGTATGCATCTGTGTTGAATATTGTACCAAAATAATTAGTTCGAATATCATAATTTTTCGGTATCTTATTTGGTAATTTGGTAAATCAAAATTTTTCAAAAAAAAAAAAAGCAAAGAAAAAATGATTATTTTAATCATAATTATAATATATATTTAGTATTTTTTTTAATTTTAGTATGCAAAATATAAATAATTATACAAAAATAAGTAATATATAATATAAAAGTAATTTGATATATGCTAAATTTTCTGTTTTGATTCGCTCACAATATGGTTTAAACTTATTTTTGTGATATTTATGTATTAAATAAGATAAATAAATGTATATACACATAATAGATTTTAATTTTCTTTAATTGATATGACAAAGTGAAAGTTACGCATAATTTAGATGGCAAAGTGACATTCTTAACAAAGTTCGAGATGGTAAAGTGTAACTACTTCACTTTGAATTTTAGGCAATGACGGTTTTGCCCTCACGTGGAGGGCACGTGCCGGAATATTCTCCGAATATTCCATCGGCGATGACCGCTATAGGGTAAAGTGCAAAACTTGTATAGTTTGTATGGTAAAGTGTAAAAGAAATTAGTTTATATAGTAAAGTGCAAAAAATCGAATAGTTTGGGAGGTTTAGTGTTTTTTCCTCTAATTATTTTAGTTATCAAACTTAGTGATTTTGCTACCCGATCATTATAAATGAGTGCTTTTTAGGGAAAAAAAATATGATGGAACATGTACTATGTATCAATTAATTAATGGCAAAAACTCATGTAGCACCGTCTTATGGGTCTTAATCCGTAAGACGGATCCTATTTGATCCGCGGATTTTATTGACCAGTCCACGAGTCAAAACACTGCTTTGCCTTTTTTTTTTGTTTTTTCTCCTTAGTTAAAGTAATACTTTTTTATGAGAAAAAGTATCGGTTATTTTAGATAAAGTATCATATTTTTAATATAGCCACATATTATGATTACATTACATTGAAAGTAACATTTTATGAGTAAAATATATATTTTTTGAGACAAAATATCATGTTTTAGGAGCTAAGATATATATTTTTAAATAAAGTATTACATTTTTAATAATAAATACAAAGAAAGATGAATAATAAATATGATAGAGTTAAAGTAATACTTTTATAAGTAAAAGTATTTGTTTTTTGAGATAAAGTAACATATTTTTAATATAGTCACAAAGTATGAATATATTACAATAAATATATATATGTAACAGAGTTAAAGTAACATTTTTATACGTTAAAGTATCTATTTTTGGAGATCAAGTGATATATTTTTTAATATAGCCACAAATTAGAAATGAAGGAAAGAAGAAAAAATAAAAAATAAATATGATATAGTTAAAGTAACACTTTTATAAGTAAAAGTATCCATTTGTTAAGATAAAGTATCGATTTCTTAATATAGTTATAAACTAGGAACAAAAAAAGAGGAAAAATAAAAAATAAATATGATGTAGTTAAAGTAACACTTTTATAAGTATCCATTTATTGAGATAATATATCATGTTTTTTAATAGACTTGGGTTCGATTATTAGCCTTTGCATTTAAAGGCGTTTTTTTTTTTTTTTTTTTACTGAGGCGTATTTATGAATGAGTTTATATACATTGTTATATTGAAATTGCACAACAAGCACTAGTGGTGTAGTGGTAGAATAACAGGCGCAGGTCGTGGGGGGTTGGGCGCGGCAGTAGGGTCCGTCTTATGGAATAAAATCGTAAGACGGTCTACAAGAGACCTACTCTTAATTAATTAATTTTAGTTATCAAATGTATTCTTTTTGCTACCCCATTTTCATTAAATTTGGGGGGGAAAATAACATGCTTTTACATAAATTTGAATGTATGGTGACCCATCAACAATTTGAATTATTGTTAAATAAGGAAAAGTGAAAAAAATGAAATTGTCCAATATTAATTTTTAATTCTTTAACTATTATCTATATATATAAAAGCAAAATGGTTTATAAAATTGTTTTCCCGCCTAAATGACACTTTCTAGAAACATTTTCTGATTTTTTTATTTTTTTTCGGATTTTGGAATCCAAATTAATATGGTTGACTTTTAAATTTTGGTATGTATACTGAAATTAAGGAGAAAACATATAGGAAATATTAATTTTGGCATTCAATTCAATAATATATCCTATTCCATTTAGTTAAATATGGTTTAAATTGACTAAGTGACTAAAAAAATACCGAAATTTAGGCTAAATCTTGATTGCAATCCCAAATAAATGTTGAATCTTTTCTATAGAGCATGATTTAAAATCGGAAATGCCTAAATATCTATATCTATATCTATATATATATATAATCACAAACCCTTTCTAAATCTGTTTTCCCCTAAACACCTATTTCTAAAAAACAATTCCGATTTTTCTTTACAAAGTTGACCAATTCATCTATTTTTGAAATTATTCGGCCCTATTCTTTTTTTTTTTGTTAAAGTTGACCATTTAACTTATTTATGGCATAATTAAAAGATTGACATCAAAATCAGTTAAATTTAGTATTATAAAATTTCTCTGATTCAAATATACTTAAAGAAAAACATTGTAAAGAGAGTTGACTTTTTTTCAGAAAAAAAAGATTCGGTAAATCTTTTTCTATTACATTTTACCGCCTTTGGAAAAATAACGTTTTGCTATCGTTAATCTATATCCGTCTTATACTAAAAACGTGATATTTTTTGTTAATTTAAAAATGTAAATCATTTTTTTTGGTTAATAGAGATTGTACATTAATAACCGTTTGGCAGTATTATGTATATGGCTGTGAGTAGATATCATTGACTTTTTCCAATTATAATTATGGTATGATTATGACTCTAATTTTTTGTTAATTAAGTTTACATAATTGATGTACACGACTAGCAAATTAAAATCAGACTTTTTTCAATTATGAATCATAATTATGGTATAATTATCACTCTAACTGTGTTAATTAATTTTAGATAATTATTATGTGTGGTATATTTGGTAAATTATATCAAAATTCAATAAATATTCTAAAATACAGTTTCTGATGTAATTTGAGTCAATTATTAACTATTATTTTAGTGATAAAAAAATAATTTACTATAAAATCATTTTCAATCTAATTCATGAAGTGTAATTTAATTATTAATGATTATTATAATAAATATAGAAAATTTAGATCATATTTCACTCAATATTGTAAAATATAATCGTGCACCTTATATTATATTTTGATTCAAACTTGATCACTTTCCTAGGGTGATAGTTTATAAGAGGAAAAGATAGTAAATTGTTGTCCAAGAAACAAGCATGTATAGTAGTAACATTAATTCCATGTATGAAAATAAAAAATCGAAAATAACCAAATATCAAAAATAACAAAATATCAGTATTTGATTCTTATGATATGTTTTTTTCACATTACCAAAGTTAACCTTTTTGCTTCCCTATAAATATGTAGAACCGATTCATTGTTAACTCACTCTTTCAAAGGGAAAAAAATAAAGATTGCTTCATCGATCATAGGATTATCTTAAGAGACAAAGAAAACGGTGGATACTTTTTTGGGTGGAAGGTGACGACCCTAATGAATCGACTATCAAGGGGGCTGTTAGCTACATCAACACTCAAATTCCTTCCCCCTGAAGCAAGCGGGCAATCTCACACCAGAAAGAGCCTCTCTCTATGGTACTCTTCTGTGACCACTAAACATTCTGAACCAAA
The DNA here is from genome assembly GCA_016081115.2 of Rehmannia glutinosa. NCBI lineage: Eukaryota > Viridiplantae > Streptophyta > Magnoliopsida > Lamiales > Orobanchaceae > Rehmannia > Rehmannia glutinosa. The sequence continues at coordinate 71,613,268 of CM071924.1, read as the reverse complement.
AGGGACAGCTGCTATTGAATCCAAGCCAATTGAATCAGAAACCTCTCATCTATCAATGGCACCCATTATTACATTAATTCATGATCTAGGTATGAGCAACACCCAGTGGGTTGTAAATTAATACTTGTGCAAATATATGAAAAACCTTCCAAGAATAATAAGAATCAAACACAAAACATTGAGTGCATCTTTCATGATATGGAGGTATGATATATATTTTTTACAGGCAAATAAATGAAAAAAATGTCTACAGTAATAGTTGATTTATGATATTTCCACTTGCTAATAATATATGTATGTAAATCGAATTCATGGATCGGTGAGCCATTTTCGATCAAACAATTAAAAAAAACGGTTCAAAGAAAGTCGAGCTCACGCGATCAGGAAATTCCTTTACTTTTCATACTAGGTTAGGATTTTTTGGATATGTGCAGAGACAATTTTTCTTATTGGGTAATAGGGAGCGGTGGTATATGTCTTGCCCTAACTATCTAATGAAATTCGACGAGTTCGAAGAAAAATTTTATACTGAAAAATAGTGGCAAATACACCGAAACTGGAATCTTTAGGTATAAAGTTTAATTCCAAGTCGTCTATAACACAACCAGTGCACTGCTTCTTTGTTGGCAAAGAGACTGTGAGATTTTGATAGGAAAATCTTGTGCAAGTTTGAGGAGGGATTGTATGAAGGTAATTTATTTATTCATTTTTTATTTTTTAAACTTACGCATTATTTTTTATTATTGACAACAATTTTTCGCTAATCTATTTCGATTAGAAGCAAGAAACAAAAGAAATTCCTGAAAAAATATGTTGTCTGATAGAGAAAATAGATTGTTTAAAGCACAAGTTTGAGCAGAACAGCTTCGTAACTATGCATGAGCATTTCTTGTTATAAAGCAAACACCTAATCCACTTTAATTTCAAAATATGGTCGCACTATGTTTGAGAGTTAGGTATTACGTTGAAATATAATAGTTGCTGCTACATATTATAGATTGTACACTTCAATGAATTCATAATTTTTTTAGGAGTCGACTTCTTACCAAAACATCAGGGAGTTGGACAATTGAAGGTATTGATTTTTTTAGTGTGTGCATATTAAATTTTAATTCATTTTATTAATTCCAACAATTATGTAGTTATTTAACTTTTATCAATATTATTTTTATTAGAATTACTCATCAGAAAATGAGGTAAACACACCAAACAAGGCTAACACGATACAAACAAAGGTGATCAATCTCTTATACTAGCATTCTTTATTTAAGAAAATCTCATCTTAAACGACTTGCAAAAAGTTAAAAAGCGTAATCAAATACGAGGACGACAATGATCACTAGATGAAATTTTGGACATTTTAATTTAAGAATAATATTTGATTTTTAATGTTTTGGTTTTAAAATAATATTTAACCATCATATGTTCGGACAATTGCTTTGAATTGAACATTTTAAATTAGTCGATCTATTTTGATAATTTGTATTGGAATAATATTAATTTTCCTTTAACTATTACGTTTATTTTGTTGTAAAATATGTTTTTAAATTGCATTCGAACATAAACTATTAAACTGTACATTTATTGACAAAATATATAAACAAAAATAATAATATGCCTCAACACATATTCAAATACATACTTCTATATTCCAATCACATCTTGCATTGCTTTAGTAACTAATAAGAAAAATGCATTCAAAGATTACTCAACACACAATGCACCAAATTCCGATTCCAAAGACACTCACAGTGTAGAGTCAAACAACTTTTTAGTTTAGAGTTTTCTTGATAGTAACTTAGTGTTAGAAGGATTACAAATAGCGATAAGAATTTACACAACAATCAATTGAACGGCCGATAAATCATTATACATTATATTCTCTCGACTATGAAATTCACAGAGAGACATCAAAATGAAATCAATATAATCAATATAGGGACACAAACGAATTATGAAAAAAGCCTAAATCTCGATCAATACCATAATTATCAACACAGTAAAACAAAACTTTTGAGAAATTTACCACATAATAAAGACAGTCAAAACAATTATTATTCTGTAATTGTTGTTTACATTTGACCGTCACATTAGTAGGATTAGACAATTGCACAATATAATATATATATATATTCACATTATATATGGCAAGCAAGATTTCCCTCTCTCATATTATATATGCACTTAAATAATATGATGTGATTTTCATGATCTGCATATATATGGTAATAAAGTAGAATTGTATGTGGATCAAGTTATTTGATTGATGCTCTATATACATATATACCTATATAACAATATAGTTCAAAATTTAAGTGCATCATATATAGATGCCATAACATTAGAGAGTGATTTTTCTTTTTCGGATGGACTCGAAAAACATAGATGGACTCGAAAAAAAAAGCAAAGCAATAACAAAACATAGAATAATTCAAATGACAAAAAAAAAAGCAATACAAAAAAAACGAATGGAAACTGATAATCATGCGACAGCTAAAAGAACATATTGTTGTAGGCAATAAAAGCAGAAGGAATGAAAATAATTCAAATGATATTATAATTTTTACCATTTAATCGTACTTATATGTGTGAAATATGCCACAATGTTCATGTTTTTTAGTTTTTTATTTTCAGATAAGTTGAAAGACAGAAAAATGTAATCAGTGAATGAGATTATTTGAATGAAAAAAGTAAATACTCAAAATTTATTTACTTATCTGTATAAAAAAATTGTTGCCGATTATGTAGTTGAGTATTTCTTGATAGATTGTATTTGAAAAACCTTAAAAATAAGAAGTTACCTCATAACGATTTGGCGTAATTACAAACACTACCCATGAGGTTTCTCCTAATCATGAAAATACCTTATTATCTTACAAAATTACAATTATCCCGTGTTGAGGGGTATTGTAAAACATAAACAAAAAACAATGTGCATCCCTTAAACCATAAATACACATTAGAATACACATCAGAAATCGACAAAATAGCAAAAAATTTAGCCACCCTTTAAACTATGAATACACGTCAGAGTCCAAGTTTACAAAAAATATTAAATTTAAGCATGAAGCCAACAAATGGTACTTTGCAGTGTCAAAAACAATTATGAAGAAATAAAAGGGCATCAAGAAATAAAACCAAACTTCTCAACCCCGAATTTCATTTTCTTCCATTCTAATTCTTAGAAATAAAGAAAACAAACAGAGAAAAAAAATAAAAATGTACCAATTAAAACAGAAATAGATGAAAATGCCAGATGTGGTGCAAAGAGATGTATCAACTCTTGCTTTGCTGGAAGCAAAACAATTTTCCATAATTAACAGAGAGCAACGAACAAAAAAGGGTCCTCAAAACACTCTTCCACAAATCAATTATATCATAATACATAATAAAATTATCAAATATAAACATGAAAAAAGCAACAAAATCATAATAAAAATACGAAAAATAATAAAATCGACGAGGATAACTTTGTGGACCTTTTTTTCCTTTATATTCGATATGGACGGGGATGTTCTTAGTGCCATAATTGAAAAATCAACGAATCTAACTTGGATTAGAAAAAAAAAAAAAAAGCATCAAATTAAAAAAATAAAATGAAAACAAGAAAAATGAAGAAAAACACTTTTACGAAAACTTATCTTTGTTAGAAAATGGAAATATGTTCCTTATCCCTCGAATATTTACGATATGAGGTGAGGGGTCAATGTTAACAAAAATCAACTCCGATTTGTTCGTCATTGCCGTTAACACCAATACCTTACCATAGTCGCTTTAACTCAAAATCAAAGATTTTTCAAAAGAATTTATAAACAAGTAGTAATGGTGAGAAGATAAAATGGAGAGGATATTTTTAAATTAAAAAATCTTAAAAAGATAAAACAAAGCGGCCGAAGAGAAATGGATAGGTTTAATTGAAATGGTGAAATGATGAGAAATGGGTGGAAGATGCAAAGAGCGATCGACGACGACAGATTTGTTTTTGCCCTAACACACAAATGGTTTGGTCAATTTTTTTGTGGTTTCAGTTCAATCTGCACCCTTCGTTAATACATGTGTCTATATCACAATTACTCTCAACATGCACAATCTAATTAATACACGTATTATGCTATTTTTTTTTAGTTAAATTTGTTGGGGTGAAAAATGTAACAATTGGGCCAACATTATATATAATGAGTGAGTGTATTATTTGGTTGATATTAGATGTAAAGGGGTTTGATCATAAACTCAATTGGTTTAGTTAACGTCAATGAAAAAAATTAATTGAAATATAATGGAACATTATAATTTTCTTAATACTTGAATGGATATTAGAAATTAATTATTAATTATATATATATATTTAAATTATGAATTAGTTATTATATATAGATATTTAAATTACAAATTACGGTTTTATTAAATATATAATATAATAATATAATACAACTACAAAATATTGTATTTTCGAAATTGTAATATAGTGACGGTGAATCCAAAAAAACAACCAAACGATGAATATGATGTACAAAGAAGTATTCTAAAATTTGTAATTTTTCAATTTAGTGGTTTAATCTGAATAATTTGCTTGAAGTCATTTGTTTGAAGTCTGTTTTTATAGTTTTATATTAATATATTTTAATATAATATTCATCCACTTTATATGGTCTGACACAACAAATCCCATATGGTTCGACAAGGCACATCTCAAATCGTCCAATGTTTAAAGACATCATTGATGATCCGACGTACTTGAAAGAAAGGGCTATACTAGCTCCTACCCTAAATGTTGTTGAATCTATAAATCAAAATATGACGTCTTTAAACTCATCGGAGGGTCATACGTATTTGAGTTCCGACAACACATGTAAATCGGATTCTAATGTTGACTTCCTGCATGATCTGCACACTCCCGAATTTTTGAATGGGATAAAATGTTCAGGGGTTCCTAATCATGAGTTGCATCTGAAGGTCGGGACTCCAGTTATACTCTTGAGAAATATGGACCATTTCAATGGATTGTGTAACGACACTAGGCTGGTGATTACGAGGCTTGCCAAGCATGTTCTTGAAGCTAAAATTCTCACTGGAACCAATGTATAAAGTTTTGATTCCGCGAATGACATTGACACCGCCGGATCTCAAAATCCCCTTCAAGTTCCAACGTAGACAGTTTCCTCTCATTGTATCTTATGCGATGACTATAAACAAGAGCCACGGACAGTCCCTCTCCAGTGTCGGGTTGTACTTGAAGAATCCAGTATTCAGTCATGACCAACTATATGTTGCTGTTTCCCGAGTTACAAATCGTAAGGGTTTGAAAATATTAGTCCGTGGTGAGGACGAATCAAACAATAAACAAACGATGAATGTTGTGTATAAAAAAGTATTCCAAAATTTGTAATATGTACAAGTAGTGTTTTAATTTGAAAAAGTCGTTTATAGTCTTTGTTATTTTTTTGTGCTCATTACAATTGTTTTGTGTACCCATTCAAATTATATAATTCGACAAATCAATAATATATGATTCACGTATCATATGAGCCCATCATTACATCTTCCGTGCATCGCACGGGGACAGTACACTAGTCTTAGTTAACACCTTAATTTAAGGTCCCTTAATCATTAAACCTGGGCAGAGGTCAGGCTGCCCGAATTATTTCATTCCATATATAAGAGTATAAGACAACACATGCGAAAAGAAGTATGAATTATTTGAATAGTTTTTCCGTCTTCTCCCCTCGCTCAAGGGTTTTCATTGGATTCTCTAATATTCCATTTTTTCCCATATACCTTCTTTAGGCTGTCCCTTTTCATTTTCAAATCTATGCTTAACTATTGTTTTCAGTTCGATCTAACGTTGTCTACTTTGAATTAGTTTTATCCTCATCTAGTTCAACTTACAGAGCAGGGTTTTTAGGGTTTTCTTTTTAGCAGTCTTGTTGTTCGTGAAAGAAATAATTATATCCCATCCCCTCCCCTCCACTTGTGTTAACTTTTCAGTCAAAAAAAGAAAATTTAGTGGGTTGATAAAGTAATAATCCCTACAAGTATATATCCTAGCTGGTAATGGGAATTTCCGTTTTACACTTTCCATAGCCCTTTCAGTTTTTTTTGCTTCAATCACTAAAGATATATTTCAGTTAGTTATTTTACCAAATTTGGTAGCATCATATTCTGGAATGAATGATGGGTCCATCTTGTAGAACAAAAACAAGAAAATCATCGTCAAGAAGAAAAACCCTTTTCAACAACTCAAAGAATCAACAAAACTCAGCCGTTTCGCCAGCTGCCAATATAATTTATGATCCGGCCAACTGTTCGACAAAAGTCGATTCCTCTAAGGATGTCGAAAATGTGAATACATCTTACAACAATAGTAGTAATGCTTGTTCAACTCCAAAAGCCAAAAGGTTTCGAATACCTGATATCAACACTTGCCCTCCAGCACCAAAGAAGAAGAGGAGAATAGTACTCAGAAATTGTTCTTTGAGGAGAACATTTTTCGCTCCTCCAGATATAGACCTCTTCTTTTATTTCGCTCTTCGTGGTATAATACCAGTTTGATCGATCATCACCACTTATATGTTTTGGTATATGAAGAAAAGACCTTTTATAATTGTCATATATCTCAGCTTATGTGGATTGCTTTTTAATGACAGTTTGTTGAATTTCTGGTTTAAATATTGTGTGTGAGAATTTGAATGTATGAGTGGTGATAGGATTTTGGAATAGCCATGCATTAGGTCTATTTCATTTGTGCTAATTAATTTTATCTGGTTTTCAAGGTATGTAGAAAATGTATTACTGATATACATATAGCTGGGATTGTGCTTTCTTGTCTTTGTTTATCCTCAATGTATTATTTTGAGTACAAATTTTATGTGTGAATTGAAGGCTTACTTGCAGTTTTGGTCCTAGGAGGTGGCATATTTAGTAATCAACTTTGGTCCAGTAAGTATAAAAACTTGCATATTTGGTCCTCTAGGTTTGCTCAGTAGGAATTTCAGTCCCATAAATTTTGGTTTCTATGCAATGTTGGTTACATAAGTTCTAAGTTTGTGCAATTTTGGTCCTGAAAGAGTAAAATATGACTTACTCATTTGGGACCAAATTTCCATAGAACTTATGAGACCAAAATTGCACAAAAATTAAAATTTATGGGACCTAAATTGCTACAAATAATACTTAAATGACCAAATATACCACTCTCTTGTAAGTACACCTAAATTGCAATTAAGCCGTGAATTTAATTAACTTTGAACAGCAATGATTTGTATTATTTGCACATGATATTGATTGCAGTTGGTTTCTTTAATAATTGAATTGCTTGTTAATTCATGTTTGGTGTTTAGTATAAGGCCTTCTGGGGCAGCAAAGGGCTGCTTCAAAGTTCAATTATATCAAATAATATTGTAAAAGAAATTATAATTTTCCCTTCTTTTAACAAAGTTATGAGTGATGTAAGTACTAAATTCCTTTTAAGCTTTCTTAAACAGCGATAAAGCCTCCTTTAATTTGTTTTTCATAATTCTTGAGGGCTATGTGCCAAAGAATGTTCATTACAAATCCCAAACAAATATGGCAAACTTTTATAGCAAGGTCCTTCCATGCAAAGCTAACTTTTATACTTGAACATGTATACACTTACTTCGGATAACCCTAAGATTAGATTATCATGCCAACACAAAATATAGCGTGTGGAATTAAACAAGGAAGCCTGTTGGTAAGCACCTTGTGCCTACGACCCAATTGCTCGAATCATTTAGAGGGAAGTTAAAGAACTAGTTAATGTCCTTTAAATATATATAAGGATTTGGTTCAAATGAGACCAATATCCCAGGGGTGAGACCGTAGACCTAATCTGTACATCCATTATAATTTTTGAATAGTATAGATTAATTCAATTTTTAATGTATATTTAATGTGTAAAAACTGTCAAAAGGATATATATGTAATTACACATAGGGACGCCTCTTGTGTTAATTATAGATAGATTTGACCCCCTTTATTATCGCCCAAAACGAGATTTGCATGCATCCTGAGCATCAAGATTTTTTTTTGGAATGATTTAGCATACTTAAATTTGATACAATCATTATAAAATTATAACAATTAATTTTTCAAAATCTGTTCGAGGTTGAACAAAACCAGCTTTAACTTTTAAAGCAAAGAACGTATGCTAAATATACATCATAAGTATCTAAATATGCATGTAAATTGCAAGGAAGAAAAACATATAACTATTCCATTTAATGTGTTGCAAAGAACGATTAATATTTTTTATAACCTATATATGCATCATACTTTTACTAAATATGCATTCGACGTGCAAAGAACGATTAATCTTTTTTTCATAACCTATAATTAATCTTCCAATACTTTTTGAAGGATGCATAAAATCGCTTTTTAACGTTAAATCAAGAAATGAGGCGAAATATACATCATAATTTATCTAACTACGCATGTAAATTGTAAAGAAAAAACCTATTAATTTTTGTATTTAAGGTGCAAAAAAAAATAATCAATATTTTTTAAACCCTATATATGTTTCATTATTAGACTAAATATACATAGGACGTGTTAACATATAATTAAATTCTTAATCTCGGGAAGGATGCATAAAACCGCTTTTAAACGTTAAATCAAGATACAACATCTAATTATACATCATTTTTTTATATATCTATGCATGTAAATTGCAAGAAAAAAATACATAATTATTGCATTTAAGGTGCAACAAAAAAACTTAATACTTTTACTAAATATACATTGAATGCCCCCATCCGAAAATGATTGCATCCCTAAATTAAAGGAACAGATATGGCGTTTCTTTTGCTAGAGATTAGAGAATTTTGGATGTTATTGTAATTGATTGCATCCCAAAATTAAAGGAAATAGATATGGTAACTCCTATTTTCTAGTTGGACGATTTTTGTGATTTCTCCTAAATGCCCCCATCCGAAAATGATGCTAAATAATGCAACAATATCTAATGTTTCAATCTTATCCATCCAATGATTAATTATAACGTTAACGGTTCAAATAAGGTCTCATGGTCTCACCCCATAAATGGTCTCACAAGAACCCACCTCTCAGTATATATATATATATATATATATATATATATATATATATATATATATATAGCGATTGGTTCAAATGAGACCAATCCCTTTAGGTTAGTCCATAAGAACACTTATGGACCCTTGATTTAAAATTTTGGATGGTGTAGATCATTTTAGTTAATTTAAGCATATAAGGGTATAATTGTACTTTTATATTTAATTAGTTATGTTAATTGGACGGTTATTAGCTATTTTTAAGGAAACATAATCCTACCTTTTCGCTTCGATTATTAGGGAGGAAAAATCATCAACTTCAAGTATTCTTTTCAAAATTGATACTTATTTCCGCCATATTTGTGAACAATCGTTTTATTGTATACTTAGTTCAAATGGACTTGTATACTTAGTCATGTTGTATTGTATATTTAGTTCAAAATGGATTTATATACTTGGTTCAAAGGAATCGTATTCTTAGTTATATAAGTAGTTTAGTAAGTAGTTTAGTAAATTTGTATACTTAGTTACGTGGATTTGTATACTTAGTTCAATGGAATTGTATACTTAGTTATATAAGTAATTCAGTGTAATTGTATACTTAGTTAAATATTTCTGTATACTTAGTATTATTTTAATGTATAGTTAGTTCAATATAATTGTATAATTAGTTAAATGTTTTTGTATACTTAGTAAAGTTTTAATGTACGGGTAGTTTAGTGTAATTGTATACTTAGTTAATTGTTTATGTATACTTAGTAATGTTTTATTGTATAGTTAGTTTAGTGTAATTGTATACTTTTCATTAATTGTTGCACGATTTTGTTGCCATATTTGAATAAATTGCAGTTCAAATGGGAAGGGAGAGAAAAGGAAAGGTGAATCGCTTGATTATGGGGATGTGATCAATACAAAATCACGTCCCTAATTTTTAGGAAACGGTTACTATATTTAATTTCTGGATTCCTATTTTATCCCTTACATTGTATACTTACTTATGAAATGTTGTATATATTGTAATATATCTTGGCCATTGATTTACTATTTGGATGGTGTAGATTTAGTCTTATGGACTAACCTAGGAGGTGGTCTCACAGATCCCCTCCCTATATATATATATAGGATATGGATCAAATGGGTCCTCCTACTTGGGGTGAGTCCATATGACACATTCTAACCATAGATCAACAATTTTGGGTGGTCCAGTTTTTAGGGGTTTTATATTTATTTTTTTGTTTCAACAACTAAGAAGGGTATGGTGGTCATTTTACAATATAGAATCGCTTATTGAGATTTGATGAATCACAATCACGTTCAGCCCCTTCCCCTTTCACGCGGCACATGCTTTCAATTTTTGAATAACACATATCTCTCATATTCACGTTTTTCTCTCTCCGTGATCATTGTTAATCGCTTATGTAATATAATCATATCGCATGTGTAGTATAATCATATCGCATGTGTAGTTTAATTATATCGCATGTGTAGTATAACCATATTGCATGTGTAGTTTAATCATATCCGTGTTGTATATGTAGTGTATATTTATTGCTTATGTAGCATAAGGTTGTTGCTTATTACTTATAATTAGTTAATGTATTTGTTTTGCATATGTAGTGTATATTCGTTGCTTATGTAGTATGGACTTGTTGCTTTTGTAGTATGGGTTTGTTGCTTACGACTTGCTTATATAGTTAATGTATCTCCGTGCATACGTAATGTATATTCATTGCTTATGTAGTATAGGCTTGTTGCTTATGTAGTATGTGTTTGTTGCTTATGACTTGCTTATGAAGTTAATATATATGTGGTGCATACGTAGTGTATATTCGTTGCTTATGTAGTATAGATAATTGTTGCTTATGTAGTATGGATTTGGTGCTTATGACTTGCATATGTAATTAATATATCAAAAAGTACCATGACATATCTTCAAGCAACAAATTATATCTTCATAAGGAATGAGGAAGGGTTTCTCACGATCGTGAGTTGAAGAAGAAGGAGGATGCACGTTGAATTTGATATGAGATTTGGATAGATTGTGTGACCATAGTGTGAATGTGAATATTGGATAATTTTGTATGATGACTAATTTACCCCTTTCTCTAATTACCAACATTTAATCAATTTTTAGCTCTAAAATCACAACCATTGAAAAATCTAGATATGTGGCTATGATTGGTCCCTATGGACTTACCTTATGAGGTGGTCTCATATAACCCTCTCCCTATATATATATATATATATATATATATATATATGTGTGTGTGTGTGTGTGTGTGTGTGTGTGTGTGTGTGTGTGTGTGTATCATATTGCTACCACTTGCATATTTTCATGTCTGCATATATATTCGTATTGTGGCAAGTGTCTTATTTTTGGCAAATAGAATATCTTGTGCAAGACTCATTCTTAAGAGATAATTACAAATATTACCCCGGAGGTTTAACTTATTTAATTACACAAAACTCCAATTATTTTCTAAAATTACAAATATTCTCTTAAGGTGTTACAAACATCCACTTGAGTTTGTATTTACCTAAAAAAATATCCCCCGCCCAAGGTGTAGTTTTTAATATAGAAACAAATATCGATGGAGTATTTGTAATTTTGATATATAACTTGGTTTTTATGTAATTAAACTAAATCACAAGGATATTCTTTTTGTAATTACCCTATATTTAATGTACGTAGGTACAAGATTTATCAACCACTAGAACGAAGTTCGGTTATTGTTCATGGGGACATAATGACTGCACCAAATTTAGATGAAAAGAGTCAAGTGGATCTACACAGTGCCATGGAAGTTGTATATAGAAATCATCCGCTTAATGATTATGTCCTTAGCTCTAACGATCAGTCAGAGGAAGCAATGACTGCATCAACACGGAAGCGTTGGTCTGATATGTTGGATGAAGAAGAACAAGACAAATCGGAAGCTTTAAAGACCAAACTAGGCAACGACTCAACTATTCCACTTGTTATTCACTCATGTGCTCCGTCAGAAGCTATGAAGGCTCTGGAAATTGCAGCTCGAGGATCCTGGGCCGACATTCCACAAGCTAAGACCATCAAGACGATACTCGAGCACGTACAAAAAATACCAATGACAATATCACTCGAAAATCCTTGAGACATAAACGCCTTTCATTTAAATTGCGTCATTAAGTTATTTTATTATTTTTTTCCTTAAATTTTGCATTATTTTTCCTTGCTACCTTATCGGCTTGTGATCAGGATCTTTCCTTTCTTTTTATATATTTTCATTTATTTAAAAAAAAATATGCGTAGGTAAAAAATAATATTATAATTATATATGAGTCATTCACCAGTGGAATAAAAAGTGAAACAGGAGATACATGGACTCAACATGTACACACCGACAATCAACTAAGTAGCATTTCTTTTGCAGATTTAGTATGTGGGAGATAGAATTATTCCATTTAGGCAGTGGTAAGGCTTATACTTTTGTGATTGCATGCAACAGCAACTGATGAAAGGTCCCCGGCCCCTCTTTACATACTCTGCACCAAACACTAATAGTACATCAAGTAATGTCTTCTTCACACATCACTACTCTGAAAAAGGTTTCTTTCACAAAAGGACCTTGACATATTCCACTTTTAGATAGAGCATGAGCAAGAGCATATATACTTGGTTTTCTTGTTGGGCCTGCCTGCATATTCTTTTTCTGCTATTTTTTGCGCGTTGTCTTATTCTCTATCGACTCATTTGGGAAACTTGATTGACTAAGTTAAATTGTTTATCAATTGTTTGGGATCTTTGACTACGACATGTGATAATAATCCCGGCCCGTTTTCTTGTCTTGCTCTTGGTTAATAATCGGTCCAGGCCATAGAGGTACAATTTTATCCCATCAAACTCTAATCCTTCTATGAACAGTCATCGACGAATTTCTCTCATTTGCGTGTGTAGTATTACGTTTGGGGTAATTTGGTCATTTCGGAAATTTATCCAACTTTTATCATCAATGTCAAACAAAATATTATTATCCTACTAAAATAATTACAATACAATCATACTTTACAAACATGTTATTGAACTCAATTATATTATACAATCCTAACATATCCAAATTATTTTGTCAATCCAATTAACAATTGCAAACGAGTCTACTTATAATTCTCAATTTGTCACACAAGAGACAGTTTCTTGAGTGCACACAGCAAGAAAGAATTTCGTGGATGGTTCTGGCCTGGTGGGAGATGAAATTTCCTTTGACAACACACTTTAGAACCCAAAAGCCTGTTAAGAATTAAGATTGTTGTTTTTTTCCTAACATTGAAAGGTGAAATATTGTGTCAGATTTCTTTAATTTTTTTTTCTTTTCCTTTATCTTGTTGTGTCAGGTTGTGGGGTATGGACATGTCTGAGCTTGGCCAACATTAGTAAGGGAATCCAATGAAAAGGCTCGTGCGGGTTGTGATCATTTATTCTTACATTAGAGATGGGGAATCTCAAGAAATTTAATTCTCATGATTTTTTTATTTTATTTTTTTGTCAATTATATTGTTTAGTACTTTCTGATTGATGATAATTAAAAAAGCACCTCTCGTGGACATATCATATATCTTGACTCATTCATTGTCGTCACCTGATTTTCACAAAATCCTCTGTTCTATATAGATAAACGTTGAGTGAATGAAATATTTTTTTTAAGTACAGATATATTAAAAATTATCTATATTTATGTGTATTCATAAAATGTAATATAAAATTAAATAAAATTAGAACAATACGTTTTTTTAGGTAAAATAAAGTGTTACTAATGATGCTATTTCTGTCAAGGGTTACAAGATCATTTAATTTGGGACTTTTTAGTGTTTTTGGTTTACTTGCATGAGAGCTGAAGGGAATATAATAATTGGCCTAATTTTGGCCTTTAGACCACTACAAGAGTCAAAATTGAGAATATGATTTGGTGAAAATTTCTTTCCTATTAATAGAGAGGATCTAAAATTGATTTTTTTCTTTTTCTTTTTGTAGATGATGCAATTGTTAATTAACAAGAAGACGAGGAAGCACTTCTATTTTGGGACAAAGAAGGAGGCAAATTAATATATTTTGCACTTTTCTTTAAAAAAAAGATGGGTTAGGTGTGATTGTCATTTATCCCTGTCAATTATCTATATATATATATATAATAGCAAAATGATTTCTATAAATGTTTTCCCGCCTAAACACTATTGTTAAAAATTTTCGATACCTTTTTTGGTCCGATTTACTCTTGTTGTCCGATTAGAAAGGAAAATTTTTTACAAATTGGTAATTATCTCTCCTGGGATTGCAAAATTTTGTTGGCATAATACCAAATCGATCGATCCAAAAAAAATTGGAATATTTGCCTTTTTTTTCCCTTTTTTGATTGACCTAAATATAAATGGAATGTTTTACCTTTTGTTGCCATATCTTTTTCCAGAAGTATCTATCCTGGGATTGCAGAATTTTGTTGGCATAATACCAAACTGATCGATCTAGTAAAAAAATTGGAATATTTGACTTTCTTTTTCCCTTTTTTTGATTGACCTAAATATAAATGTAATGTTTGACCTTTTGTTGCCATATCTTTTTCCAGAATTTTGGGCAAGCATATATCTGCAACGATTTTTTATGTGTAAAAAATTTGCACCGATTTTTTCAGAGTAAAAATAATGAATAATTAATGCAATTTAAAATTCAAATCTAAACAAATCATCATTGAATCAAAAATTTCTGAATTGTTTTTTTATATCTTAAGTATATTCCTCAATTTAAAATTTATATTGATTTTCTTACAATTCTTTTTTGATTTTGGATACTAAAAATTGACGAAATATCTTGCAAAAATATATTTTCTTCCCTTCATACGGAAATATTCTTGGTTATTAAAAATCGGACCTAATATACTTCAAAATTCTCGCAAAAATAAAATCTCTTAGAAAAGGTAGATTTTCCCTATAAATATTAGATGCCTATCTTTGAACTATTTTCACATTCATTCAACATATTTGAGTGCGAAATTAAAAGCATACAGCAAAATAAATTCTTCTCTGCATACATTCATCATCATCATACAATTTGCAATGGCCCCAATTTTCAGGAACTGAACAACAACAAAACTCTATGGGCGATTAAGCTGAGGCTTGTGCGATTTTACGAAAAACCAGCTTTCAACGACAACAAACAAATATCCAAACCTCGAATGTGTTTTTCACGATCTTTGCGGTAGTTATTTTACCTTTTTATATTTTTTTCAACATTGTTTAGATTTAGTTTTACATGAATTGAATATATTATTTAATAATTTTAATGTTCAAAATTGCAGGGGGATCGCATTCGGGGTATAGTTCGGAAATATCAGATTCAAAATTTTAAACGAAGTCATGTTTATGCCATAAAGGATTTTGTGGTCGAGAAAGAAACAGATAAATATAAAACATCAGCCACTAAAGTGAAAATTCTTTTCTATGGAAAGACTCATGTGTTTGAAATGTTTGACGAGACTTTCCCGAGGTTCATGTATAATTTTACAAAGTTTACTGATCTGTACGACAAGGATAAAGTTGATGACACCATATTGATTGGTATGTTCGAAAATTTTATATTCTTAGGAATATTTTTTCAATTTCTTTTTTATGTACTATTGATTCATTTGTGTCTTTTTTAGATATTATTGGTAAAGTTATTTCAATGCATTCCGCACAAAACAAGGACATAAACGGTCGTTTTACGAGGTTTCTTAATTTAACGTTGGAAGATCTTGAGTAAGATAATTTTGATTATTATATTATAACCTATTTATTTTGTTAATTTATGTTTTTATGTATATTTCTAATTTAATTATATTTGCGAAACAATCGGCTCACGTGCACGCTTTGGGAGAACTATGCCGAAAAATTTTTGCCTCACTTGGAGCAAAGAAACTTTTTGAACCAAGAGTTATTATTCTACAAATGGGTCGTGCAAAGTTTTTCAATGGTTGTAAGTATTACTTTTTATTTTTTGTATTTATTTTTGTTATTAATATTTTATTATTTATTATTGTTTATTACTTTATTTTATATTGCAATGTATTAATTATATTTTTTTAATATTGGTAAGATCAAGTGAAGGTATCTAACAACTTTCATGTCACAAAATTACTTGTGAATGAAAAAGTGCAAGAGATTGAAGACTTCAAGAAAAGGTAATTTTTGTTTTAATATTTTTACTGTTTTGATTTATTAATATATATTATATTAATTCTCATTTTTTTCTAAATTAGGATTATGAGTAGCAACAATCCTACATACTCCATCGATCCGTGAGTTTGCCCTCCGCACGGACAACCCAAGAAGAGCTTGAAGCTCCGGACGCATCCGTGAAAACTGTCGATTATTTGTATGATGCCATCGAAGGTATATATTTTATTTAATCTCTTTGATCACTTCATTTAATAAAATAGTCAATATTTATTAATTCATTAATTCTGTTCTAATTTATTTATACAATATATATAGAGTGGCGACTTTTGGATTTGTGCTAGAGTGATTTCTATTT
Organism: Rehmannia glutinosa; assembly: GCA_016081115.2. Classification (NCBI taxonomy): domain Eukaryota; kingdom Viridiplantae; phylum Streptophyta; class Magnoliopsida; order Lamiales; family Orobanchaceae; genus Rehmannia; species Rehmannia glutinosa. The sequence continues at coordinate 71,596,687 of CM071924.1, read as the reverse complement.
CGGATGAATGGTGGTACCTTGCATGCACTAATTGTACGAAAAAATGCATCCAACAAATAGATAATTTCTTTTTGTGGAAAGTGTGATTCATTGTTTGAAACGAATTTTGAGGTAACATTTTAATATTAGTTAGGTTATAGTTATGTTATATTTATTAAATTTATATTAAAATTTGATTTTAATATTGTTTGTTTTTTCAATTCTTTTTTACGATTTTTTGCTTGAATAGGTACATGGCACATGTTCAAGTGGTTGATGAATCCGCTAGCGCCACCTTGCTTTGTTGGGGTAGGGATTTGGAAAAATTAATCGGGAAGTCATTTTGATTTGAGGAAGGAGCATCTTGAGATATAATTTAATTATTTTTTCATCATTTATTTATTTTACACAATTTTTTTAAAATTTGATTGAAATATTAATTACATATTTTTTTATCAAAATTGTAGCGTGGAGGTGAGGAGTTACCCCTGAGCTATCGTGTTTCATTAATAAGAAACGCTTTTTAAAGTTCATATAAAATTTGAGCAACAACATAATTACTCCGGAATTTTTTCCGTTTCTAAGATGTCGTGAGATCCGTTTAATGCGGAAGTATGGTGTAATTAATCTTGAGAGTCGTAATTTATTTTTGGATTTTTCTATTTTTTTATGAACAAATAATTTAAAATTTTTAAATTTACTTGGATGTACAAGAATCGATTTTTTGTCGAGGCTACAATCGGATGATGTTGGTGTTGATAAGGTTTTATTTTTGATATAAATAATATTAATATTATGAAATTATCAAAAGTAAACAATTATTTAATTATTATTCTATTTTTGTAGGAAGAATCTTCCTCGGAATCGAGGTCAATACACCAATCAAGAACCTTAAAAAGAGGTCCTCTACGCCCAATCTCCTCTTTGCAAACGTAAATTGAATGATGATTTCTCTTCATCAACAACGCCAATGAAGTTAAAAAGTGTCATCAAGATCGAAGATGAGAAGAGGATGTTGAGTGATTTAGATAGTTGTTGGATAGTTTTTTTTTATCAAATTTTGATAGTTTTTGCTAAATAGTTTATTGCTAGAGTTCTAGATAGGATGCAATTTTCTTTTTATTATTTTGGAACAATTATTTTTGTTTGGTTTGTTGGGTTAGTTACCCAATTATGAATATTATTTTTGCAATTTACATTTATGGATTTGGATTTTTATTTTTATTAAGTAGTTTAAATTATTTTTTACATTGCTTCCGAATTTTTATATTAGTTAACTTATAATAAATTGACAATATTTATACTCAAATTTTTTTTAATTTCTAGTTTGTTTTTAAGACCAGTATTGATCTATAAAATATTTGGATTTTATATTTTTTAAAAATTTGTTTCTTAAATACTTTGTAATTATAAATCTAGCAAGCCGCTTTCAAGCATTCCCTTTAGTCCAACGAGCGAAGCGGTAATCCTTTTATTCAACTAGTAGCGATCCTTTCAAGCGTCGGGTAAACCATGATCTCCGCCTTTATCCAATGAAGCGAAAAGCCTAGTTCTCTGTAAAGCCTTCACGGAGTTCAAGACCGGCATCCACGCTTATTCTTCTCGAGGTTGACTCTTCTCTAGATCTAGAACAAGGACGGGCGCGGCAAGCCATTCTCTTTACAAAATACATTCGACTTTAAATGAAATTTAATTAATGTATTTTAAATACATTGTGATTTTTTCTTTCAAGTATTTGAACTATTTGTACCTTCGCAAATATATAATGTTCCATTCGAAAAACTAACTAACGAAAAATTTAACCAACAAGATTCCTCTACAATAGTAATGAAACCGAATACATAAACGGAGTAAAATTTAACCAACAGATTCCACTACAATCGTGTTGTAGGGTTAAGTGGTATTTATTTTTAGTCATTTTACAATAATTAAACAAATATATATATATATCAAGTTGTCAATAAAAATTGAACACTATAACAAATTCACAGTTTTAACCAACAGGATTCCAATACACTTTTAGTGTACGGTCAAGTGGTTTTTTTTTTTAATTTAGTTGTCTTTGTATTTTTGTTATAAATGAAAAACACACTTGAAGTAGGAAATATCGAATATATATCGATTTGTAATTAGAACAGACAGGCCATTATCAATTAAGAATTAAGAGTAACAGATAAAAAGGAACATGTGAATAGATGATCTGGTACATACAATCAGCAACAACCTCAACCACTTGCACATATCATAGTAGGTCAACCAATTTCAATAAACAAAATTAAGATTCGTTTGGCATCACACAAAATGTAATTAAGTTGACAACATCTAACAAATCACTTACATTTAATTGATAAACTCAATTTATATATAGAATTTTTATTTGTAAAACAAAATCGTAAAATATATGACCGCATTGTTTTAAATATAACATACATCTCACATAATTCTTACAATAAATTACTATATATTTTAAAAAATCCTAATTATCAAAATATATCTAGATATAATGTAATGTTAAAAGATATATTTAATTTATCGATTAAAGATTTGTTATTTATGGAAATAAATTTCGTATATTTTATTTCATAAGTTTTCTTATTGACTTTATAATATTAAAAGAGGATTATATCTTCAATAATTCACATGCCTAATATAGCACTTAATTCAGTCTTTATTCTATAAATTTTCAAGATATAGATCTTATGAAATGGGTAACAATCATCTTACGAAATTCATTCATTTAATTCGATTCACATACCAAAACCACAAAAATTTCAATGTATAAGTAGTTCTCACTTCTCGAACGTAAGCCAACATAATTTTAATCAATTCATTCATCTTAGCAAAAATCCGAAATAACTTCAAGCAAAATTTATCATAAACTTCACACGAACCATCATCACAATGAGGAAGCTTTGGTCACAATATCATTAGCGATAAAAGAAAAAAGTCATAGCGTATACGAACAAGGTTATCTATGTTTTTGTTTCTAAATTTTAACAATAAATAGCTTTTTTTTTTTTTTGCATATTAGTTTTATAAATATTATTCTGATTGTTCATATATTTGTATATTTAAGTTTCCTAAACTTATTTATTTTTATTGTCCGGATTGGAATAAAAACTTATCTTTTGATGTTGTATTCCACGACCATATGTTTGTTTTTTTGTAGATTAATCACATATTGAGAACCAAAGATCAAAAAAAAAAACTATTGTTAATATAATTATTTATTAAAATATTTGAACAAAAAAAATACTGATTAGTTGAATACTTATCTTTCAAAAATTCTATTATTAAAGTTTGTTATCACTGACCATCCTTTATCGGTAACCTGAAATTATTTTTTTCAAAAATAAATTAGTAAGCACGATTATATTAAAGTGCATAATTCATGATAAATAGCAATGAAGAATTTCAAAGAACATTTTCAACAAATATCAATCAAGCATCCAATAACGTATTAAACAAAAAATATGAAAAAATATTGAAAAATTGAAATGCTTATCTTTTTCATACTCTTTTGGCCTGCATTTTTGTATTAGCTCTTCAAAGGTTCAACTTTGGGATTTCATAAGAACAATTTTACATAAATGAAGATTCTTTTACAAACAACAAGATTCCACTACAATCGTGTTGTAGGTCAAGTTGTGTTTTGTTTATGCATGTTTCGAATGTATAATAGTATGTTAACCTTTTTATCTTGAAGCTCAAGTTTCGAGCATCAAACATCCATCATATAAATGGTATTCACAGTATAAGAAAATCAATTAGAAAACTTAGGGTTTTCATTTCCGAAAATGCCTATTTTTTAAAAAAAACCATTAATAGTAGAACATGGTGTTTTCGATTAAACAAGATTTTTACAAAAATCTGCATTTACTTCTGAGAAAAACCCTATTTTTACAAACACCCTGTTTTACCATTAAACTCAAACCTTTATTGATTTAACTAATGAAAAAATGTAAACGAGAATTAGAAAACCGGTTTAGGGTTTCTTATTTACGAAAAACAATTTTTAAAAACTAAAACCGTTTAAGGCACTCGATCACCGACCGAGCTTTTTGATTTTAGAAAACCATCCAAATCACCGTTAAAACCTAAATCAGGGAATTTTGTAATGCCTTAAAAATGTAATTAAAATTTAAAAAATAAAGTATCGAAACATTTTTAGTATAGTTTATAGAAAAAAAAAACTTCCGATATACATTGTTCAAAAACTCTAGCACTCGTAATTTTTTAAAACCCCCACTTTTACCATAAGAACTACGGATCTAGGGTTTTGAAACTTTGAAAAACATTGATCTACAATTTTTCCGAAAAATCATGCATTTTAAGTTTAGGTCTTTTTAAAAAAATATATATCATAAAACAAAAACCCTAAAATCGAAATCGTGAATGGGCTCGAGAATCCCCATTTTCACCGTTAAAAACCCAACAAAACATTTCGATATAATAAAAAATCGATCTACGAAAATATTTTCTAAATCTACATATATATATATATATATATATATATATAAAAAATAAAAATATTTAATATCAAAATCCAAAGTGCTCTTTTGAAAAAAATGTTTGGATCTATTCAAAAAATCATCAGGCATAAAAAAATTTTAGACGAAATTTTTTTAGGGTTTTGAACTTTGATTTTTTCGATTATAATCGAAAAATCATAAGTCGAAGAGAGTTTTTGAAATATTTTGGTAAATCTGTAAACATTTCAAACTATAACTTAAAGAAACTCATACTCAAGCAAAGATAAGAACAAAATCAACGGATTCTGAGAGAGACATTTGGAGAAGAAACAGTGAAAAATTTAGAGAGAGAGACGGAGAATCGTAGAGAGAGAGATGGGAGAATAGAGAGAGAGAGAGAGAGATGCGGATGCAAATGAGGCCGAATGGGTTTACAAACCTTAGAAGGAAAGATATCCCATTAACATTTCTTTAAATCTCGGCCGTTCGTTTTTGACACGTGTCAACATCGTGATCGTTTATTTTCAAAAAATGATCCGATAGAATGTTCTAGATAATGAGTTTGGGCTGGAAAATGAATTGTATGTATTTGAAATGGGCTTCTATATAAATATAAAATCAATATTTTAATGGGCTTCTTATTTTTGTGTTGGGCTTTATTGTATTGTGTATTTTTTTGGTTTTATCTTTATTTAATTTAATTTTTAATTTCTAATAATTTAATTTATTAAATATATTTAAATTAAATTTTTACTAACTCCCAGAATAATACTTTATTATTATTATTATTATTATTATTATTATTATTATTATTATTATTATTATTATTATTATTATTATTATCATTATTATCATCATCGTCATCATTTAATAATTATTAAGTTTTTGTATTATCTGAATTTATTTATTTATTATATACATATATATATTATTAACACATTAACATTAATATTAATTATAATTATAATTATAATATTATTAATAACTATAATATATATATAGATAGGTAAATCTATATCATTAAATAATTATTTAGTTTTCGTATTATATTATTTTACTTATTATATTATTATTATTATTTTATTTAAAATAAGCGATATTTTTATTATTTTTATTATTATTTTTGTCATTATTATTATCATACTTATTATTATCAATATTATTAGTAGAAATACTATTATTATATATAGTTTAATTTTTTTATATTTATGATGGAATAATCAATATTTTTTGAATTATATAAATCCATTTATATATAGATATTATTATTTTATTAGTTTAATATATAATCATTTTATTAAATTCTAATTTTAAATTATGTTTTTCAGAAATATAACATTATCTAAAAGGATGTCTTTTGACAAAGGGTCATCAAGTACAATGGTTTATCCATTATCCAACATCCATTAAGTGATATCACAAACGGTATGTTTGAAATTTTTTTAATTTTGTTTTTCTATAAACAATTAAGAAATATACTCTTATATTTAGTAATAATAATGACAAAATTTTTGAAGAATTATTATAGTTTCCGGCACAAGGTTACTTTCTGGAAGAAATATTATTAATCGTGACGTATCCAATTATGGTACTTCCGGGACACCCTCTTTGATGAGTTCGAAAGAAGCTGTAATAATTGATCTTACTGAAGATGAACCAAATGAAGCCCATGTGACTTCAAATGAGCCGACAACCAATGAAAATTCTGGTTTTAACATAACTGAGATTGATCTCAGTGAAGTATTAAATCCTTCAAATGCCTAGTTAGTGAATTTTTTTATATATGTTCATTTCATATATGCGTTTATCAATATTATTTGATATAGTTCTATTAGTTGAAGCAATTTTTATTTTTTCAGAGTATTGGGATATAAGAGATGGGAGTTATAAATGCGAATTTTGTGGAGCATTATTTTGGTTATAAGAAAGACTATCCTCCTATCCAAAATCAAAGCCTCGCTACTCTTTGTGTTGTGGCCGAAGAAATATTCAACTTCCGCCAATCAAACCACCACCAAGTGTTCTTGAAGATCTATTGTTTGAAAATGTAAATAAAAGCAAACACTTTCAAGAGAATATACGATCTTATAACAATATGTTTTGTTTTACATTTTGTAAACAAAGAATCCTCCTAAGTTTTTCGAATGTGTACGGTCAAAATTACCACCGATTGGAAGTTTGTTGCCTCCGGATGGATCGACCCCCAAATTCGCTTAACTATACATATACGATATGGAGAATGAAATAAGTCATAGGTTGAATTCCGTCAAGTTTGTATTTTTTATTATTATTTTGTGTCTCATTATTATTATATTATTTAAATTGTTAAACGCAATTTTATTTAATTTTTATAAAACAATGTTTAATTTTGTAGGCAAGGAGTGATACCAATAATTTGCACGAAGTTATCGTGGTCCAATTGAAGAGAATGTTGGATGAGAACAATGTCTTGGTAAAATCTTTTCGAATGGCAAAAGAAAAATTGGAGAACATGGATATTCGGACGTAAAATTACGTTTAATTGGTAGAAGGAGTACGGATGCTAGGAGATATAATATGCCAACGAGCGGTGAAGTCGCCTCTTTGATTGTTGGTGATTTTGATCGTGCTTTAGGAGATCGGGATATTATCGTTGAAACAAGATCTCGGACTTTTGCAAATGGATAAATGAATTGAATGCCTCTTATTTGGCCTTATAGTATCCATTATTATTACCGTATGGTGAGGATGGTTTTAGAGAAGATATACCATTTTCAATAAATAAGACTAATAGTCCTGTGCTAGAAGAACAATTAGTGTGCGTGAATACTTTGCGTCTGATTACACGACAGAGACCATGAATCGGCTACTATTTTGTCTTCTCGGAGATTGTTTTAACAGATTTGTTGTCGATGCATACACAATGGTCGAGTCCGCTCGATTGAAATATATCCGTTTGAATCGAAAAAAGCTGCGTTGTTATATATATAAAGGATTGATTGATCTTTGTTTGCGTGGTGAAATTGATCCGAAGTACTCGGGGTAAACGCATTATATTACCTTCAAGTTTCACCGGAGGTGCTCGATATATGATCTGAGAATTATCAAGATGCGATCGCTATATGTCGATGGGCCCGAATTTGTTTATAACATTTACTTGAAATCCCAAATGGCCAAAGATCATTCATTTTCTCCGAGAAAAGAATCTAAATCCTCAAGATCGTCCGAATATTGTCTCAGAGAGTCTTTAAACTCAAGTTTGATTCTTTGATTATAGACCTTCGGCAAAATAAATTATTTGGGAAAGTAAATGCAGTTAGCATTTGTTTTTTAAATATTTTTAATATATTTTGTATAATATAGTTAATATTCATTTACTTAGTTTATTGTCTCAAATTCTTTATTATTTTTTTTATTATTATATTGCAATTATCTATACGATAGAATTTCAAAAGCGTGGCTTGCCTCATGCATATATATTGTTGTTTCGCGAAGGAAGACAGATATCCAACAAAGAGATGACATAGATCGAATCATATCAGCCAAATACCGATGAGAGAACTGATCCGTGCTATTATCTTTGTAGCTAAGGATCATATGATTCATGGTCCATGTGGTGATGTCCTAAAAAACTCTCCTGTATGGCCGATGGTCGTTGCACTAAATATTTTCCCAAAATATTTGTGTATGCGACTACTATTGATGAAGAAGGTTATCCACGTTATAGACGTAGGAATGATGGAAGAGTAGTTGAAAAAAATGGTGTCCCACTGGACAACAGATATGTGGTGCCTCATAATCGTCAGTTGTTACTCAAATATGGAGCTCACATAAATGTGGAATGGTGTAACCAGGCAAGATCTATTAAGTACCTATTCAAGTATGTCAACAAAGGAAATGATCGCATGACATCGCTTTTATACAAGCACCGACGATGAGGACTCGGGGAAAACCATTGATGAAGTCGGCATGTTTTATGATTGTAGATATATATCGTCATGTGAAGTCTGCGGAGGTTATTGGGGTTTGAGATTCAATACAAATATCCTTCAGTCGAACGACTCAGCTTCCATCTTCCGAATGAGCAGAGTGTTATTTTCGATGATAACGAGCGAATAGACGATGTGCTTAGTAAAGATTCAGTTAAGGAGAGCATGTTTTTAGCATGGATGGAAGCAAACAAAATATATCCCGAAGCCCGTGAGCTAACCTATGCTGAAGCCCCAACAAAATTCACATGGAAGAAAGAACTCAGAAAGTGGATGCCAAGAAAAATGGGGAAATCAATAGGTCGAGTGTTTTTCATCCCTTCATGTGCTGGTGATATGTACTATTTGCGGTATCTTCTCAATATTGTCTGTGGGGCTACGTGTCATGATGACTACAAGAAGGTCAATGGTACTCAACATGCTTCGCATGTTGTGACGCTTGCTATGCTCTTGGTCCGTTAGAAGATGATAGAGAATATATTGATGCAATCACTCGAAGCGAGCCATTGGGCCTCTGCGAGAGTCTCGTAAGTCTTTTTGCGTCGTTTCTATCATCGAATCTTTGAGCGGACCAGAAGTAGTATGGGACAAGTGTCGGCAATATCTTTCGGATGATATTCTACATAGACGGCGACGTCTTCTCCAACATCAAGGTATTATTATTATATGTTAAATAACATATTTTTTTCTAATAACATTATTTTATATATCTTATTATTTATTGAATGCCGTATTATTTCTTTTGCGAAATTGGTATTGAGTGATAAAATAAAAATCTTGCTTTGTTGGAGATTGAAAGAATTTTGAGAAGTCGTGGCATGAGTCTATGTGATTTTGATACGATGCCATTTCCGATCTTGACAATACTGGGAATAGCAAACAAATTGATATATAATGAGTGCGTTATGATCGTAAGGCTCTTTTGGTAGAGCACAAGAACCTCATTTCCGGACTCAATGAGAAACAAAAAATGGTTTACTCTAAAATAATAACAACGGTGGAATCAAATAAAGGTGGTATGTTCTTTGTATACGGCTATGAGGAACAGGCAAAACATTCTTGTGAAGAGCTTTATTTTTGGCTTTGAGATCTAAAGGAGAAATTGTGTTGAACGTGGCATCGAGTGGAATAAGCGTCCCTATTGTTTGCTGGTGGAAGGAGTGCCCATTCCCGTTTTGTTATTCCTTTAAACCCAAATCAAGAGTCAACTTGCAATATCAAACATGGGACTCATTATTTGAGTGATTATTCGTTCTAAACTTATAATGGGGATGAAGCCCCAATGATGCACAAGCATTGCTTTGAAGCCGTGGATGAAACTTTGAAAGCTCTTTTAAAATTAATCAACCCACTAATGAATCAAAACCTTTTGGAGGGAAAACTGTTGTGTTCGGGGTGACTTGGACATATATTTCTGTTATACCAAAGGGAAGTCGACAAGATATAGTCAATGCCACGATAAATTCATCGTACTTGTGGAAATATTATACAAGATCGAGATTGACTAAAAATATGCGTCTTCAAAGCCTCGATCAGGCAGATGATTATGCAGATTTGGTCCAATTCTCAGAGTGGATAGCAAGCATCGGAGATGGAACAATCGGAGGATCTAATGATGGTTGTGCCACTATTGATATACCTGAAGATATTCTTTTGGAATCATCTGGTGATCCGATTGCAACAATTATAGAGAATACGTATCCAATGTTTAAAGACACCATTGATGATCCTACTTATTTGAAAGATAGGGCGATACTCGCACCGACTCTTGATGTTGTTGAGTCGATCAATCAATATATGATGTCTTTAAATTCATCGGAGGGGCATACTTATTTGAGCTCAGATAGCACGAGTAAATCTGACGCTAATGTTGATTTCTTGCATGATCCGCATACGCCGAAATTTTTGAATGGCATAAAATGTTCCGCGTTCCCAATCATGAGCTGTATTTGAAGGTTGGGACTCGATTATGCTCCCGAGAACATGGACCACTCGATTGGATTGTGTAATGGGACTAGATTGGTGATTACGAGAGGCTCTCTGACACATACTTGAAGCTAAAATTCTCACCGAACGCATGAAGGTCATAAGGTGTTGATACCGCTGAATGACACTAACACCGCTCGGACCTCGAGAATTCCATTCAAGTTTCAACGTAGACAGTTTCCTCTGATCGTGTCTTATGCAATGACCATAAACAACAAGGCCAATCTCTCTCACATGTTGGTCTGTATTTGAAGAATCCAAAGATTCCGTCACGATCAATTATACGTTCTTTGTTTCCCGAGTCACCCATCAGAAGGGACTAAAAATATTAGTCTGTGGCGAAGATGAATCAAAAAACAAACAGACGCAAAATGTGGTGTACAAAGAAGTTTTTCAAAATTTGTAGTTATTAATTTGTTAGAGACGATGTTTGTATATTTTCTATTTTTATTAATATATAATAATTTATATAGACATCAAATCTATATGGTCGAACCCAATAAACCCAAAATCGTAAAACACAATAAACTTCATATTGTCCCACATTACACTCGCCGTGCATCGCACGGTAAAAGCACTAGTTTCTTTTAAACCAATTCTTTCTATTAAACCAAAGCCTCATTAATAATTAAGTTAGACTTGTGAATTCTTTTCTTTCATAATATGTGTTGAAAAACAACCTAACTATTATTTTTAATTATTGCTAAAAGAATGGTGACACGTATTGTGGTTCTTTATTAATTTATTTTAAATAAAAGGGTAGTCAACGATCGGATCATAACGACATGATTGGTATGCGAGAACGAAGTGGGAATAGGATGAATATTCCTAGGTTCATTCTCATTCACACGATTGGTATGTTTTAAGGTAAGGAATGTTCATTACCATGAGAATCCCTATACCCAATAAGATTTGTTCTAAAATCACCGCCTAGCCCCCGATTAGTCTCCGCTTTAGCGCTAGGCTCCCTTGTTCGCCTACAGTTTTTTCCGATTAGGCCCCTCCTAACCTCGCTCGCTCAGTCCCGCCTAACCACGCCCAAGCTCCACCTGACGCTAGGCCCCAACCGCCGCCCGACTAGCGCTATCACTTTTTAGAATACGCCCAATAGTATGAGATTAGTCATTTCTCCCATCCCCCATGGTTTTAGCCATTCTCAATCTATCGAATGAAGTTATTTTTATTTTAGACAAAACGATCCTCTTATTAAACTCATAAAAAATATTATATAAACTAAACATACACCAAAATTTAATATTTATTTTTTATTATAATTTTAGCATGTTTCTAACTCCATTTTTTTGTTTTTCTGTTCATTTAAACATGTAAATATTCGTGTAAATGGATCTAGAGTCATCGGTCCGCCAAAACGATGGACGAGCCTTTATTTTTGGAGCCGAACCCTGAAAATACACTTAAAAATAGGGCCGACCGGGCGAACCGGTGTTTAGGCCGAATGGGCTCTACCCAAATTGGCCCGATTAATTTCGTGCCTCTAAAAATAAAGTCCAACCCGATCATTTTACAAGGTCGAGCTCATTTTGACGGCTCTAATGGACACGAGAAATTTAATCTTGGTTGTTTGATAATTTGAGACTGATAAAATAAAATTGTGTCAATAATGCAAAACGAATATTTTGCATGAATTTAAAAATATCTAAAAATGATCCCACTATATATTTGTTTTTGGGAAAAAGAATTAATTAAAATTTAAAGATAAAGTTAATAAACATAGTTGAAATCATATTTTTCAAAAAAAATTCTACTAAGTCATTAAAGTCATTTCATTACATTCTCGTCCTTTATTTTTAATTACCAATCATGAATTTAGACTAAGTTAAAAATGAATATTCCGTTCCTTTCTTATTCCTTATCGATACCAAGTGTAACACAAATTTCTTGTCTGCAAATAATATAAACAAGAAAAAATAATACATATAAAATTTATTGAATCAAATGAAATAAAAGGAGTACAATTCCTAATAATCCTCTGATTATTCTCTTCAAAAATAATATTTGAATATTCGAAGGTAAATTTGTCACTTGATCTCCTTCAAGCTTGAATTTGAGCCGAAATAACGTTAATTCGAGGGCTTGACAGCTTAATCCCGAATTAAATGCTGGATTTGAGTCGAATCCGCGATGAACGCCTTGAATCGCGTCTTAGACACCGTGGACTTCCTTGGATTTGAACTTCTTGACTTGAGAGAATTCGCCTCTTTCTTGGACTTCTTCTCAGGATTTTTGTGTGTCTTTAAATTATGAAGAGGACCCTATTATAGTTGTGGAATAAGAGCTCTTGCCACAATTACTTGATTGAAGGACACGATTTGATTGGCGATCATGATTTATCTTGCATATGTTTCCATAATTACAAGATTGTGATTTGATTTGATTTGCCTTGATCTATTTACCAAAATATTGGTAAATCGCTTCCTTTTTTTTGCAAGATTTCACATTGATGGCCAAGATTGAAGATTTCGATACTTGACAATATCCGGTAATAAATTTAGGCGTCTACAAATGCCCCTCGCGATTTGTTCACGGACAACATGTCATGGAGTTAATGAATCGCGGAAATTATTTCATTGTGATCAATTGGAAGCACATAGATAGTTTATACTCATATCAAGGAGTTCTTGAATTTGAATTTGGATTTGCAAACAGTTTATACTCATGTCAAGGAGTCCGCATTTGAATTTGAGACATATTGATAGTTTATACTCATATCAAGGAGTAGTCATTGGATTTGAGGTATATTGATAGTTTATACTCGTATCAAGGAGTGATAATTTGAATTTGAGACATATTGATACTTTATACTCGTATCAAGGAGTAATCATTTGAATTTGAGAGATATTGATAGTTTATACTCGTATCAAAGAGTAATCATTTGAACTTGGGATATGGACCTTTATACTCATGTCAAGAGTGTTGTTGATATTTTAGGCTCTTATCAAGAAGCATTCTCATAGTTTATGCTCGTATCGGGAGCCATATAGATAGTTTGCGCTCATATCAAGGAGCTTTATGAAGACTTTGATTTGAAAATTTTAGATAGTTTATGCTCATATCCTAAGCTATATGGACATTTTTAGCTCTTGTCAAGGAGCATTATTTGTCGGATTTTTTTAAGAGTCAATTGTCATTGCCCGCATGCTCAGCTTCTTCACCTTCATCGTCTTCGATATTACTTGGGTATTCTTGTTCATCGGCGTTCATGCTTATCTCGATGGCATATGCACGCGTGGCTAATTCTTCAAATATTTTCACTTGATCCTTGAAGTATGTATCATAAACCCCAATTCATTCCTTGGATACACATCTCAATTGCGAAGCTTCGACGATGATCTTTGCGATTGAGGCTTAAGTTTCTCCAACGATTGATGTAGTCGATGACACACTCTTCATTCAATTGGCGTAAATTTGTGAGTTCGATCATACTAACGGTCCGCCGTGTGCTATAGAATCGGTTGAGAAATTCTCATTCCAATCGCTCCTAATCACAATTGAATTTACCCCCAAGTCGGCGTACCAATCGAATGCACTTCCCTTCATAGATCAGACAAATTGCTTCACCAAGTGTTCTCCATAATTCCCATCGTCATTGCACGTTTCAATAAAGTGAGACACGTGTTTCTAGAACCGCTTTTACCATCAAATTGTTAGAATTTTGGAGGTTGATAGCCAATCGACATTTTCAAATTATCAATTCTCCAAGTGTATGGCTTGACATAAGCTGAAGTTGACTTGGAGCTTTCATCGAACTCTTCTTTGATAGTTCCTTTAATGAATTCTTTCACTTGGTCAATTGGAATCATCTCGCCGAGATGAGACTTGCGACTCTTGATTTGAGATTTCTCATTTTCACATGGTTGTTGCTTTGTGGGCGTTTCAACATCATCTTGAGCTTCGACTTGTTTGCCCATCACGCGACTTGAATCAACTTGATATACTTTGTCCATCAACTTCATGATTTGGGAGTCTCTATCTTGAACATGCTTTGTGAGTCCCTCTATAGCCATTGTCAAGCTTGCAATTTGCTCTCTCCGAGTTGTAGTATTTGTCACCATGACGGACGCCACGTTTGAAGTGAATGAGTAACTTGACGCCGAGCGAGAGTTGATGAAGCGGATGTATCCTTGATTCTCAACATCTTTGTTTGCTTTTCCCTGAAGTGATTCATCCTCGGCAATTCCGAGCAAGGGAGTGATCTCCGAAGGTGCTTGCAATTTCTTGGATATGACGCCAAAACTTCCACTTGTGGCGTTTGAGAAGCTTGATGTAGCAACTTTGACTATTGTCACCTTGCGACGCCATGAAACTTCAAGACTTTAAGGAAGAGAAGAGATGAGAGGTAGAAACGGTCCCACCAGCGTGCAAATTTGTAACACAAATTTCTTGTCTCGCAAATAATATAAACAAGAAAAAATAATACAAATAAAATTTATTGAATCAAATGAAATAAAAGAAGTACAATTCCTAATAATCCTCTGATTATTCTCTTCAAAAATAATATTCGAATATTCGAAGGTAAATTTGTCACTTGATCTCCTTCAAGCTTGAATTTGAGTCGAAATAATGTCATTTCGAGGCTTGACAAACTAATCCCTGATTAAATGCTTTGGATTTGAGTCGAATCCGCGATGAACGCCTTGAATCACGTCTTAGACACCGTGGACTTCCTTGGATTTGGACTTCTTGACTTGAGAGAATTCGCCTCTTGCTTGGACTTCTTCTCTATGATTTTTGTGTGTCTTTAAATTATGAAGAGGACCCTATTTATAGTTGTGGAATAGGAGCTCTTGCCATAATTACTTGATTGAAGGACACGATTTGATTGACCGATCATGATTTATCTTGCATATCTTTCCATAATTACAAGATTGTGATTTGATTTGATTTGCCTTGATCTATTTACCAAAATATTGGTAAATCGCTTCCTTTTTTGCAAGATTTCACATTGATGGCCAAGATTGAAGATTTCGATACTTGACAATATTTGGTAATAAATTTAGGCATCTACACCAAGCATATGAAATGAATACATATAGCACTACATTCTCTTTGTTATTGCATTCCTAAGTTCATTCCATTCCTATTTTCAATTCCTTCATTCATACCAATCATATCGTCGTAAGTGCATCATCGAGAGGATCTTAATTAACTAACTACTCTTTCCCACTCAATTTTCTCGCGCACCTCATTTCATTATTGTAACTTTGACTATATATGTTAGCCCTGGATAACATTTCAGCAATTTTGAAGGCTCATTTAAATTTTTACCAATATATTATTCAAACTTTAGTATATAATTTTATGAAAGTAAAAAAAAGTATCAAATTAACAACTTTGTGATGATTTAGTGAATAAGAAGGCAATTGCCCAAAAGTTTAAGCTTTGACATCTCTTATCTTCAAAAGCTTCTTAGGAATTTATTTAATAATTGGAGACAGAATATGTAAATGAACAGTGGGATTGATTAGGAGCCCTTCAATTCGAGTTAAATAATGCTCCAATCTATGCTTTTCACATTGTGGTGGACCATTGTTTGTTACACTTTGTCCTTGTAATGGACCCCGAGTACACTAATTATTTTCTCGATTAATTTCGACTATATATTTCAAGTTTGTGATTTTTTTGTCCATTAGTATCTTTTTTTTTTTTTTTTTTGAGAGATTTGTTCATTAGTATCTTAAAATAAGAAATGTTGGTTGTTTTCTCAATTCACAAATGAGTTGAATGCACGAACCGAGGTCGCAAGTATAAGGTGCTTACCAATTGTTGGATATTTTGGCCCACTTTATATTGGCCCATAATATCCTAAGCCCATTCCTCAATTAGCCCATTCCTCAATTAGCTCATCCCATGTGCCATGCAACTAGCCCACTTGGCTTAGCCCAGGTCGAGGGTTTGGATCCTGTACTTGGTGTAGAAATATCTTGTAATTATTACCTTGTGATTATTTCCTAGATTAGTTGATTGTAAATATCTTGTAATTATCTCATTCCTTTTTAGACAATAGGAACGTTGTTGTATAATCCTTATAAAATGATCTCATGCCCTACTTTTGATAATTAATATATGGAATACAATTCTCTATTCATCTTCATGGTACCGAGAGCGGGCTATACAAATCCCTGCATAAACACCTACAAACCTCTTGAATCGAAAAATCAATAGCTACCAAACCAATCGAATCCACAATATCATCCCCTCCTATTATTCATGTACAATCAAAGTTCTAGTTTTAATGGAATAATCCTTACTGAAACTAAATATGATACTTGGTCTCAAATCATTGAGATGCATATCGCTGACGAGAGAAAACTCGAATATATCATTGGAGATTCTCCTCAATCCAAATCGAATGATCCTTCATACTCAAAGTGGTATCTTTGAAAATCGAGAAAGTAAAAAGCTGGTTACTTACATCAATGACACCCAAAATTATGAAAAGATACCTTCGTCTCCGAATCGCTCGTGAAATCTGGAGCGCCCTGGCTAAAGCATTCTATGACGGATCGGATGAAACACAAATTTTTGCTCTCACGCGCATTTGCAATTCGTCAATCAGTCGTTCTCTTCCTACTTATTATGGTGAACTTATTGAAATATTTCAAGAACTAGATCATCGTGACAAAATTAAGATGAAGGATCCATATGATATTATTATGTATAAGGCATCTGTTGAGAAGGCGAGGATACCCATATTTTTGAATGGCCTTGATGTTTAATTTGAACAAGTGGTGAAATTCTTGAATGGACCTAAGCTTGGATCTTGAATGCAAATATGCGTATATTCATCATGAAGCAAACCGTAGAAACTTAACTAGTGATCTGCTACTTCGACGCCGTGGCGATGGTAGCACGCGAAAAAGCAAACACTAATATTGCACCATCTTCAACAACAACAATGCGAGCTTTGATGTAGGAGGTAAGCAATTAAATTCTACTAGGCATTGTATACATTGTGGTGCAACAGACACACTCAAAGTCGTTGTTATGAACTCATTGGCTACCCCGAATGGTGGGATCCCTCGAAAGCTCCAAAATGCAAGTCCAAGAGTGTAGCAACTGCATCGGCGTCCACGGTCATAGCTAAAACTCCTTCATCGGTGTGGATGCCTTACATGTTACTTGAATCCAAGTGATCACATGTCTTTTGATACTTTATCTGTGTCTAAACTTGATCCATCTCAACCATCTTTTGTATCCACAGACCAATGGCATGAAAGTCGATGTTATTGGTAAAGGTTCATTTAATTTGGATAAACTAAACTTAGATTCTGTTCTTGTAGTTCCATCCCTTAATTACAACTTGCTTTCTGTCTCCCAAATTACTACATCTTTAAACGTGTTGTAATCTTTTGGCCGATTATTGTGTTTTTAAGGACATCAAGACAAAGAAGACCATTGGATATGGTACTAGAAAGGAAAGCTCTATTATCTTGATCTCAAGCCACCTAGTTTATGTACATTGACACAATCGATTCTCTTTGTTAGTTTATCATCTACTTCGAGATATTTGGTTATGGCATAAACGCCTCGGACATGTTTCATTTGGATATTTAAAATATTTATTTCCTAAGTTATTTTCAATATCTTCACCACTGTTCAAATGTGAAACTTGTGAATTGGCAAAAAGTCATCGTGTTCCTTTTCCATTGAGTCCATCTAAAATTTCTTTGCCATTTATGTTTGTGCACTCGATGTGTGGGGTCTGCTAAAGTTCCAACTCGAATGGATTTCGGTGGTTTGTATCTTTTATTGATGATTGTAGTCGTATGACTTGGGTATGTTTAATGAAGTCAAAAATGAGGTGTGCTCTTTATTCAAACAATTTCACGTGATGGTTGCTACTCAATATAAGACTTCAATCCAAGTTCTTCGAACTGACAATGGTGGATAATTCATCAATAATGAATCAAGCAATTTCTAAATCTTCATGGTATCATCCATCAAACTACGTGTCCACATTCCCCTCAAATGAAATGGAATTCTTTGAGAGAAAAAACCGACACCTTCTAGAAATGGTTCGAGCCATGTTATTTGAAGCCAATATGCCTATTCAATATTGGGAGAATCTCTTACTACCGCACCTACGTATTAAATCGAATCCCATCCCGTATCTTTAACTTTCATACTCCACTTGAAACACTAAACCTCAACTTATCCATACCACCAATATCAAATCTACCACCGAAAATTTTTGGTTGCACTACATTTGTTCATATTACCCATCATGCTTGACACAAACTCGAACCTCGTGCCCTTAAATGTGTGTTTGTTGGATATGGTCTTCATCAAAAAGGATACGAGTGTTATCACCCTCTAACTCATAAAATGTATGTTACTATGGATGTTCGATTCCATGAGCATCAAATGTTTTTTCCTACTACAAACGCAAGTCGGGGGAGAAAGTATTGACTTGCGATCCTTGAACTATCCAACCGAGATACCAAGTGAGAGCCAAGAATTTAAAAAATTGTGCAACTTTTTGGAGTTGAATCACAAGTTGATCCCAGGACACGAGCAACAAGTCTCACAAATGGATATGGAAACTACTTTTGAAACATGTGACCAAAATAATAGAGTGAAGTTGTAACAGGATGTGCCACATGATCAATCGTCAACTTTCTTGATCCCATAGAGTCATCTTCACAAGTTGAACCACATGAGAACCTTCCATCTTCATTTCGAATACTTCCCGATCACACCACGAGGTATTCCTAGAATGAACTATGAACCTACTCTAACATCGGACCTAAATACCCAATAAATAACTATGTTTCTTACCATAGGTTATCAAAGACATGTGAATCATTTGCGAATCAATTATCTCGCTGCATATTCGTAATAGTGTGCGAAAAGCTATAAAAGATTGCGGTGGAAAGATGCAATGAATGAAGAAATGAAAGCTCTTCAAAAGAATGGAACATGAGAGGTAGTTGATTTACCCGATGAAAAAAAAAAAAAAGCAGTTGGATGTCGTTGGATTTTTTCCATCAAATACAAAGCATATGAGAGCATTGAAAGATATAAAGCACGACTAGTCGCAAAGGGATATAGCCAAACTTATGGGATTGATTACTCGAAACTTTTGCACTGTTGCAAAAATAAACACTATACGTATCCTCTTGTCATTAGCTACAAATTTTAATTGGCCTCTACATCAATTTGATGTGAAGAAGGCGTTCTACATGGAGATCTTCAAGAAGAAGTATACATGGAATTACCTCCGGATGTAGCTGCAAATTGAAGGAAGTAAACAAGTTTGTAGGTTACGGAAGTCATTGTATGGGTTAAAACAGTCACCAAGAGCTTGGTTTGGTAGATTTACAAGTTCAATGAAGGCTTTCGGGTTTCGACAAAGTAGTTCGATCATACCCTATTCATTAAGCATAAAGAAGGAAATTGACTGTTCTTATCATATATGTTGATGATATTATTGTAACAGAAATGATGAGGATGAGAAAACACCTTGCAAACTTATATTTCAAGGGAATTTGACATGAAAGATCTTGGACCCTTAAAATACTTTATGGGAATTGAGGTGTTATGGTCCAAACATGGTATATTTCTATCACAACGGAAATATATTTTGGATTTACTAAAGGATGTGGGCATGCTAGCTTGTAAACCTATCGATACTCTGCTGCGCAGAGAATGTCAAGTTGGGCATTTTTCAAGATCAAATCCCCGCAAACAAACAACGATATCAAAGACTAGTGGGTCGGTTAATGTATCTTGCTCATACTAGGCCGATTTAGCTTACTCATTGAGTATTGCCGGCCAATATATGCACTCACCCATGAAGAACATATGAGGGCGGTCTTTCGTATCTTGCGATATCTAAAGTCGTCTCCAGGTAAAGGGATTATGTTTACCAAAGGGGTTTCTTTAACTATTGAAGGCTATATCTTGATGCGATTGGGCTGGTTCTATTGATGATAGGCGTTCAATCTGGGGATATTTGACATTTGTTGGAGGAAACTTAGTTACATGGCGAAGTAAAAAAAGGAGTGGTAGCTAGATCTAGTCTTTGAAGCGAGAATATAGAGGAATGGCTAAAGGATTGTGCGAGTTACTATGGATTAAAAATTTGCTACAAGAATTCAAAATTCCACACACATTTCCTATGAAATTATTTTGTGATAACAAGGCGGCTTGTGATATAGCTCATAATCCAGTTCAACATGATCGTACAAAACATGTGGAAATCGATAGGCATTTTATCAAAGAACAAATAGAAACAAGGATAATTGAAGTCCCATATGTTCGATCCAAGATCAACTCGCGAGATATTCTTACTAAAGCGATATCAAGCAAACGCTTCCATCAAACTTTGGACAAGTTGGGCATGCACGACATTTATGCACCAACTTGGGGGAGTGCATAAATATCTTGTAATTATTACCTTGTGATTATTTCCTAGATTAGTTGATTGTAAATATCTTGTAATTATCTTGTAATTATCTCATTCCTTTTTAAACAATAAGAACGTTGTTGTATAATCCTTATAAAAGGATCTCGCCCTACTTTTGATAATTAATATATGGAATACAATTCTCTATTCATCTTCACTTGGTTTATAAACCGCGGATCCTTTACTTACCTTATAACCGTTAGATTGTGCCTCTTGATCCGAGCCATCTATTTGCCCTATTAAATGGCCGCTATAGAAACTCTAGTTCATATTCGATTTCTCTTTCTCTCTCATCTCTCGAATTCTCTCTCGTGATACGATCTTCTCTCTCTCTCTCTAGAAAATCCTACCTCTTGTATGATTTCTATGTGATTTCTTGTTAGATCTGTTGTGATCTTCTTTGTGAGGGTTCTTTGTTCACGGCCTTTGTGTGTGATACGAAGTTTTGGGTTAGGGTTTACGTGGGTTTGCGAGTTGTTCTTCTTCGAGGATAGATCTAGGGTTCCCGGGTGGAAACTCGTGGTTCTTGGGAAGGCGGCTTTAGTTCTTGGCTATTGAGGGTCTTGGTGGTTTTCGGTGTCTTTGTGTGACTATCTTTGGGTGGTTCAGCAACATAAGCCGAAATTATCTCAAATCTTGAGATTAGGGTTTTAGCCGTAATTGGTTTTATTGTTTACTTCCGGTATTTCAATTTGCACTTGTATTTTTCTGGTTTAGTGTTTTGTACTTTAATCTTTATGATTAACTGTTATTCTTTGTTTCTATATTCGGTAGAAATACCCAACAGTTGTATCAGAGCACCTATCTACCGATTTGATGCGTTGGTGCTTTGGTTCGGTTCGTTGGTTCTCAGTGTTCTCAGGTGATTAGTTTTCGGAGGAATATTTTCCCAGAACTTTGCTTCTGGAAGTGAGATTTTTCTAAACCCTATCTTTGTATGTGTTGGTTATAGTTAGACTATGTTCTTTCCTTTATTTTATTGGAATAGAAACTCTAAGCACTCAAGCCTCTTGACCCTGCACTGTGAGTGTAGTGGAATTCTGAGGTGCAAGGGGAATCTTGACCAAGATTTCTTGTGTCTTTTCATTTTTAAATGTTATTGTACTCGATCTTGGTACCGCTTTGTGTTGTGTATTCTGTGGCCCTATTTTGTGCTTCTACTTTCTCTGGTGATTATCTTGACTTGTGTGCTATTTTTCTTGACTATTCTCAAGTGTCTTTTAAATGGATGGATTTTCCGGATATCATATGGAACCCTTCAATGGAATATCCGATTTCTCCATTTGGCAACAATAAATGAAAGGTATTCTTATTCAACAAAAAAATTTTAAATGATTGTGATGATGGTCTCCCCACCGCCGAAAGACGTAACCTAATCTTTTTGTGGGTGAACGATGAAATCCAAGATTTGATCGTTTCTCTTCTCCACCGGCGTTGATCTTGTCCACGTCGTGCGCTTGTGTCCATGGCTTACTTGGACAATTCTCTTTTCCCAGAAATTTCGTTTCCACCATTCTTTGCCGCAATCGCCGCCTTTTTCATGTCCGACGACAAGTATCAACAATTCCGACCCCTACTCCTCCCACACACTCGCATGCCTCGGAGACTCTCGGACTATTCAATCTGTTTCGTCTCTACCGCAAACCCTCGCGGTTCAATTAGGGTTTCCACTCCGACTAGGGTTTCGCCCATATTTCGACGCCTGGGGCTCTTGAATCGGGTCTTCCTGCGCCCAAATTTTACCGTCTAATGTTGCTCCATCTTACAATGCTAAAAGAAACCCAATATTATGGCCTCCATGCATGATATCGCGGTCGAGTTCTCCGCTTATGCCTACGAAGAAAGGTAATCTCTATTCCCGCATATTAGTGATGAAATCTCTTTAGCGTCTTAACTCTCCTTTTCGGATTATTTCTCTTGGCAAAGGGTATTATAATATTCACTTTGATAAGCTCATAGATCGTGATGTTGTTTGGCGTAAACGATTACGGTCCTTGTCCCTGGGATCCTTCCGATTCATGACCTTGGACACCAAATTTTGATCTTGATAATACTACCACTTCGATAACACAAATTTGGGTGCGATATTGGGATTAAATTGGGAGTCTTGGCATACCGAGGTGTTGATGGGGATTTGCTCGAGCCATTGGTTCACCTATCAAAATAGATGATATAACGTTGAACGGTCCCATGGGACATTTTGCACGGGTCCTCGTCGACGTTCACTTGAGTACTAATTTACCCGAAAAGATGATGATTGAACGAATGGGTCATTCAGGATTTATTTTCTTCCATTACGAGTGTCTCCCGGATTTTTGTTGTCATTGCCAAATCATTGGCCATTTGGCGACCTCTTGTAGGAAAATTTCGGATGGGCAATCGACTATTAGGGGTCGCAGCCGCTCTCGAGAATCCCGAGGCCCTCTCGTCATGCGGTTAGTACGCAACCCAAGAAGCCTTCTTCTTGGATCCCTCGGGTTCGGTTGGGGCCGATCAAGTTCGATCGGATGTTGTGGTTCGAAGGTTGTTGAATTGGCTCCTTCTCCAACACGGGCTAATTCAACTATTCCTGCTTCTTCTAATCAGTTTGCCATTCTCGATGGGATGGACGGGGATAATCTTAATATTGCAAAGGTTCTTGTCAAGAAACGGTGGGCGGTATGCCGAGGAAGACCAACCTAGTGTTGAGGACCAACCTCCCGGGGGAAATCTTCACGCCCTCAACAAAAAGTCTCTACTCGAAATCCGTTTGAAGCTCTACATGAAAATGATTGTAGTCCGGGTCACATTTCGGATAAGTATGTTGAAACCATTACAAATGATCACACCATACCAACGACGCAAGATAATTCACTAGCTATTGTGGTTTATTCTCATGTTGTCGGATCAAATTTAAATCTAAAAGAGAGTGATGAAACATCTTTGACTTGAGATCATGCTTCAACATCTCCAACATCCAAATATCCTCTTAATTTTCGTTTTCAAGTTGATGCACACCAATTGGAAGCTTTAAAGACCAAGGTAGGCGACTCCTCAACTACTCTGCTTGTCTTTCGTTCATGTGATTCCCCGAAGCCATAAAGACTATGGCAATTGCGGCTCGAGGATCTTGGGCCGACATTCCACAGACACATCGACCATCTAGATGATAATCAAGCACGGGCGAAAAAAACAAATGACAATGTCATTCGAAAATCCTCTAGAAATAGACGTCCTTCATTTAAAATGCGTCTTTAAGTTATTTTTGTTATTTTTTTCTTGAAGTTTAACATTGTTTTTCCTTTGCTACCTGATCGACTTGTGATCACGACTTTTCCTTTTTTTTTTATATTTCCATTTATTAAAAAAAAAAAAAAAAAGTTTTAAAGTGTTGAAGGCGCTTTTTACGATAAATATTACGAAGAAACCAAAATCTGAACTTGATGAATATGCCTATTCCTGTATATCTTGAATTTATATGATGTTGTCTTGAGAAAAGTTGGTAAACAATCCAATGATAAAGCTTTATGGGATAAACTAAAGGAATTATACACTAAACTTCTCTCGCTTCTAAGTTGTTTTTGCTTGAAAAATTCTTTAGATTTAAACTGGATTTGTCCAAAGATATGGATGAAAATTGGATATTTTTACTAAACGATTCAAGACATTAAGCTTACTTGGTGACAAAAACATAGATGATTATTCTCCTATTGTCCTTTTGAATGTTATACACGATACCTACGGTGATGTCAAATCGCTATTAAGTATGGCGGAGATAATATTACCCTTGATACTATTATTAATGGCATTAAGAGTAAAGAACTTAATTTGAAAGTGGAAAGGGGAATAAGAATAACAATGGTAAAGATATGCATGTTAGAGGTAGGTGCAAACAAGGAAAAATGAAATAACTCTAACAAGGATATGTCGATAAAAAGGGAAAAGGCGGTCTAAATCTAGATAAAAACATGGAAAATGTTATAATCTGTGGTGAAAAAGGCCATTATGTCAAAGAGTGTCCTAACAAGAAAAATGGGAATCAAAACAATAACAAGAACCAATCCAATGATCATGTTAACTTGGCTACTAGTAATGAACAATTGGGTGATGTTTTTATGGTTTTTGATGTGCATGATTATGTGAATTATGTGCCTTCACAATCTTTACGTGAATCCGAATGGCTTATAGATTATGCATGTACCTTCCATATGTCCCCTTTCGTAAATTTGTTTTTTAATTACTCTCGAAGTTAAACATGGTGCTTGTTTCTATGGCAAATGAGAAAAAATGCCAAGTGTTTGGAATTTGTGATGTATGTTTAAAGTTTAATTCTGGTTATGTGATCACTCAAAGATGTAAGGCATATTCTAGATTTAAGTAATAACTTGATGTCATGTGATGCACTTGAATCGATGGTTTAGAGGGTAGGTGGGGCAAGGGGTTATGAAAATTTTAAAAGGCTCTCTTGTTGTTATAAAAGCTGAAAAAATGAGGAACTTATATGTTTATTGTCTTGAGTCTGACGTGATGATGTAAAAACTCGTGAATTATGTGAACTCTATTAAAGAAAATAAAATTGAACTTTGGCATAGAAGGCTTGGTCACATAAGTTTTAAGAGCCTTGAAATTTTACATAAAGATGGGTGTTTCGGAAATGATAAATTGTCATGTGTGCCATTCTCAGACTCTGTGTGTTTTGAAAAACAACAAAAGGTTCAATTTCCCACCTCCTTCTATCCTAAACAATCTACGTGTTCGATATTTTAAAATACTTGCATGTGTTTGGGGTCCTTCTAGTGTTCCCGGCCATGGTGGAAACAAATATTTTCTATCGTGATTGATGATTTCTCTAGAAAGGTGTTTATATTTCTTTTGAAAAACGAATTTGATGTTTTTGAAAAGTTTAAAAACTGGAAGATCTTTATAGAAAATCAAACTGGTAAAAAGGTTGTACCTTAGAACGACAATAGTTTAGAATTTTGTAACCAAAAATTTGGATAAACTCTGTGAAGAGTCTGTATTGTAAGACACAAGATCGTGCCTTTCCCCTTTTTCACAGAGAATGGTGTGGGTGAGAGGATGAACAAGACTATTTTGGAAAGAGTGATGAGTATGCTTACTTTCTCGGGTATTTCCAAAACGTTAAGGGTGAGGATTGTTCATACATACTTTGCTTACGATAAATAGATCACCATCTCAGTACCTTTAAGGGGAAAGTATCCTGAATCTGTGTGGCCTGAAAAAACTAGTTGACTTTTCAAACTTAAAATTTTTGGATGTTCAACCCGTGTACACCAAACTGATAAACTTGAGCCAAGATCACTAAAGTGTGTTTTTCCTCGGATACTCGATGGGGTTAAAGTGCAGTTGTGGTCTAGGGAGAAAATGGTTTCAAAGTTCGATTAGTGAGGATGTGGTGTCTAATGAAAATGAAATGCCTTGTTTGCAAAAATCCCCTCATGATATTTACGAAAATCTCACCACTTCAAATGAGGTGTAGACTCAAAATGAAACTCCTATCATTCCTTTACCTTTTCTCAATATGAGAATGTGCATGATTTACCCGAAAATGATAATTTGCCTTGTGATTCGAGAGAATGTACTTGATATTCATGATTAACTTGATGCGCATGATCTTTGTGGATGATAATGTGCATGATCTTTGTAAATGAGACTCAAACGATAATGAGTTGAATGATTATCTGTTGACTAGGGATAGAAACAGGAGAAACATTAGAGCCCCTACCAAATTTGCTTGATTATCATATCGCCTCATATGTATTTTTCTCGTGTATGATTCTATTGATAACACCGAGCCTAAAACCTACAATGAAGCTTTAAAATCGAACATGGTAATGAGTGGTTAAATGTTATGACCGATGAAATGAACTATTTGCATGTTAATAAAACCTGGATTCTTGTACCAAAACCGATTCTTTGTTACATTTGTGGATTGTAAGTGGTTGTTTAAAGTCAAGAATGAAAATGATTTTGTCGATATATAAAGCAAGACTTGTGGCAAAAGGTTTTACTCATAAAGAAGTGTAGATTACATAGAATTTTTGCATCTGTTGTTAAATTTACATTTGTCAAATTATGCTTGCATTAGTTGCTAGATTTGATTTGAAACTTAAACAACTTGATGTAAAACTGCTTTTTTGCATGGTGACTTAGATGAAAAGATTTATATGAGGCGACTGAGGGCTTTATTGATAAATCTAAGTCTGGTAATGTATGTTTGCCCAAGAAATCTTTGTATGGCTTAAAACAATCACGAAGACAGTGGAATAAGAAATTTGAATAATGTATGTTGTCTTTAAAATTTAAAAGGTGTAATTTTGATCACTTTGCTTGTATTTTAAAGAAAATCTTTGAGTCACCCGTTTTCTTATTAAGCTATGTGGATGATATATTACTTGTCGATCCTTGTATCAAATATGTGGATTATGTGAGATCTTGTCTAAGTGATAAATTTGATATGAAGTACTTGGGAGATGCCAAAAAGATTTTGGGAATGAATATTATTAGAGATAGGAAACTTTCTGTGATTTACTTGAATCAATCTTCTTATGTTGAAAAAATCTTGAAAAAGTTTTTTATGTCTAATGATAAAATCGTGAATGTACCCCATTCTTTGCACACTTTGGGTTAAGCAATGAGCAATCACCTAAAATCAAGCTGATTTTGAAACTATGAAAAATGTTCCATATGCTAATATCATAGGATCTGTCATGTACCTCGATGCACCCGGGCATAACTAATCTTTGTGAGTTTCTTGAGTAGGTACATGGCAAATCCTGGCATTATTCATTGGAATGCTATAACGTGGTTGTTGAGATATTTGGTTCATTCTCACAACTATAGTTTAAAATTTTTAAAATGTAAAGATGGCATTGTTTTAAAGTGGTATGTTGACTCCAATTATTCCAATGACACGCATAAATGAAAAATCTACTACTTCTTATGTTTTTTCCTTTTGTGGTCATTCTATGAGTTGGAAATCTCAACGGCAAAATATTGTGGCTTTATCAACCACTGAACCGAGAAGATGTTGCGATGGTTTGAAGCCTTAAAAGAGGCCTTATGGTTAAAGGACCTAATTTCAGAAATTGGTTTTTTGAAAGGAGAAGTTGTAGTATTTCTGACAGTCAATCTGGTATTAAGCTCTGCAAAAACCCTGTTTTTCATGATCGTACTAAACATATTGGTGTAAGGTTTTATTATAAAGAGACATTGTTTCAAAAAGTTTAATAAGTCTTGAAAAAATTGCATCTCGAATACAATCCTGCAGATATGGGTCACTGTGTCTACCTGTATCTAAGATTCAAACTTGTTTAAAAATACGAGTTTTGACACCTGGTGATTAGTTTGCCCCTGGTGATTACCTCGACTGGGTATCGGCTTACTTTGTGTTTCTTTGGTTAGTCCAAACCTCGCTGGATAAAGACTTGCTTTGTGCTTGTGTTAGTCCAATATTAAAATCCGACTTACTTTGTGTTTGCTTTGGTACCATAATTTGCTATGTGTTTATTATGGTGAAAGTCCTACTATGCTATGTGCTAAGTAGGCATTAAGGCTATGATGAAGTCAATTTCACCATTTGTCTAAGAACCCCATTAGTGGCCCAAAAGTTGGAGATTTGTTGGATATTTTGGCCCACTTAAATATATTGGCCCATAATGTCCCAAGCCCATTCCTCAATTAGCCCAGCCCATGTGCCATGCAGCCAGCCCACTTGGCTTAGCCCAGGTCGAGGGGTTTGGATCCGGTACCCGATTTATAAACTGCGAATTCTTTACTTACCTTATAACCGTTAGATTGTGCCTCTTGATCTCAACCATTTATTTGCCTTATTAAATGGCTGCTCTGAAACCCTAGTTCATATTCTAAGTTCTCTTTCTCTCTCATCCCTCGAATTCTCTCTCGTGATACGATCTTCTTTCTCTCTCTAGAAAATCCTACCTCTTGTATGATTTCTCTGTGATTTCTTGTTAGATCTGTTGTGATATTACTCTGAGGGTTCTTCTGTTACAACTTTTGTGTGCGATACGAAGTTTTGGGGTTAGGGTTTCCGTGGGTTTGCGAGTTGTTCTTCTTCGTGGCTAGATCTAGGGTTCCTAGGTGGAAACCAGTGGTTCTTGGGAGGCCGGATTTGGTTCTTGGCTATTGAGGTCTTGGTGGCATTCTCGGTGTCTTGTGTGACTATCTTTGGATGGTTCAACAACCTTTGAGCCGAGCGTATCTCGAGATCTTGAGATTAGGGTTTTAGCCCTAATTGGTTTTGTTGTTTACTTTCGATATTTCATTTTGTACTTATATTTTTACGGTTTAATATATTGTACTTTAATCTTTGTATTAATCGGTATTCTTTGTTTCACATCTTTGGCACATAGATACCCAACACCAATAAATTAGATTGGATCATCCTGGCGATGACTTGATTACTAAAATTATTTAACGGGGAAAGTTATAATTAGTATTAACCTAATATTAATTGTCAAAATTGTAGTCTTACCGAAATTTGGCAAAAACCCAAACATATCTAATGCATTACACTTATACATAATAGTCGATTTATATTTAAATTAAAATGTTTTTGAAATATTTGGATAAGTAAATGATAGAGCTTTTAAAATGTTATGAATAATATTTTGGTAATTTATTTATTTTTTAAATTAAAATAGTGTTAAAATTGTTGGATCATTAATCCAACATTGAACTTATATGTGAAATAACTATGAGGGTGTTTGGGTGAGCTTATAAGCTCTTCAAAAAAATTTATAAGATGTTTGGGAGCTTATAAACTATTTAAATTAATTTTTTGGTATTTATTTTTAAAAAAGATCTTATAAGCTCCCAAAATAAGATGTCGGTGCTTATAAGTTTGTTTTTAGAAAAGTAGGGGAACCCCAACTTTTTTCAAAATAAGATCTTATTTCAACAACCTCCTTTAATTTTGACTATTTTAATTACAATATTATCATAACTAATATCTTAAAATCTACACCATCTTATTTTATCCAAACACTTCAACAACTTATTCTTAAAATAAGATCTAACATCTTATCACTCTAAAAATAACTTATAAAACGTAGGAACTTATAAGATCTTTTAGATAAGTTCACCAAACACCCTCTATGTATTGTGGATCAAAAATAAGGTTAAGCTCATTTTATATGTTATCAAATAAGGCTTAAATAATTGGGCTTTATGTATCTAATAGAGTGTGAGCCTTTAATGTGTAGAGATTGAATGGGTTACTCCTATTTTAATGATGTGTTAAAATAGGTTCCCCAATATAATACTGATTATATAAGGGTTATGGTCCCTAAGTCACACGTCGTCTTGTATTCTATTCTCGCTATCACATGGTCGAAAAGAAACATACGGAGAAAACTAAAGGATTCTCTCGAAAAGAGTTATCTAAAAGGCCAAAACCCATGAATCAATTGCTATGGATTCGACGCGCTTCCACAATCTAGATTTGATTCTTGATAATTCATTATGAAAACTCCTGGATTAAAGTGATGTTATTCACTAAAGATTGGTCCAACAAAAATAAGATTTTATTTTGGGATAGGGGAGGGGAAGGGGTAAATAAGTTGGGTGTACTTACAGGCTCTCAAACAAGGATGAATCCATGATTTTTTATAATTGGGGCACATAATAAATACAATTGTAAATTACATTAAAAATAATTAGTGAGGCATACTTTATTTATTTTTAATCTAATTAATATATATTTTCTTAAAATAAATAGGAAAAGAAAAAAATTACATATTAAACAGTTTTTGTTTTTATTTTTGAAGTAAAATATGCCATATAAAACAGTTAGTGGGGCATGTAAGTATAGCCATATATTCATGTATCTACATTACAAAAGAAATACATATGCGGAAGCCAAAACGAATCGACATACCTCCAACCATTGCTTTATCTACGATCAAATGTCGGATGTTTTCCACTTTGGGTTTCTTCTCTCCTAAAAAAAAATAGATGGTGTATTTTGCAATATTCAAGTGACAAGAGTACCCATGGATGTGCAATTATATAGTTATTTTTCCCATAAAAAAATAACTTATCCCACATGTTATAACCACCCACGCATGGTATGTAACTCCATGCTCCAAAAAATTGTTGCATCATTTAATAACACATGGGTTGCATTAATGTTGGATTAATATGGGTTTATAACCCATATTATATTAATGTTACATTTATAACCCATGACCATGAATGTTACATTCTCCCACTTGGTGCGATTTAATTAAGAAATAAATTACATGAATAATAGGGATATGTCCTTTATATGCAAGTAATATTAACTATGTATTACAAAGTGTATTTATATTTCTCAAATTCTTTATGTGGTTACAAAACTTAATGAATAAACCCTAAACATTAATGATATTTCTCAACACAAATGTGCGGACAAAATCAAATGAAATATCAATTGAATAAGAGTTCCAATAAATTACATTCTTGAACTAAATCTCATTTGTACTATATGATCCATAAAACTCTTTGGTGGCATGCCATTAGTTAAAGGATCAAAACCATCACTTCAGTGCTAACGTGCTCAATGACCACTTTCTTCTTTTTAACACATTCTCTAACGACTAAGTACTTGATGTCGATGGATTACATTTAATGTTCTTAGCCATAAATACCAACCGAATTATCACAATATAATCTTAATAGCCTAGAAATAGAATACACAACTCTAAGCCCGGTTATGAAAATCTTCAACCATACACCATGACTAGTAACTTCAAAACATGATACAATCTTTGCCTCCATGGTAGAAGTAGCGATCAAAGTCTCCTTTGCACTTCTCCATGATATAGCTCCACTAGCAAGCATGAAAATGTATCCGGATGTTGGCTTTCGTGAATCAACTTAGCTAGCAAAGTCTGCTCGAGTAGCCAATCACTCCCAAATTATCGGTCCATCTATATATGAGCATGTAATCTTTTGTCCCTTGAAGGTACCTCAACACCTTATTTGCGGCTCTCCAAAGGTCAAGACATGGGTTACTCCGATATATTCCTAATTGTAGGTCCCAATGGGTGTGGTGTAAGGTTTAGAAGGGGGGTATTGAATAAACCTTACCAAATTTTCACTTTTTAGTCCTTTTAAAATATTCGATAGAGTTTACTCAAATCGATAAGTCCTTGGGGACAAACTAGGTTGGCTATCTTCAAAAAGTTACCCACTCAACAGACTCGAGAGCTATTGATAGTATAACTTAGTTGCGTCGGCTAACACTTAACTTTTAGATGATTTGGGTTTTAACAAAGGGAAGACTTAACACCATTTGTTAAATTTAAGCACGTTTTTAACACTTGTTTTAGCACTTGTTATTATCGGTTGGATAGCAATATAACTTATCAAAAATATAAAATTATAAGCAAGAAAGTAAATCTGAAAGTAAATGACACAAGCAAACCCAAACTTGAGGAGCTCGAAAAAAGCTGAAAAATCATAACAAGCTTTTTCATCAAAACGAACATCTGTACTAATCCCAATTTGCTTTGTCTTTGGATTATAAAGTTTGTAAGCTTTAGTCCTCTCACAAGATCAATAAAAATGCATTTTTCTGATTTATTATCCAACTTTGTTCTCAAAGAATCTAGAAGATGTGCATAAGCAAGACAACCAAATGTTTTCAAGTGACAAACATTTGGTTTCTTTCCGTACCAAGCCTCATTTGGAGTAGAATTCTGCAAACTATTTGTTGGTGACCGGTTGATTAAATAGATAGCATATCGATGACTTCATTCCAAAATTCAGCCGGCATATTTTTCTTTTTCAACATGCATCGCACCATGTTCATGATCGTTCTATTTTTTCACTCCACGATGCCATTTTGTTGTGGTGTATAATGAGTCAAATTCATGTCTAATACCATGACTACGAAAAAATTCTTCAAATAAGTTAGACATATATTCTCCTCCATGATCACTTCTCAAACTTTTAATTTGACAAAATTTAGGAAAACTTTTCACTTGAATTTTGAACTCCTTGAAATATGAAAGGGTTTGGATTTTTCTTTCAAAAAATAAACCCAAACTTTTCTTGTGTAGTCATCAATAAATAACAAGAAATACCAGTTACCTCCTAAAGATGGAACTTGGATCGGTCCACAAATATCTGTATGAACAAGCTCCAATGATGAATGTGATTTCCAACTTGATTTTGTTGGGAATGGATCTCGGTGTTGTTTTACCAATCGGCATTCTTCGCAAACGTCACTTATTGCATCAATTTGAGGCAATCCTTGAACAATATTTTTGCTTGATAATTCCCTCAAACTTTGAAAATTGAGGTGACCAAATCTGTCATGCCACAACTTGGAAGTCTCTTCATCGGAAGAAAGATAACAATTGACACTTAACACATCAAGCTTGACCGGAAATAAATTATTCGAGCCCAAACCAATCTTTGCAACAAGTTGATTTTTCTTCTTCATGGTGCAAAGATTATTCACAAAGTGAATATCAAAACCTTTCTTCATTAAGTGACCAACACTTAGCAAATTACTTTGCAATCCAAGTACATAAAATACCTCCGACATTTTTTAAACTTTTTCCATTTTTTGTTTTAAAAGCAATTTCTCCAACACCTTGAATTTTATATGACTTGGCATCTCCAATTGTAACCTGCCCATGGTTAGCTTCGACAAGAGATGAAAATAATTTTTTGTTGCCAGTCATATGTCGACTTGCCCCACTATCCAAATACCAAATATTTCCAAAATTTCCATCGAAGCTATCAATAAAGTTTCAGAATTTTCTGTTTCATTTTCATGCACCAAGCCAGCTTCTTGCTTTTTTTCAGGATATTTAATCCAACAATCACTTATTTTGTGGTCCGGTTTATGATAATGATAACATTCAATATAAGCTTTGCTACCTTTATAGGTACCTCGCCCTCTTCCTCTTTGAGAATTCTCAAAATATTGTCTACTTTCTCCTTATTTTTGTTGTTCTTGTTCTTTAGGTTGTCTTTCGCCTCTTCCTTGTCCGGTCCACATCCACGACGAGAACCACAACCTCCCGTGAATGTAAATCGGGATTTTAAAGCTTGATCAAGAGAAGAAGTGAGTTGAGGATTTCTTTGAAGGATCCTCGCCGAGCTTCCAATCTTCCTTGTAGACTCTCCATCGACATTGATGAAAGATCTTGCGATTCTTCAATAGCCACAACCACATGATCAAATTTATTTGGTAGGCTTCAAGAAATTTTTCGACAACCCTTTGGGTCTCCATATTTCTCCATTTGATGCCATTTGATTTAAAGAGAAGTAACTCTTATAAAATATTCCGAGATTTTTCATTGTCTCATCTCTAACTTCTCAAATTCAGCCCGTAGAGATTGTAAGCGGACTTTCTTCACTTGATCTTGACCGAATACGTCGTCTCAAGAATTTTCCATTCTTCTTGAGCACTCTTCGCCTTGGAGATCCTTTCATAAATCGAATTTCGATTGCTTGATAAATTTGAAAAAGTGCTTTTCTATCATTTTTCTTCTTGTTCTTCAAAATATTTTTTTGTGCTTGATCAATTGAGTTTCATCCTCGGGTGGATTTACACCTTTTTCAACAACACTCCATATGCCTTGAGATTCAAGACATAACTTCATTAGATTGCTCCAATAATCAAACTTTTCTCCATTGAAACGAGGCACAAGTGTAGCAAGATTGTTGTTGGCCATTTCTCTTCTTTTTTTATATTGCTCTAGATACCAATTTGAAGACACAATAATTTTTTATAATCTGAAAATTTCATTCAACTTGATTGTCTTACAAATTCCCCCAACATGGTGTCCTATTTGTACACATGAATTGGCCATAGGAATCACCAACTATTAAATTGACACTACAAAAAACAAGATGACTCTTTGAACAACTTAGACTCTTCAAAGTTTTTATTCAAACATAGAAAATATAATTCAAACTTTGAAACATTAAAAACTCTTGAAATACTAAAAGACTCTTGACCAAAATAATTATTCTCCAAATTCAATTTATTTGTCCAACACAAGCTCTTTAAAATGTGAAACGATCTCAAGCCATGTTCGAACTCGTGCGGATCGTTTACAATCCTAAGTGCAAGAAACGAATATTTCTCGGTGGCATTTTGACAAATATACCTGTTTTGCTTCATCCATTATTCAATTACAAGGCCCGATGTTCGCAGATAAAGAGACAACAATTGTCACACGCAATTATATAAACATCATGTTAGCCCATCATCCATTCCCTATAATTAAATATGAATCCATTGAAACATTATACAAGTATATCACCAATTAATCCCGCATTATTAGACTCTTTAATGTATGTTAATAATGCGATCGACATAGATTTCTTTTTGAGAAGGCAGTGACATAGAGTTCGAAAGACTTGGGAATAAGATTTTTCAACTGTATACAAATGAATAAGGATGAACATTCATTAAACAATGGTGCATAGTTGATAATAAACAGATAATAAAAGGAAAAAACAAAAGCTAGCCATAGCTATAATATCTATAATCGAAGGAGAATGTAATGTTTTTCTTAGATTCAAATAAGTCGCAACTCGCACATATATAGCGGGAGCTTGATGATAGAATAAAGCTAAATTACAGCTAAGAAGGGAATATGATGTGTATCAAACTTGTACTATCCTTGTGTTAGATTGTTACACTTGTCTTCATCTCCTAGAATTATGGATGATATGTCTTGCTCTTTATCATAGTATTTGGTACTACTCTTATCATCTAGTAATCTTACATTATCACAAATAGAACCGGATCCAATGTTAACCATCCTAGCAATATTTTCAACATGCCCCCTCAATTCGATCGAGGCTAAAGAAACCACATTTAACTTGTTTCTCAAATAGAGAGAAGGATTGAAAACTTAAGGCTTTAGTCATGATGTATGCAATCCGATCATATGAAGGAATGTGTTGGGCAGTGATGACTTGAGATGCTACTTTCTCTCTAACAAAATGAATATTCAACTCAATGTGTTTAGTTCTAGCATGTTGAATTGGATTTGATGCTAAATAGATGGTACTCAAGCTATCTACCCATACAACTCGAGCTCTTGAACATTGAACCTTTAATTCATTCAATAAGGACTACAACCATGTAATCTCAACAACATTGTGTGCAAGACTCCTATATTCAGCCTATGTACTCGATCTAGTGACACAACTCTGTTTCTTGGATCCCCATGATACCAAATTATGTCCAACAAAAATACAATAACCTTTGTGGATCGATCTTCTATCATCAACATCTCACGCCCAATCGAATCGAGAAACTGTTAAATTAAAATGTTTTGACTTAATGATGTGTAATCCAAAATATGCGATTCAAATAGATACCTCAATATTCTCTTAACAACTTTTTAATGAGTTGTTAATGGATTAGACATGAATTGGCTTACTTTATTCACTGAAAAATATATTTATGGCCTTGTAATTGTTATGAACTTAATGCCCTCACAACACTCCTATATAAGGTTCCATTAATTCCACTTTCTCCCTCATGCTTAGATAAATGCAAAGATGAAACCATAGGGTAGAACATCGTTTAGCTTCGCCATTTTAATCTTCTCAACAGATTCTTCACATATTGTTGATGATTCAAATGAAGACCTTGAATAGTGGAATTTATCTCAATACCAACAAAATGATGAACCTTTCCCAAATGTTTTGAGGAAAATGTATTGCTAAGTCGCTCAATAACTCCATTTATCATCTGAGATTATCATCAACATATATTAACAAAAATAAAGAACTCCCTCTTTCATGTTTAAAAAAGAGAAAGTGTCGACTCGATTCATTGAAACAATACCAAGAAGAACATATTTAACCTTAACAAACCATGCCTTGATGCTTGTTTTAATTCACAAAACGCCTTTGATAATTTGCACACCAAATGATTCCCGTGTTTCACAAATACTTATGGCTGCCTCATTTATATTTCTTCTTGCCATTCTCCATTGACAAAAGTTTTGTTGACGTCAAGATGAATAACAGAGCAACAATAATATGTGGCCAAAGTCAAGACAACTCTTATGGTGGTTGGCTTAACCACGGGACTGAAAGTTTCTTTGAAATTAAAGCCCAAGCTTGAGAAAATCCTTGAGCAACAAGTCTAGCTTATGTCTAGAGATTGAGCCATCAACATCTCTTTTAATTTTAAATACCCATCCGCACCCAACAAGGTTCTTTCCTTCTAGCATTGAAGTTGAAGTCCATGTTCCGTTTTTCATCAAGGCATCAAATTATGCTTGCATTGCTTCCTTCCAAGTGTCATTTTGAAGTGCCTCTTCTTCGTTTTTGGCTCTTCTTGAGAAATACTAATAGAATATACTTTGTGCTTAAAGATACCATCTTTAGACCTTGTAACCAGATGATGTAAGTTATCCTTTGGAGCTGTGTTAACATCATGTTGCTCAACAACTTCATGAGAAGTAACAGTGTGTTATCACCGATATGTGGTAATCGAACAAATAATGGAATTTCAATATTTTCAAAGATGACATCCCCATTGAAATGAGAATGATGATCGAACTTTGAAGTAAAGAGTAAAAGAACTAAAGTTGTATTGTTCAATAACATGCGGGGTAAGAATAAGTTGAGGTGATTTAGTTGATGGTGAGGAAATACTTTTTCATCAAAGATGACATCTGACATCCCTTGAAATGAGAATTCTTCCAATTTATTTATGCTTATTAAGAGGTCTAGTATGAGAAAAGCATAAGCATCCAAAACCTTCATCTTACCTTAATTGGGCTTGTGATTATAAAGAGCTTCAAGAGGACTTTTGTAAGATAGGACTTTGGCAAGAATCCTATTGATTATGTAGTTCTTTTGCAACCAAAGTATTATTCCAAAATTTGGTAGGTAAGTTAGAATGAGCCAACATTGAAAGTCCCATTTCAACCAAATGTTTGTGTTTTCTTACAAATGATCCCATTCTCATTTGTGGGGTATAAGGGCATGAGATTCTATGAACTATTCCACTTTCTTGAAAAAGCTTGTTTAAGGATTTAAATTCGATTCTACCATCGATTGCACTCCCATGATTTTAAAATTCAATTGATTTTCCACCGATTCTTAAAAGTGGAAATGATTCAAATTAGCCATTACCAAAGTGTAAACATTAAAAATAGCCAACCTTTCCAAACACATCTTTTTAGTCATTTTGGGGTGTGAAATGACATTCATACCCTTTAGGCATATTATATTAGATCACATACATCTCTTTCTCCTTTTCACTTTCTCTCTCTCGCTTTTGGTTCTAAGACATAAACTATCCCGGCGAATTTCTCAAGCGTCCCATTTTTTCGATCGAAATCTCGAAATAATGTAAGCATTTTGTTCTCTAGCTCATCTTTTATTGATTTCAAGATCGTATTTAGTTTGAGGTTGGGTATACAATAGGTTTGAAAACCATAGACATGAAAAAAATCAGTTCGAAATAAACTCAAACAACGACTGCAAATGTAACTCGACATCCGACTCGATGTCGAGTTACATCTAACTCGAACTTCGACATCTAACTCAATTTCGAGTTAGATGTAACTCCGACATTGAGTCGATGTTTGACTCAATGTCGAGTTATATTTGTTCGAGTTACATGTTCAGATTTGAATTTTTCGGTGTTTTTTTGTCTATTGTTGTTGGTTTCGGATGGAGGATGATAAAGTGGTAATTGTCCATAGTGATTTTTGGAATGATAGTTTCTATAGGAATGGTGAAGAAGTACTGCTTTTTACGGTCTTATGGACAATATCATATAGTGGGTTTGTGGATATTGTTCATAACGTTGTAAATGGTGATCGGCGCTTGTGTGAATATATATTACACTATTTAATGCCAATCAAAGGGGTGGTTATGAGGTTAAGTCTTTGATTATGTGTGAACAGAATCTTCGACGAGTAGTGAGATTTTCAATGATCCCCGAATATTTGTGACCTTGCAACCAAAAGATCATGGGATGGTGGGGACTTCAGACACGAAAATAGCAATCCATATGGTTTTATAAACCTCATGGCTGCTCAATCGTATTCATATGGTATCGGCAATCAATTCATGCCCTTAAACCCATATAATTCTCACCATGACATGAATTATATACATGGTCCACAACAACAGTGTATGCCAACTTATATGAAACATGTTTGCGCCGATAATTATCCAAGTTAATCTAGGACCTTGGAGCCTCAACCAACGTCTATGCAACATGTAGTGCCCGATAATTGTCCAAGTAAATCTCCTATCTTGGAGCATCAACCGAGAATCAATAGTATTGATCATGTGGATGGTGATAATGATGATGATGATGGTGGTGATGGTGATGGTGTTGGTGGATTTAATGATGATTTTAGGGGGTGGCCATTAAGATGACCAAAATGACCAGGATTTGGTTGGTGATCAACAAAACCAACAAGATGAACAATTTGTTCCATTGGGTGATAATGATGGTGACACATCCAAGGAAGAAGATGACGATCCAGTACGACGTTGACAATGAACTAGTCCGTCGATTAATTTATGATCACTTTGGATGGGAAAAAATGACTATTTTATTCCCAATGACCGTGAAGGGAATGATGAGAACAATGATATCATAATAGGAGATAATAACGAGCATGTTCTTGAGAATAGACGATTTCCAATCCAAGAGATACCTATTGTTCATGCCAAAGAAGTAGATAATGAGAACGGTGATCATACGAAGCTCCCAATGGTTATATCGAAATATGCTTGGATGGCTCGTGGAACGTCTTATCAGATCCCGACGTGATTCCATTCCACAAGAACCACCTAAGAGTGACTTATTCAAAGGTGCGATGCTTGAAATCAAGGAAAAAATGGTAACAAAGTTGGGCTTCTACCATCTACACCATCGTGTGGAGTATAGAAAAACTCGGTCTTCGACTTCATGTTATGATGTTGTTTGCAAACATAAAGGATGCACCTTTTTTACTTCGTGCTAACGCTATCTAAGGAGGAAGTTGGAAGGTGACTAAATTCGAGCAACCTCATACATGTGAAGCCAACTTAAGTAGACATGCTCCTCGACAATTGCCTTTGAAGATTATTGGAGCCCCTGTTTCCCAAACTACTAAACGAGGGACGATCCCTTAAACCTATGGATATTATTGCTTTGATTTGTCTCATTTGAACATGGGATAGACATTTTGTAAAATAAAGCACTAAAATCACAAAGACCGTGCTTACTGACTACATACACGGTGACCACTTATAGTCTTGGGGATTTTGCCTGCATTCTTGTACATGTTGAAAAAAGAGAACCCTAGTACAATTGCGCTACACGAGACGATGACGATGATAGATTCAAGTATGTTTATATTGCCTTACATGCATCAATTAAAGGATTCGATGAGTATTGTAGACCAATTATTGTTGTTGATGGCACACATCTAAAGAGCAAGTTTAAAGGTGTGTTGTTTGTTGCGGTTATGAAAGACGGCAATGAACAAGTGTTTCCACTAGCATTTGGTGTGGCTAATAAAGAGAAGGACGGAGCATGAGAATGGTTTATGAAGAAATTACACAATACATATGGATGCCCGAAAATATGCTCATTGTATCCGATCGTCACGTAAGTATTAAGAATGCG
This sequence comes from Rehmannia glutinosa, assembly GCA_016081115.2. Taxonomy (NCBI): domain Eukaryota; kingdom Viridiplantae; phylum Streptophyta; class Magnoliopsida; order Lamiales; family Orobanchaceae; genus Rehmannia; species Rehmannia glutinosa. The sequence goes on along the minus strand of CM071924.1, from coordinate 71,556,223 downwards.
ATTGGCAATGTATTTCTGACGCCGTGCATGGTATATGCACATATCACTTGTGGAAAAATATCGAAAATTATCGAGGTCAAGTGGTGACCTTATACCAAAAGGCGTAAACTTATTCTCCTAAAAGATTCAATAAGATAATGGCCCTAATTCAAAATGCAAACGAAAAGGCCTACGAGGAGTTGGTTAGAGCTGAACAAAAGGTGGGCACGTGCACGTTGTCCGATTAGACGCTATGGGTTCATGACATCGAATGCGAGAGGTTTCTTAATGCTAGATTTGTCTGCAGTCGAGGAAATTGCCTATTTGTTCGTTGCTCAATTATATTCGAAATCTCATTCAGGAGTGGTTCCACGAGCGTCAAATTGCAACCGAAAACATGAACAATGAAGTCACTACGGATACAACTAAGAGATTGGCGGAAGCGGTGCACCGGCCGATTAGATGCACGTGTCACCTGTTAGTAGCCTAATTTATTCTGTGAAGGATGGGGTGCGTTCTTTTGTTGTTGATTTGGCAAAGAGAACGTGTACTTGCCGAGTGTTTCAGCTTGATCTTTTGCCGTGCCCACATGCGATTAAGGCAATCGGTATATTTAAATGTTTTTACTAAATTACTAATTATTTCATGTCTACAATATCCTTATATATATTTTTGCTATTTATTTCATCCTTCAACAAAAGATAAAGTATGTTTAACGAATGTCAACTGAAATTAAAAACTTAAAAAAATGAACAATCCTGGATGTTCGAGTGTCGCTCTTACACCAGGGTGCGGCCAACCCCGTGATGCAATCTCCAAACAAGGACCTCGAGATAAGGATCAATATGCAAACATTTTAAACAACATGAGATTAAAAAAACAATAACAATTATTTATTGAAATGAAATAAATACATAAAAAAAACTACTTACGCTATTGGCTAGATCCTCCTCCACGTCCTCAATCTCGCGAAAGAAGCGGGGACCCGATACCAAGTTGGCACTCATGTTCGCTAAAAATTGTTTTGGTTCATACAACTGCAAGTGTACAAAGTGTAGTTTATAGAATAATGGCAAGTAAGATCGTATTCCTCGGGGATTGAAGCTCGAAATACTTAGGCTATAATAACATCGTATTCCAATTTTATTGAAGCGACCGAAAATCAAGTTATATTATCTAACTAAATTCAAACAATAAAAAATAAAAAGAAATAAAGTAAATTTATGAACCCCAAGTATTTTCAACATCATTAGGAGCAACCTTAGGCATATAATCTCAACATGCTTCTTCAATATTAAATGCGAATAAAGTTTTAAAAACCAATTCATGTAATTCAATGGGTTCAAATTCCTAAATTCATTTACTCCCCTGGTCAATTAGTGGTGCGTAAGCAGTTGATTAATAACAATTGTAGTCCTCTCGGATCATTACAATTCTTATTGACTCCCAAAAGATTTGTGAATTAAATGACTCCCCACAAACATGCTTATCACACATGTTTCATGTCCGCGATTCGATTTTCGTCTTCTAGAACTCACTTGGTCGGATTACGGACTAGAAGTATGACATGCAAATTATTGGCCAAAGAAAAAGCAATTATAAATAAACACTCGAATTCATAAAATAGAATACGTGAATTAATTAAGAAAATAAATAATCATATTTAATATAAATCCACGCTTTGATTATGCCCCTAAGATCCAAAAATATGTCAAACATTGATTACAAACTCATAGACAAATCAATCAATATTTAGACATCATATAAGCACAAACAAGAGTTCTTAGACATAGAAAGAAAATCCCTTCTTGTCGGGATGGATTCTCCTCCAAGCCCTTGAAGCTCTTGTGCTCCCTGATGCGAAAGCCTTGTGGTGTTCTTCGCAGCCTAGCCTTTTGCTCTCGAAGCTCCTCGATTGTTTGGTTCTGTGTTATTTGATGTGCTTTTGCTGTATGGAATGATATATTTTCGTGCATAGCTTTGGGTCCCTTTTATAGATGCTTGGAGAGATCACTTGCGAGTTTGTGTAGGAAAAGGAGACCAATTCAGCCCCGATTACATCGCACGCCCGTGTAATCCCACACGATCGGGTCGTGCGATCGGAATTTGATCTCGGGGTCTTCATGAACGTTGTAGATATTGCTCTTACCTTTCCATGGCCACTTGAATAACCTCAATATAAATTTTCTAGAGGAAGTTATGGCCAAATTACTAAACCCCCGATCTTTGGGAAATTGTTAGCGCGTTTTGACATTTTTGAAGGAAATTTCCTTTTGTTTGACCGTCCATGCTTCATCCTTCATATCTTTGCTCGTACCTCGTCTTTTTACATATCATTTGGAATATGCTATCATCTTTTGTCCAATTTAGCTCTATTTTATGCAAAATTCACAAGAGTACGTAGTATCACGCCCAACAAGTGAAACTAAGTAAAACACACTAAATATGCATGCAAATGCATCAAATATATATCATTTTAAACCCTCAAATGCATGTATATTTTACACTCATCAAAATCCTCCAAACTTAAAGCATTGCTCGTCCTCGAGCAAATTTAGAAAAATAATACAAGGGGTAAAAACGAAAGAACACCCAAGAACACTATAAACATTAAATGACACTCAACTCCATACTCAAGGAAACCATGTAACTCATCATCAAGAAGTCGTTATTCATAAGCTCGGCATAATCAATACTCCCTCGGGTACTTTCGACATTGCGACTCACAATAAGATAGTGTATCACTCGACTCTCGAGAAGTGCATTGATAGTATTTACGCTCAAATTCAATTCGAGTGAATGTAGAAATATCATAAGCTTGCAAATCGTCTAACATCTCTACCACTTTTGTGTGCACAATCTAAGAATCAAAAAGGACTTTTATTAGGTTGTAATGTAAGCTCTTTGGTAAGGGTAGGGAAATTTGGATTAATTGACTTGACTTGAGCAAATAGAATTTAAGCACACAAACTTGCAATTCACCAACCCAATTTCAACATAATATCAGTTTTCTTTTTCAACTCGTTCCACCTTATTTCTCCTTTTTTCATTCTTAGGCCTTTTTGCCTTCTTTTCTTTTTCTTTAGCCTCAAGTTCTCTCTTTTTTTCCAGAATTTTCTTTTGCTCGATTTTCTCTTCTTTTTCGTAGAGATATTTCTTTCTTTTTCGAGCTTCATGTATTTTTTTCCATTTATCTAGATCTCGCTCATCCCTCCTTCTTTTGCCAACTTCCTCTCTTTTTCATAAATGTTTTCACCACATCTCCCCCAAACTTATTCATTTTCTATAAGCTCAAGAATTTATAGGTATTAAAAACATGTAAATTTTAAAGATCAATGTGGCCTGAAATAATAGTTCGCTCAAACTTGCTTAACTAGGGAATCATGAGTTCATAGGTAGGCTTTTTTTTTTTAGGCTAAGTAGGCTAAACAAAGATGGTCTTAGATCATTTTAAAAAATTGCGCACACACATGGCTTCAATGAATTTGTAGGTATTAAAATTGCGCACACACATGGCTTCAATGAATTTTTATAAGCTCAAGAATTTGTAGGTATTAAAAACTTGTTCGCCTTATTTTTTTAGTTTCACCGCAAGTGTACGGTGCGGTTTATAGAATAGGGTTAGCAAGGTCGAATCCACAGGACTAATAAATTATTATACTAAGTCTTGGATTATAATAGCCATATTTTTATCTAGACGATCGAAAGTGAGTGAATTGGTTTAATAAACTAAAGCGGTTTATCCTAAAAGAAACAAAGCAAAGAGTTGATTAAAAGATCAAGTAGATGAATGGATTCCTGGGTTATGGTTTGATTAATATCCCCTTTTATTATCGATTAATCAAACCAAAGTTAAATGTATTCTTCCTTATAGAACGATCACATAAGTAATTTACCCTCTCTCTCGAGATGTATGTAAAAACGTTGATTGCGATATCTATGCTAGCATCTCTACTCAACATGAGATATCCAACTCCCAAAAGCTCAAAAGATTATAAATCCTCACGAATATTCACAGACTTCTCAATCATGCAAGATATTTATGTCAAGTACTCATAGATCTAAGTATTGAAACTCATTGGTTAGAATTATGAATCAATACATCATACAAGTTAAACCAATCGCGTTTTGATAAAACAAGAATTAAATCAAAGTACTTGAATAGGGTTGGAAAACATTAACTTCAATTGCAATTAATCATCAAATAAAAGTATCCATTAACCTACTCCCAAACCCAGAATCACAAAAATTTAGCCGGACATAGAAAAAAATAATCCATTGACAAATTATTCATGTTCATGTCTAACTAATTGAAAATAACGATACTATGGAATGAGTGAACTCGGGGATGTTGACGATCTCTCGATCTATCTTCAATCCTCGAAGGTGTGGTTGCGGTCTTGATTGATCTCTCCAATTCTTCGATGGAAAATTGCTCTTTTCTCTCGTGTTCTAGGGCAAAAGTCGGTGTATCCTTGTTCGTGGCCGCCCCGTCTCTATTTGTACTTTGTTCGGTCAAAAACCTAGTTCAAACCATGTCGACTCTGTTTTCCCGCATATCGGCCGGCGGGCCGTGCGCCTTAGCGCACGCCCCGGCCCGTCTTAGGTGCCGCAGAAACTTTCAATTTCTTTGAAGGACGCACGGGCCGGCGTGTCGACGCACGACGACCAGCCCGTGCGTATAGTCGAAACTTGAGGGCTGCCTTTGGTTAGCGCACGGGCCGTGCTAGGGATGCACGCCTGCCCGTGCGCGCTGCTATGGGAAAGTGATTGAATGGGTCCTGGCTTCACATTTGTGTGAGCCCATATTAATTTTTTTTTGTACCCTTTGGGACTTTGGACCATGTCTTGAGGTGTAAGCTTGATGGCGCTACTTTAGCATGTATCCAATGGCTATGTGTGATTCGATGCAGCCGGAGCATGTCTAGGAAAGCTATCAAGACCAAACGAATTGACATGTGGGGCCGAGGAAAAATTAAGTTGGTAACATACTTATGTTCTATGATTCATAGCCCTAGCGACTATGTCGAAATATGTTTGACTAGTCATAACTATAGAAACATATTTGAGTGAGTCGAGCATGCTCTATTTATTTTATTAAGGGATCTAGAGATGATTGATCGGTGCGACCACTTGGTTTGGGGTACATAGCGAGTTATTGAGTTGTAGGGTTATGTTAGTTTGGTGATGACTTAATATAACTCTCCTCACCTATACTTTATCGCTGGTCGCACGCCTTATTCCATATATGAAAGAAGAGACGCGAGATGAGAACTATGAGGATGTGATTCGAATGAGTCGAGTCAAATATGTATGAGTGGGAGATATTGGGTGCAATTAGGTTGCATCCATATTTGAGATAATAGGGAGTCCTATTTAGATGAGCTTTATTTAGAAACCTCTCCCATCGGGACTCTATATGGGATATGGGATTGAGATATATATTGAGATCTCTCCCTACAATATCTGTCAAGCAATTAGATCGTCCCCTACATAGAAAAAGAATAATCTCTCTTGAAAATTTCTCTCTACGATTTTTCTCTTGGAGCATCACCAAAGTTCTCCAAGGGTTTAAGGTGTGCTCATCCAAGTAAATAATTCTAGTAATTATTTACACCAAGAGAAAGCGGTTCGTGATCTTGTTCGTGGTTCAACCAACCTACGGGATTCGTTCGTTGTTCGGGTTCAATCAAGAGAAGGCTTGTAGATGACTTAATCATGGATCAAAAGGAGGCTTGTACACGGGCTCAATCCTGGCTACGTGGATCGATAGTTCCACTGCGAATAGGTATACTCGATCCACCTTATATGTGCAAATATGTGATTTGTGATTTATGTTTTCACCCATATTTGCTAACACTACATAAAAACAATACAATTTTTAAGTCTTATGATACCTATTTTGTTGGTACAAATCCAACTTAACATTTATTTTTTGAGATCATTGAAAACAGGTTATTTTGTGATGTAGCCAATATGTTAGTCTATTGTAATCTTTTCTCTTGGTCAATGGCATCGTAAAAAGTGATGAAACTCCTATGAGGTGGTCATGAAAAGTGATATTTAATTTTAATGTAAAAGTATTACTTTTGACTTTGAAATTATACCTTTTCTTTTTATTGATTTCGGTTGTGGTTTGGGTTTGATTCGTGGTGAATGTGTGATGAGGAAATGTGTTTTCAATTTTGCGAAATATATTGTTGAAGTAAAGGTACTTTTCAAATGGTTTTAGTAAAAAGTATTACACGTTTAAGGAAAAAGTAATACACATTGAACTTAAAAGTATTACATATTTAAGTAAAAACATTTACGTGTTGAACCGAAAAGCAACACACATTGAAGTTAAAGTATTACGTTTTATATAAAAAGTATTATACATTTAAGTGAAAAATATCACATGTTGAATTCAAAAAGTATTACGCTTTAAGTTAAAAATTATTACATTTTTAAGTGAAAAATATTACACGTTGAATTGAAAAATATTATAATATTAATCAAAAGTATTACACGTTTAAGTGAAAAAATATTTTACGTTTAGCCGAAAAGTATTACACGTTGAATAGAAAATAAAGTATCACTTATTCATTAAAATCATGTCAATTTTATCGCTCACCACTATGTGGAGTCACCGTCATTTACATCATATTCAAGACCATATTTAACATAGTGTATCAATTTCTTTTTTTTTTAATAAATTTTTTTACATGTTTCTAATAAAAGTATTATATTTTTGCTTAAAAGTATTATATTTTTGCTTAAATGTATTACTTGTCACAAAATTATTACGTTTTTCTTAAAAAGTATTAGCACGCTAATTTTGGCGGTCTGTTGTCTTTTTGTTGATCGTGGATTAATTTCATGTTAACCCGTGGATTTCCTCTTAACTTGGTCCGCCCATCTCACGGATCTCTCACAAGAGAATTTCTCAATATTTAATAAGATATAAATTGAAATAAAGAATACATTGACCTTAGGCGACTTGGAAGGCGCACATTTTGTATGGGACTATATTCAAGTGAGATGAATCTGTGCTCCACTTCATTTATAATGTCCTTACAGGAAAAACCAAATTTATGCCAAACAATCATATCATAATGGCATATGCAATATGTGTCAAGTTAGCTAGTTCATTATATATTCTAATATCTCGTAATGATGTTACTTTAGAAGAATATATGCTTTTTAAAGTAATATTTCTGTTATGTTTTGATTTGTTATAAACTTAGTCAAGTGACGATTTTGCTTGGATTCTCCAAGAACATAATTAGATTAAGGAGCGTTTGCAAAACTTCTCGCTTTCGGAAGAAGTGATTTATTGTGGCAAAAGTAGAAGTAGTTGAGAATCGAAGTTTGGTAGTATTTGAAAATAGAATCAAAAGTTGAGAATCGAAAATTGAGAGTGTTTTGCTTGAAAGCGGGTTGTTCAAAAGAGAAATGGTAAAATCTTTTATATTAAAGTGATGTTCCAATGCGAAGAATCGATATATATATATATATATATATATATATATATATATATAGTCATATAGGCCCCTCGCACGACCCGGACTTTCGAGAAAGAGGCAAGCGTAGTGGTGACACTTTGAAACAATATTTCTAAAGTGTTACATATGAATCGTATGTAACACTTTTTATATTTGTAACACTTTAAAAAAATACTTCTAAAGTGTTACATATGAATCTTATGTAACACTTTTTTTGTAGCACTTCGTAGAAATACTAATTTTTGTCACCAAGTAGATTCGAACCCACGACCTGTTATGTATGGAAGTGGCAATTTGCCACTAAGCTAAGTTGATTCTTATTACAACTTTTGCTTTGTTTTATATATACACATACACACAAACATATATATATATAAAAATATATTATATGTATATATAATATATTTTATATAATAAAAAATTATATTTTATAATATATGTATTAAATTATATTATACATTGTATATATCAAGTTTTATATTGTATAGTATATAGTTGGAAAATCATATTATATTATATATTAAAGGATACAACAAATTAAAAATATAAAAATATATAAAATAAATTTATCGACTAATAAATATTCAATCGGTAAAAATAAAAATATATAAAAATATAAATTAATTTACCGACATATAAAAAAGTTCTAACATAAAAAAATTAAATAATAAAGAAAATAACGAAATAATAATTTACCGACGGAAAAAATTCTTAAGTAATTACCGACAACATCAATTTTCATTGGTAATTTTTTTTTTTTAAAAAAGTAAAAAAATTAAAAAAAAAAAGGTTAACGATGAAATTGGTCTTCATTAGTAAAAATTAAAAAATTAAATAAATAATAATAATAAAAATATACATGCGCATTTTTTGTCGTTATTAAGATGGAATTAATTGCCTTCGTAAAAAATAAAATAATAAAAGTAAAACTAAAATACTTTGTAAAAAGTAAACAAAAATTAAATAAATCTTTGAATTTTATCAATTAATTAAATAAATCTTTGACATGATTTAATGATAGTTATATAATTTTGTTTTACTAAAATATAGCTTAAAAAGTGTTACAATCAATAAAATATATTGTTGCCAAGAGTGTTTCTTAAATAAAGTGATACATATTTGCGTTACAAAAGAAATAACAAAAACAAAGTGATACTTAAAAAGTGTTACTTATATAAAAGTGTTACATATAAGCGTTACATATTGATAAAAGTGTTACCTATTTGCGTTACAAAAAAGAAATAACAAAAAAAAAAGTGATACTTAAAAAGTGTTACTTATATAAAAGTGTTACAAATAAGTGTTACATATTGATAAAGTGCTACAAAAGTGTTACATAAATATTGTAATGTAAAAAGTGTTACAAACATGTGTTACATATGTACCTTATGTAAAAAGTGCTACAAAATTTGTGTTACCTAATGTCATTTATGTTGTAGTGATATGAAAAGGAGAAAGGGATGGATCACACGTGGAAGCGTCGAGAATTATGACCTCCGGATCCCTGAGAATTAGAAGCACTTGGTTTTCGCGGTTTATAGCCGCTTGCTAATTGGTCACCCCGCCTTAATTAGCCGAAAGAGGTGCTTGTGACAAGGCCCTGGTCATATAGATGTCTCAAAGACCGCTATTTTCTTCTTAGACGTATGACTCCCCATTCCATTGCGGTATATACAAAGTGATAAAATTGTAAAAATGCTTATTTGTTTGTAAAAGTGAAACTAAAAGCAAAAGCAGAATCTAAAGCACCAATCTCCATGTGTTTAGCTTCGATTAAATGAAACATAATCATAAACAGAAATTGACATTTGCAAACACTAAAAAGTCTTTGTTTTTAAGCCAAGAAAAGAGGAACACCTTTTTTAGTGATTGCAAATACTCCCTAAACATATATTTAATGTTAAGTTAATTAAAATAAACTGGATTTTACAAACCACAATCTGAATGAGTTTAACTTACACACATATATATCATCAAGTATTCAGCATACATTTTTGAAGACCTTTGCTAATTTAGGCATCAAAGAATTTTTATTAGACAAAACCCAACATCCTCAATGTATAGTTTTGTTGGCGCTTTTCTATATTAAAAATATATAGGAGTTGCTATTTACTGTTTTTGACAATTCTTGCTACATATTATTTTGGTATAAAATTGTAATCAATTAGATTATGTTATTCCGGAATTATATCTGAATTGGAGTAAATAAACTCGCGCGTATTTCAGTATCTGTACATAAAAAAAAAAAATAGTTTACCAAACTAAGATCAGTTTAATATAAAATAATGATTTGCCAAGCATTACAAATTTTCAAATGTGTCAATTTTTTATATATATAAATTTAAAAAAAAAAACCAAATGAGGGAAATAATATAATCATGTTACTTGGAGTGAGTTCACAGCAACTATGATGAGGCTCACCACACACAATGGAGTCGACTGAAGAAAAGAACCTGCCCTGGAGCTGATGTAATCTCATGTCAGTATGTCACAGTCAATAGGTGAAGAACAAGGCATGACTGAGAATGCATGATACAGTGACACATTGCCATAGGTGGACATAGTGTGAGCATTTGTCCATTGGCATCAGGGGATATTATCAGATCCCAATTTTGAATGTTTACCTAATAAATTAAAATACATAATAAAATACCATTAAAAGACAGAAAATTCTGAATTAATGATACCATGAGACTAGGTCTAGGTGTGGCCCAAAAAAAAAAAAAAAAGAAAAAGACTAGGTGATGTCAAACAAATGGACCCGACCCACTAGCAACCCATTCTATCTTTGTCATGATGGCACACATTTTCTCCCCTCATTTTTGTACGATGTATTGGCAGGAGCGTATCCAACCGGCTGAGCTACTCTTTAGACCAATTCTTTTTTCCTCTACCCCAACTATTTTTCCCCTCAAAAAACATATAATTTTTTTAATTTTTTTCTCCTCGTAGACAAAAAGAAGATGAAGAAAATTTGGGGTCCGCGGGAGACCGAGGTGGCCCCGATCCGCCCCTGTGTATTGGTACAACAAAATAGCACACATTTGTATTTGGTTTGGTAGAAAATGATTTTAATAAAATTATGTGATTATAATATGAAATTATTGTTCACTTTAATAACATGATATGATTTTTGATATGTGGTGCATAAATATTGGCTTTACTATGTTTAGTACGAATGCAATATTTTTTTTTTAAATCAAAATAAATTTCAATCATTTATCGAAAAAAACTTGCAATCGATTATGTTGGCGTGCGTTTTGGTCAACAAGCAAAGTGTATAAAGTGTGTCGCACGTGGAAATATGGATGAGCGATTTTAACGGGCTAATCGTGCTTTTTTATATATATTGCCGGAATTTTCGGTCGGTTTTCTTACAACATTTTGTGTACAAGTGCTTTTTTCTTATTTTTCCTTGTCCTTTTCCTAATAAATGAGACCCTATTTATACCCATCTCATTAGTGGGCATTTAATAGCCACTGTTACAATTAATCACTAAAATAACGATAATGGGACACTTGCCCTTCCTCAAGCACGCATGTTTGCCAAGTATCCCGCCACTTGTCGAGCCACTTCATTAACAAAGTTGACAGTGGTGGCGACTTAAGGTGCTAATGGAGCACTTAGCCTTCCTTAACCGATAGTTATCCTATAACTCTCCCGCTGATTGGGCTCGGTAGAGGCCAGAGCCCCATCACCAGGTCGGCCGATGTTATTGGCTCGGTATGTCTTTGGCTGCGGGTCCCTCACGCCCATGTGTCGAACGGCCACGTGGGTAATCTTCTTGCCCGGCTCGGCTCGGGCGTCATCAATGGCCCCCAAGTTTAAGTCCGAGAAAGTATTTAAAATCGGATTTGAACTTTAATGTTAATCATGAGCCTTTATTGGGGAAAAGGAAATCCCAAAAGTCATCTTTTCCGGACACTGTTTGATACATGTTTTTATCTTAATTTTGATGATTTTATTTTGTCACCAAAACAATGTTTTTAAAGGTTGTGCAAATACTCCTAAATGATTTAAAATGGTTTTAATATTTTCTCGGAGTATTTCCTCAAGTTTATTTTTGATAATAATGGACAACACTTTTAATGATTTTATGTCAATGGGCTTTTACTCCTAAACAAGATTTCTAAATGTTGTCTAAATACTCCCGATTGATTTAAAATATTTTTACTAAATTTTCGAGTATTTCTTGAGTTTTATTTTCGACAAAAAATTGACAACAATTAAATGCTCGTGGTCGACCAGCGCCCTATAGGGCAACCCGTACAAGATGTTTTTAGAAACAGAAAATGAGACGGAAGTAAAACAGTAGTCGACGTCGCTCAAGGCGACCGGCCGGCCGACGGCCGCCTCCATGGTGGTGGACCGGTACACTGCATGTTTTGTCTTGAAAAGAACAAACCTCTTCGTTTTTTTATGTTAGGGGGGACCGGTTGAGACGGGTCGACGATCGAAGCCTATGTCGGCCGGTCGAAGCCTATGTCGGCCGTCGCCTGTTGAAATTTTCAAAGTGTTCTTATTTCTCTTATTTACGTGCGGCCGGTGCCGCCATGTATTGACAAAAAAATATGACCGTTTGACAAAAGACACATTTCCTTAAATTGTGGGATTGATTTCTAAGACTATATTCTTGATTTTAATTGTATTTTTTTGTAGATTTTCAATCCCCAAGAGGAGCCTATGCTTGATCAATCATCTCCTATAAATAGAGGAAGTTTTGGAGCAACCAACACAACAATTGAGATACAAAACAACAAGATACACTTCAAGCAAATACTTGGTCTTTCATTGTTATTATTCTTGTTGTAAATTTGCCTAGTTTATCACTTTCACATCCTTGAGGTCTAGGCTATTCTTGATTACACCTTGCACTCAAATTGTACTATTCATTATTGAGTTGTAATCTTAATTTTTGGTTATCATTCAAACACAAGATATCCTTGTGAGTGTTCTTGTGGTAAGAACACACTTGGATGATCTAGGTGATAGGTGAGGAAGATTGTGGTGATCTTCTTATTGAGGTGTTGAAGAATTTGGTATTCTTCAAGGTTGAAGATTGTGGTAATCTTCACAAGGTGCCGCCGGAAGGAAGATTGTGGTAATCTTCGAAGGGAGATTGTGGTAATCTTCGAAGGAGATTGTGGTAATCTCCAAATGTGGTGTTGAAGAAGAGTGTGGTGCTCTTCAAGGTGTTGTAAGTTGAATTTGTATTAATTTTGGTAATTAATAAAATTCTTTTTCTTTTTGAAATCCATCCCTGATATCTTTGGGGTGGTAGAGGATTAGGCCCTAGGTGGGTTGAACCTCTTTAAATCCACGTGTGTTGTTTACATTCCGCACCTTTATCATTGTGTTTGAGCATTCGATTATAAAAAGAGGGCGAAATCGAAAAGATGGAGATAATCTATTCACCCCCCCTCTAGATTATCGTAGCCGCTTGGACTTACAAGTGGTATCAGAGCCAAACTCTTTGGCATGCTCGTTTCACATCGCGAGTGAAGAGAAACAATCGTCGGCTACTGAACGAAGCTCATCTTTCCTAAGCACCTCCACCACCAAGCCATCACTATTTGATTCCAAAAATTTTAATTTTTGGAAAGAAAGAATGGAATGTTACTTACAAGGTTGCGGGTTCGACATTTGGAACACCGTCATTAACGGAGAATCCATTCCAATGAAAGATACACCACACACCTCAAAAGGCTTCAAAAAGCTCAATGATGAAGACAAAAAATCATCTCCTTAAACGGTAAAGCTCTCAATATTTTGTATTGTTCATTTACTAATTTAGAATATGAACATATTGTAGGAATAAAATCGACACATGAAGTATGGCAAAAATTAGAAGCCATCTATGGAGTATTTGCAAATGAAAGAAGCCAAACAAAAGCATCTACTTCTCAAAGGGATACAAGTTCATATCTAAGGAACAAGCCTCTTACAACTTCCAATTATGAAGTTGAATATTGCTTTATGGGCATCAATGAAGAAAATGAGGTATGTCTTAAACCCTCTACTTCCTATGATATTGTCATTCAAAATGATTATAGTGATTTGCAAAATGATTATGATGAACTTCAAAATGAATTCCAAAGCTTACTTGTTAAATACAAAAATCAAAAAAAGGAATTCAATGTTTTGAAAAATAATAAGGATAGTTTATTTACTTCCTATGAATCACTATCATGTGCTCACACCACCACACTTGACAAGGTTAGAAACCTTGAAAAAGAAAATAGTACTCTCGTTGAGGATATTAATTGCATGAAAAAGGATTTATCTAAATCCGACTTGAGTACCGATGATATTGTTGATTGTTGTGATAATTCGAAACTAGAACTTGATCACAAGCTTAATGGTGTCAATCATATGAATAAGAATCAAGTCTCTAAGCATGTTGGTCATTATGCTCCTAGAATTATTACATGTTTCTATTGCGGTAAAAAGGGTCATACGGCTAATTTTTGTCGAGCTAGAAATAGCTCTAATTATCGTTGGAGACCTAAAAGTCTCAAGACTAATCCTAAAGGACCCAAACACATAAGGGTACCACAAAATAATGTGTTATTAGGTACCCGGCGAAATAATGATCGAAGAAAATTCATACCGTCAAGAAGACATCAAATGACCGTTTCATTTGATCAAAGAAGGAGAAACTATTTTCAACAAAGCCAATTTCCAAGAAGAAGATATAATCAAAAATGGGAAGAACACAATCCTTGGAAATGGCAAAGACATCATCAACAAGATGATTTTCAAAGAAGAAGAGACTCTCAACAAAGGGAAAGCAACAAACCTTGGAAATGGAGTGATCAAAGAAGTCATCATCAACAAAGTGACTTCTCAAAGGGAAGATATCATCAAAAATGGGAACAACACAACCCATGGAAAAGACGTGAATTGGTAAACCGTATCTCCCCATCTATATATGCATTTTATTTTAATTCTATACAAGTTTTCTTTTAATTGTGTCTTAATTGCAAAATGAGTTTTCAAATATTTATTTTTAATGTAGGTCTTTTATATATTTGTGAGTTTCAATTTTTTTTTAATAGAAGACCTTGCATGATTTTCTAAAACTCTTGAGCATTTAATTAGACCTATGTGGCTTATTATCTCTTATGAAATCTTATAGCATAAGCTTTTTTTGATATCTCCTATTACTTTCCTACACTTGTATTTTCTATGCAATATTTGTCTAAGAATTGTGTAGGATACATATCTCATACTAATTAGCTATTACGTCATCAAGTTTCTTAAACTATCGAGGTATGTCTACTCGTATTTCTCTTTAAACTCAATATTATGCTTATGCACATATCTTTCAAGATATTTCATTTTAACCCCTTTAGTGCCCCTAAATGATTTTGCAAATATTTTCTTTAAAAAGGCACTACGTGTTAAATCTCGATTTTCTCGATTATATGTTTTCCCAAAACCCATATTTGTTGGATATAACCCAATAATATTTTTTTTTTTTGCAAAAGTTTTAAAACTTTTGGGGTGAAAAATCGAATTTTGGAAAACTGGGATAAGAAAAATTGCCTTTGGGGCCGTCAAAGCGGGCGACGGCCGCCGCACGCGTCGACGGCCGCTCGCACGTCGACCGATCGCCCCCTACCTCGACCGGTGGCCCAGGCCATTTTTGTTACTTATAAACGATCCGTCTTCTTCGCAAAAAGCAGAACACAAAAAATCCCCAAACCCTTATAACAAATGAAAAATTCATCCCCTTTCTTCAAAATCTTCAATTCTTCATTATTTTTCACGATTCTTGTTGCTAATCTTCTTATTTTCACAAGAATCTTACATATATGGCTCCTCCTAAAAATTCTCTGGTCGAAATCCCATCTCCAAGCGTAGAAGGGCGGAGAGGGTTCTTCGAGAAATCGGCAAGAGGAAGCCGAACAAAGGGATATTCGAGCCGCTCAAAGAAACGTGGCTCAAGAAGGTGATGATGTTCAAAATCCCATTCTCTCTCGAGCCCAAATTACCGAGCTACGCGGAACAATTTCGCTCCAAAATTGCCGTTGGGCGAAAGGTAAAAAATCTTTTGTTACTCAAGCTCCTAATTCCCACAATGTTCTTAATTTCATCAATAAGTATGCGGAATGGTATTATGAGGATTCGGGAATGGGAGGAAAATCTATTGCTCGAACTAAAATGTGTCCTTTTAGTTCATTTACAAATGAGTATCCTACTATTAGAGGATTTTTGAGGAGCAATGTTGGATGTATCTATGGGAGCATGCTTATGTTTTGTATGATGATGATATTATCCAACATTTTTATGCTAATATGTGGGTGCAATATGATAATGAAAGAAAGCCGATTGCCGTTAATTAAAAATGTAAAGGGTCGTCATTTTAGATGGACTCCCAATGATATTTGCGGCTTTTACGTGTTAGAGAAGGTGGTTGGGATTATTTCTCTTGTGGGACTTGGAATGATGAAATGTTGGGGTGTCAATGAAAGAAGTAAAGACGTATTTGGGAGTATGGCCAAAGTATTCTTTGTTGGCAATGACACTTGAGCATCGTATTTTGTCGGTCATTGTCTCATATTGCATTTGTGGTAAGTCGGGAAAGATGCCTAGCAACATGGATTACTTTTTGACTTATAAGATTGCTAGGAGGGAACCACTTAACTTTGGTGCCATACTTATTCAATGTCTAATTGAGTCCATCACTCGAGTAATAAGAAGTTGGTTATGGGAAATTGGATATGTAAACTTCTTATTCAATCGGGACTACCTTCGTCGGAGTGTAACTCGGAGGTATTTCAAAATGACTTCGACATTGATAACATCTCCCAAATGGTCACGATCTTGCGCAAGAATATGGACATCCGACCAACTAAAATGGCTAGAGGAAGAGGTCAAGAGTCCCCGATCCTAATGACTTCTTTGATGACACCGAGGCCGCAAGATTGGCGGAAGAGGGTGAACCGAGCAATCCAGAGGGTAATACTAGGTGCTCAACCGCCTAGGAGGTATACTCAAGCCGAATTTGATGAGATGAGGGCTTTTCATGAGACGAGGTATGAGGCTTTGGAGCAAAAGACCTCCAAAATGCAAAAGTCTATCGGGAAGTTGAAGAAATTCATCAAGGACTTTATTCCGGATCTTGCTTCTCCTCGGATGAGGAATGATGTCCCCACTTCCTTTACTTTCTAGCATTTTCATTAATGTTGCTTTGTATTTTGATGAACTTTTGTAAAACTCATTTGTACTAATGATATTTGCTTGTTTTTCTTAAAAGGGTTAAAATTGCAGTTGATAATGACTTGTGGATGATCATGATTTTGATGGAGTATTTGATGGTAAAAATACTCTTATATGGCATGGTTTGAATATTGGTATGAAGTACTTGATGGTAAAAGTGCTTCTCTTAATGCTTTGATCTTTATGCTTATTTGGATATGTTGGGACATTTGATACATGTATTGTTTAAAGCATGACTTATTACTTGATGGATGCTCTAATTTTTGGCATTTGTAATGCCTTGATCATTCTTAGCTTATCTCAATTGGGTTGAACCCTTGAGAATCTTTTCGTTGAGCCTACTATTTGATGTACAAAGGTTGCATATGGTGCATATGATCTTTTTGTGCTTTGGAATGAGGTTGATTGATGATATGAAAATTTTTGGCTTGAAACCTTTACAAGGACTATATGCAACCTCTTTTATTTTTCACGCACACAAGGTGTTTGTTGAAATGTCGCAATGAAACTTTCAACTTCTACATGATTCTCGTTGTTTCAAAATGTCTTAAAATCTTTTTGAAATAATGTTTTTAGCTAACTAATGAGCTTATGGATCTCTTATGTTACAATTCTCCCATTTTCCTTAGACTCATGTATAAATTGCTCGATGGTTGTTAAACCGTCCCTTTAGCGCACTTTGATATTATTGTATGGTGTTTTCACCATCCTAACATTCTTTTTAATGATTCCAAAGGGGAGAAACAGGATATTGGCTCATTAGCTCAAAGAAGCTAATAAAAGCTTGTCACAAAAGCTATAAGCTATGGCTCATAAAAGCCATAAGTTGTGATTTGTTTTTAGTCCAATTGTTGCTTGA
This sequence comes from Rehmannia glutinosa, assembly GCA_016081115.2. Classification (NCBI taxonomy): domain Eukaryota; kingdom Viridiplantae; phylum Streptophyta; class Magnoliopsida; order Lamiales; family Orobanchaceae; genus Rehmannia; species Rehmannia glutinosa. The sequence continues at coordinate 71,538,675 of CM071924.1, read as the reverse complement.
TGGACTTATATAATTGTTCAATGATGTTTTGTGACAGGGAGTGCTTATAAGCTCTTGAACAAATTGTAAAAGCTAAAGCTTTTAGCTTATGGAAAATTGCTTTTACATTATCCTTGATATGCTTGTTGATAGGGGAGCTTGTGCTTATTATTGAATATATTTACTCCTACTTGGTTGCTTTAATATTTTTGGAAAATTTGGTTCCTTCCAAACGGTCAAATGTTTTTACCGAAAATCATTTCTAAAATTGCTCTCTTAGTTTGTGTAAAAATTGTTTTGGTTTGTAATCATCAAAAAGGGGAGATTGTTTGATACATGTTTTTATCTTAATTTTGATGATTTTATTTTTTCACCAAAACAATGTTTTTAAAGGTTGTCCAAATACTCCTAAATGATTTAAAATGGTTTTAATATTTTCCTGGAGTATTTGCTCAAGTTTATTTTTGATAATAATGGACAACACTTTTAATGATTTTATGTCAATAGGCTTTTACTCCTAAACAAGATTTCTAAATGTTGTCTAAATACTCCCGATTGGTTTAAAATATTTTTACTAAATTTTCGGAGTATTTCTTGAGTTTTATTTTCGACAAAAAATTGACAACAATTAATCTCGTGGTCGACCGGTCGCCCTATAGGGCAACCCGTACTGAAGATGTTTTTAGAAACAAAAAATGAGACGGAAGTAAAAAGTGCGGTCGACGTCGCTTCAGGCGTCGATCCGTCCGGTCGACCGACGCCAGATGGTGGACCGATACCTGCATGTTTTGTCTTGAAACAGAACAAACCTCTTCGTTTTTTTATGTTAGGGGGACCGGTTGAGACAGGGGTCGACCGGTCGCCCTGTTGAAATTTTCAATGTGTTCTTATTTCTCTTATTTCGTGCGACCGGTCACCTGTGTATTGACAAAAAAATATGACCGTTTGACAATGAGACACATTTCCTTAAATTGTGGGATTGATTTCTAACAACTATATTCTTGATTTTAATTGTATTTTTTTGTAGATTTTCAATCCCCAAGAGGAGCCTATGCTTGATCAATCATCTCCTATAAATAGAGGAAGTTTTGGAGCAACCAATACAACAATTGAGATACAACACAACAAGATACACTTCAAGCAAATACTTGGTCTTTCATTGTTATTATTCTTGTTGTAAATTTGCCTAGTTTATCACTTTCACATCCTTGAGGTCTAGGCTATTCTTGATTACACCTTGCACTCAAATTGTACTATTCATTATTGAGTTGTAATCTTGATTTTTGGTTATCATTCAAACACAAGATATCCTTGTGAGTGTTCTTGTGGTAAGAACACACTTGGATGATCTAGGTGATAGGTGAAAGAAGATTGTGGTGATCTTCTTATTGAGGTGTTGAAGAATTTGGTATTCTTCAAGGTTGAAGATTGTGGTAATCTTCACAAGTTGCATTGAAGGAAGATTGTGGTAATCTTCAAAGGGAGATTGTGGTAATCTCCAAAGGTTGTGTGGAAGAAGAGTGTGGTGCTCTTCAAGGTGTTGTAAGTTGAATTTGTATTAATTTTGGTAATTAATAAAATTCTTTTTCTTTGAAATCCATCCCTGGGATATCTTTGGGGTGGTAGAGGATTAGGCCCTAGGTGGGTTGAACCTCTTTAAATCGGCGTGTGTTGTTTACATTCCACACCTTTATCATTGTGTTTGAGCATTCGATTATAAAAAGAGGGTGAAATCGAAAAGATGGAGATAATCTATTCACCCCCTCTAGATTATCGTAGCCGCTTGGACTTACAACACCTGTCACTTATCGATTAATGCTTGGAACGGCGCATTAATGGGGTATCATAATGACGGACACGCGCGACTCTTGGTTGGACCAACTTCACGCGAAATCGAAGAGGTGAGACAAGTGTGTCGGCGGAACGAACGGGGGCGTGGCGTTTTTTGACGTTTCGATGGTTTTGAGACTGAAAAGACACGTTTCTTTTGAGTTGGTGTCCTGGTTTTCGAGGAACTTAACCTATAAATACCCCTTTCGTTCTTCATTCTTCACTTTTGCATCCACAAACCTTCCGAGCGAATCATCCGAGAGCGAGCGAACTTTTCGGTCGGTCTTTAGGGTTCGAGACTCAGACTTAGGTATTTTTCCAAAAACCCTCCTTCTCTTTTTACTTTGAATAGATGTCTTCCTTTGAGGATAGTCGAGCCATAGCTATAGTGTAGAGGTAGAAATCGAAGACCCCCTTCCCACGAACCTTCTGTCTCTTTTTCTCCGATTCGCGAATCGCATCTCCAAGTGTTGTTCATATTTCGAGTTCCGACCACACACACTCCGGTAGAGACTCCTTGGAGCAGGCGCACACCATTTTCAATCCGAACCAATAACTGTTTTTCGAGAGGGGTTGTGTACGGGCCTGGGTTGGGGCAAGAAGATTCTAGTGGGGAGTTCCAAATTCCGAGTCCCAACACCATCAACACGAGGAAGAGAAGGACATGAATCTTCGAGTGCAGGGAGAAACCACGCGGAGCGGTGGATGAACCTTCGGAGATTCGAGGGGCCGAAAGACCCGCGGGCGGGCCACCGCAATGGCGGCGGCAGGCGGGGAGGAGGCCCCACTGCGCGTGGAACCCGGTGGACGCCATGCAATTTGAACGATATCCCCAAAGATGTTGATGTATCCGGAGATGGGGAGCTTCAACTAAGTATCGAATTCCGGCGGCATACATTTTTGGGTGCCGGACGGTGTGGAGTGCCCCGGATCCACCGGAGGGGTGCGTGGCCATACATCTTCCCGTCTCCTATACTGATCGCGCTTCCCACCCGGTTTTTCTTACGCGGTGGTTTTGTAAGTGGGGCCTTTCCCGACTCAAGTACACCCCATCTCTTGGGGCCGGATCATCGGCTTATTGGTGATGTTTCACCTAGAGGGGTATCCCCACCCTAAATTTAGAGAGATGAACGAGCTCTTCATCGTCGACCCCGCGACCCCGCGTCACACGGTCGAGGGCAACCATCGGGATGGTACTACATACGACTCGATCCGGATACCCGACAACTGGTTGAAGGCCTTCCATAATCTCTCGAAGGAGTGGAAGGATAAATGGCTTTGGGTAAGCGGCGAGTGGCGGGGCTCGCGTGGGGGGTCGAAGCAGACGAGACTATCCTTCACGCCCCTTCAAACTTCACTTTCGGTTTGATAAGTTCATTCTTCTTCATTTTTACTCTTTCTCCATTTCATTTTTCTAGGGCTAATTTTGCCTTTTTCTTCTTTTCTTATCGGATAACCGACCATCTAAGGGTCCATTGTCGACCACTTTCATCTGTAGGCTAGAGAACATCCAGGCTAGGGGCGCAATGGACAGGCAAATTGAGAGATTGGCCACTGAGGCCCGCCTGGCTGCAGCTGGCTTAAGGCCTGCCCTGCCCGACCCGACCCGAGGCCAAGGGGCGGCTCGGGGGCGCGGGAAGAGAAGAGAGGCCAGGGGAGCCTCAACGTAGTCCTCCGAGGGCGAGGAGGTGCGCCCACTATGCCGGGAGAAGGCTGCGCAAACAGCGGCGGGCCGTCTCCGCGGCTAGTCCCGTGGGGAAAGCATTTGTGCCGGTCGGGCAAATGAGGACTCTGAGCCGCCTAGTAAGCGGGCTGTTGTAAAAGGTAAATACTTTACACATTTTTCTTCTTTTCTTTTTTTCACTTCCCTTTTCTTTCGAAATGTTCTTTTTGTTCTCACCCCTTAAACGGTGGACATTTTGTAGGGCGTGGCCGGATCTGCGTGCACGCCGTAACGTGAGGAACACGGCCGCGCGTCGACCCGGCGGCCGCGACCAGCCCCCCGGAGACGGAGGCGGCCCGAAGAAGGCGTATATCCGGCCGGGAAGCATCTCGCCGACAGTGTGTTCTGAGGCGGAAGGGCCCCCTCCAATGGAGAAGAGGGGGAATTATGATTGAAGAGCCCGAGTAGATCGAAAGGGCTGGTTAGACGTCATCGATGCGTCCCGGCGGACCCCGGGCGGATCCCCGCACCCTTTCGACGACCTTGGCGAGAGGGCCACTTTATCCCTCCGAGCCAAGTGAGGAGCGAGGCTTGTGAGGAATGGTCAGGGCCCATCCACAATGGTTCGTGGAGTTCGTAAGGTGCTCCACGCCCACCGATGAACAGGTAAGAAATTTGCCTAAGGTCGGACGGGCAACCAGGATATGGCCGCGGCGTGGACCACCGGCATTGAAAGGTTACGCGGAGATCGATTTGGAAAGAAAAGGCCCAATATGTCATGGGGTTGTCTAGGGCGTATCACGGGTATCTTGTGGCACATGATCGGGGTATGGAAGAATTGGAAAGACGCCACCAAGATCTGCGAGAGGCTCATGCACTCGCGAGGGGTGCAAGAATCTTTGAAGACCCAGGCGGAGGAGGAGCGTGGCCGGACCAAAGGGAAAAGGAAGATCTTGAGAAGGCCGAGACCGAAGGGATCGAGGCCCGTAAGGCCGAGAGGTGCTTCGGGCGAGGTCGCCGAGCGGAGCATGCGGCCGTCCGTGCTAAGGAGATGGAGAGGCGTCTAGCCGATCTGTGCGCAGAGAGGCCGAAGAGGCTACCCGCAAGCAAGTTGAGGAGGCTCGTGTAGACGCCCGTCCGGTTTATAAGGACTCGAGGAGTATGAATTCATGTTAACATGTGGCCACACGACCAAAGATTGCGAAAATCCTTGGGGATCTTAAGGTGGTAAGACCGTTACACAGACTCGAAGAGGATCTTGCTCTTTTGGCCGACCTCGATACCCTTCGCCCCAAATTCGCCGAGGCTGCCGTTACCCGTGGTTCGCCCCCTCCGAATGAAGAAGAGGTGGCCTCTAGCGGCCCCGTGGAAATTCCCCCTCTGGGGGCTTGATGTGTTGTTTTTGAAGGTTTTTGTGTTTGCTTGTAAATAGGCTAGTTGGCTTGAGGCCTTTGAATGTAATGGGCTCCGCCCCCTCCGCCAATGTAAATATTTTTGATGGAATGAAACCACTCTTTCGATTACCCATGTATGCATTAAAATTCTTGTTAAGTATTGTGCTCGTTTTTCCTTGTGTTGTATGGTCGCCTTTTTTATTTTTCTAAGTATGGGGCTCGGCCTTCTATGCTCAAGTGACACCGATAGTGGGCTTCAACTTCCTATGTTTTTTTCCAAGTTTTATGCTCGGGGCCGAGCCGAGTCTTTGTTTTCGTGGTAGGTTCGCTTTCTAGGCGGGCCTCCCTTAATTGACGTGCAAGGGGCGTGCCGAGAGACAGCGATTGGCGCTCGGCCTTCGGCCGAGGCGATTCATCCGTCGCTCGGATCTTAGCCGAGGCGAGAGAGTCGTTCCCCCTTTAAGAGAGCTCACGAGAATATCGAGATGAAAGGATAAACTTTCGTAGTCGTATCGAACCATAAACGAGTTTTTATTGATAGTACCTTTTAAGGTATATTATATTCCATGGATGTTCAAACTTCCTTCCACTTAAGTATTCCAACTCGTCGCCCCATTCGACAAAGCCTTATCGACCCGGAACGGACCTTCCTAGGTCGGCTTTAGCGGGCCAGGCTCGATCCCCGTTATTCTTTTCGGGGACGAGGTCACCGACACGAACTTTCTTTCCTTCACTTTTGAGTTGTAGTACCTCTCGCTCCTTTGCTTATATATAGCATTTCTTATCTCGGCGCATCATCTCTTCTCCTCCAAAGAAGTCCAGCTCGGCTCGGAGCGCGCATCATTATTTTGATGTGGCCGATCTATGTGTCGTTCTATACGACCATAACACGCCGGGTAGCTCCTCAAGCTAATTACCTTTAGACTCTTCCAACCTTGCCTTTAAAGTGTATTTCAATATCTTGTTAATTCTTTCAACTTGCAAATTGGGTGAGGGTGATATGGAGTCGAAAAATAATTTTTGATGTGGAATGTTTCACAAAATTTCGAAACCTCCGGTTATCAAATTGCTTCCCATTATCCGAGATAATCGAGTGCGGTATCCTAATCTGCAGATAATGGACTTCCATACAAAGTTGACGACCTTTTCCTCGTCTATCTTTGCGCCGAGGTTCGCCTCGGCCCATTTTGTGAAATAGTCTCATCGCTACAATGGCATACTTCACGCCCTCTTTGCCAGTGGGGAGTGGTCCAATGAGATCCATGCCCCACTTGGCAAACGCGCCAAGGATCAGATCGAAGTAAGTCGGTCGGGGTGGTACCGACTGTGGTGTAAATTGTTGGCACCTTTCGCATTTCTTGACAAGGTCGGTTGCATCCTTCTTTAGGGACGGCCAATAGTATCCTTGTCTTATTAATTTGTAAGCCAACGTTTAGCCCCGGCATGATTTCCGCAAATGCTCTCGTGCACCTCTCGGAGCGCGTAATCCGTGATCTGTTTCGGATAAGCATCGGAGGAGTGGGACGGAGTAGCCGCGTTTGTACAGACGCGCCGTCTATCAACGTGAACCGAGCCGCCTGAGTGCGCAGTGTTTTTGCCTCAATCTTGTTTTCCGGTTGAACTCTTTTTCCAAATACTTTGCATAATAGGGGTCATCCAGGTCGCTCGGTAGCTTCATTAGCATGTATCTTCTTTGCGTTAAGCGATGGGGCATCCAAATTGAGTAATCGTTACATCCGCAATTGCCTCGGTGCCTGGATCGAGGCCAATCGAGCCAAAGCGTCTGCTTGCATGTTCTCTGTTCGGGAATATGTAGGATTTCCGCTTTAAAACGCGATAACTCTTTCTTGACCAGGTCCGGATATCGGGCAATCTTTTGTTCTTTTGCCTCATACTCACCGTTGATCGATGGACGACCATCCAGTGCGAGTCACTATGTACCAATAGCTTCTTTAGGCCCATTGATGCAGCCATCTCGATCCTGCTAGGAGCGCTTCATATTCGCCGTTGTTGGTCGTTGGGAACTGAACCGCACGGTAGTAGCACTTGTGTTTTGGATCGATTATCACGATCCCACCCCTGCTCGCTAAACCGCGGTGGAGGAACCATCGACAAACAACTTCCATTCCCGTTCTTCAATTACTTCTAACCGGATGGAAGGTGTAAATTCACTCGGTCGGCCAGTGCTTGTCCTTTGATTCTTTGTGGGGGTTCATATAGAATATCAAACTCGGCCGAGCTCGACCCACTTGATCATCCGACCGAGGTGTCGGGTCGGTCATGTAGCACTTGTTTTAAAGGGTAGTTGGTGAGGACCATGATTCGATGCTCCAAAAAATACGGCGAAGTTTTCGTCTGCGATGACTAATGAATAGGTCAATTTCTCCATAGGTGGATATCAAAGCTTGGCGTCGTGCGATCTTGACTCGTATAATAGATAGGGTGTTGGATTGAGCTATCCCGTCGGATTAATACCGAAATGTACTCGGAGATGGCAAGATATAGATATAAGTCCTCCCCATGGGTAGGTTTTTGTAACAACGGGATTGAGGCTAAGTGTGTTTTGAGTGACTCAAAGGCATTTTGGGCTTGCTCGGTCCACTCAAAGTTTTTAGTTTTCTTTATAATTTCAAAGAAGGGTTTGCACTTGTCCGTGGACCGAGAAACAAACCAATTAAGGGCTAATCGGCTGTTAAACTTTGTACTCTTTTAACCGAGTTGGGGGTTCAAGATCAATAATGGCTTTTATTTTATCCTGGGTTGGCTTCAATCCCCGTTAGCTGACCATATAACCCAAAAATTTACCCGAGTGACCCCAAAGGTACATTTTCTCGGGTTTAACATCATCTTATACTCTCTCAAAACATCAAACATTTTATTAAGATCATTAAGATGATCGAGATATATACAAAGATTTCACCAAAGATATCATCCACATAAACCTCCATAGTACGACCTATCATTTCTTCAAACATCTCATTAACTAACCTCTCGGTAGGTCGCACCGGCATTCTTTAACCCGAAAGGCATCATCTTGTAGCAAGAGACACCACGAGCGGAAAAGAACGACGTATTTTCCTCATCCTCCGGGTGTATTCGTATCTGTTATAGCCCGAAATGCACGCGTCCCATAAAACTCATCGCCTCATGTCCTGGACGTAGCGTCTACCATGTAATCGATATTAGGAAAGGATAACTGTCTTTGGGACATGCCTTATTGAGGTCGGTGAAATCTACACAAAGCGCGCCACCGGCCGTTGCTTTTCTTCACGAGCACGGGATTGGCCACCCATCGGGATAGAGGGCTTCCTGATAAACTGGTTGTCAAGTAATTTGTTAACTTTGGCCTCCAGGGCAACCTCGCTGCCAGGGGCCGAGCTTACGCTTTTTCGGATCACCGGGCGGAATGTCGATCGATATTCACCGGTGGCAGCTTTGTTTGGGATCAATTCCTGGCATATCGAAATGTGTCCATGCAAAGACATGGAGGTTATTGCCAAGAAATTCGATCGACTCTGTTCGAAATGGCTCTTGGAGGTCGTGGCCAATACGTAATTGGCGTCCTCTATTCGCTCCCAATATCGACCGTGTCGACTGCTCAACAGTTCCGCGTGCTTGCTTTTTTACTTTGCCCCTCTTTTTTCTCAGAGGCGGTTCATCGTCATTTGCCGGTCCCATCACCCGCTCCACCTTCCTCTCTTGATTTTCTACCATTGGTTCTTTTCCAGGTCGCCGACCGATCATCCTCCGAAACCATCTTTGCCTTCCGTTCGGGCTCATTTTCCTGGTCTTGGGGGTCGTCTTTTGCTATCCCACTGGTTTCACCTCCTTCTACCACATTAATCTCGACGGTCGGAGTTTGAGAGAGCACTCCCGCAACTCCCTCCTGGTTCCCCTTATGGACGGCTTCTCCATCCGGGTCGAAATTTTATGCAAAAATGGAATATTGAAACAACCGCTTTTAGATGATAGAGCAACGGCCTTCCAATGATTGCATTATACTCCGAATCAAGATCGATGATTTTGAATGTGGTAATGACGGTTCGTTTATGCAGCCCTGTCCCATTTGGATGGGCGAGTCAACCTCCCCGAGCGGACTATTCTTCCTCCTCCGAAACCCAATATACTATCATTACATGGACGAACGTAAGTGTTATCCACGTTCAATATCCTAAAAGCTCGGACGTAAATCATCGACGAGTAATTTCCCGAGTCAATCGTAACCCTATGGACCTAATACCCAAAATTGGTGCCGTAATGACCAGGGGTCGAGTGTGGGTGAACCACACTGTGGTCGGCGAACGTCCGAAAAACGAACCGCCTGTTGGTTGGCCTTCTTTGATCTCGGCTACCCAAACTTGCCTTTCCACGTGGGCGGCTTGCCGACATCGCCTTTCCTTTTTCTATTCGAGCGATCGTCCTCACCGGCGCGTTAGTATTGATCCTATTTACACTAGACATCATTAATATCTCCCTACCTTGATTTTCATTCGGCGGTAATGGTAGGGAGCCGGATTCACCAACCGCTCCGGGTTCACACCGAGTAAGTGCGGTGGGGGCGGCAACTCGTGGACGTATCTTCTCAAGCCGCCCTTTGAATGATGCGCATAATCTCCCGAATGAGGTCCCTGCACTCGTCGAAGATCATGGCCTATCGACTTATGATAGGCACAATATCGTCACGCATCAATTTGGCGGCTCGAGCCTTAAAAAGGCCGAGCCGTGGCGGCAATTCAGATTCGACCTTGTATCTCGTTCCAAATGGGCCGAAAGAGTGTGGGTCAATGTACTTCTCAACAGCAGTGACTTGGCTCGCACCTCCTGGCGAGCCTTATATCCGTGGCGGGTTCTCTAAAAATGGTCGAACTCGACCCCTACCCGATGCGATTCCTTCTTTATATCTTTCTTCACGCCCGCTTTTTGCTCGGGGCATTGGCTTGTCATGGCTTCTTCCGCGAGATATGACGCGTTCGCGCGAGCAAAAATTCTGGTATACGAAGTCATCCCGATTCGTGGATAGAGTAATTAAACCACACGTCTCCATGGCGAGTCCAACACCGATTCCATGTCTCGGACGTGCTTATTGAACCGAGCTATATAACTTTTCAAGGACTCATTATTCCCCTGTTTGATATTTACAAGGAATCCTTCGGGCGGCTCGGACCTTACAGTGAGAAAGTGTGCCGTGAATGCGGGGGCCGAGTCACCAGATCGAGATGGACCCTTGCAAACAGAGTCCTAAACCAACGGTGGGCTCGGCGCCCAACATCAACGGAAACACCTGCGAGAGGATGGCATCGCTGGGGCTAAAAAGTTCCATCCACGCTAAGTACTTGTGGATGTGCGTTGTCGGGTCGGTCTCTCCATTGACAGACCAACCTGGGGATTTTGAGCTTCGGAGGCGGTGGAGTGGATAAAATGCTCGCAGCAAAAGGTGACCTGACACAACATATACTTCACGCCCTCTTTGCCAGCCGGGAGTGGTCCAATGAGATCCATGCCCCACTTGGCAAACGACCAAGGATCAGATCGAAGTAAGGGTCAGTCGGTGGTGGTACGACTGTGGTGTAAATTGTTGGCACCTTTCGCATTTCTTGACAAGGTCGGTTGCATCCTTCTTTAGGGACGGCCAATAGTATCCTTGTCTTATTAATTTGTAAGCCAACGTTTAGCCCCATGATTTCCGCAAATGCTCTTGTGCACCTCTCGAGCGCGCGTAATGCGTCTGCTTTTGGATAAGCATCGGAGGAGTGGGACGGAGTAGCCGCGTTTGTCAGACGCCCGTCTATCAACGTGAATCGAGCCGCCTGAGTGCGCGATGTTTTTGCCTCAATCTTGTTTTCCGGTTGAACTCTTTTTCCAAATCTTTGCATAATAGGGGTCATCCAGGTCGGCTCGGTAACTTCATTAGCATGTATCTTCTTTGCGTTAAGCGATGGGGCATCCAGTTGAGTAAATCAATTACATCCGCAATTGCCTCGGTGCCTGGATCGAGGCCAATCGAGCCAAAGCGTCTGCTTGCATGTTCTCTGTTCGGGAATATGTAGGATTTCCGCTTTAAAACGCGATAACTCTTTCTTGACCAGGTCCGGATATCGGGCAATCTTTTGTTCTTTTGCCTCATACTCACCGCTGATCGATGGACGACCAGCGCGAGTCACTATGTACCAATAGCTTCTTTAGGCCCATTGATGCAGCCATCTCGATCCTGCTAGAGCGCTTCATATTCGGCCGTTGTTGGTCGTTGGGAACTGAACCGCACGGTAGTAGCACTTGTGTTTTGGATCGATTATCACGATCCCACCCCTGCCGCTGCGGTGGAGGAACCATCGACAAACAACTTCCATTCCTGTTCTTCAATTACTTCTAACCGGATGGAAGGTGTAAATTCAAACTCTGAAGTCGGCCAAAGCTTGTCCTTTGATTCTTTGTGCGGGGTTCATATAGAATATCAAATCGGCCGGTGAGCTCGACAAACCACTTGATCATCCGACCAGGAGGTGTCGGGTCGATGTAGCACTTGTTTTAAAGGGTAGTTGGTGAGGACCATGATTCGATGCTCCAAAAATACGGCGAAGTTTTCGTCTTTGCGATGACTAATGAATAGGTCAATTTCTCCATAGGTGGATATCAAAGCTTGGCGTCGTGCGATGCTTGACTCGTATAATAGATAGGGTGTTGGATTGAGCTATCCCGTCGGATTAGTACCGAAATGACAGGCGTGCTCGGAGATGGCAAGATATAGATATAAGTCCTCCCTGGGTAGGTTTTTTTGTAACAACGGGATTGAGGCTAAGTGTGTTTTGAGTGACTCAAAAAGCATTTGGGCTTGCTCGGTCCACTCAAAGTTTTTAGTTTTCTTTATAATTTCAAAGAAGGGTTTGCACTTGTCCGTGGACCGAGAAACAAACCAATTAAGGGCAATAATCGGCTGTTAAACTTTGTACTCTTTTAACCGAGTTGGGGGTTCAAGATCAATAATGGCTTTTATTTTATCCGGGTTGGCTTCAATCCCCGTTAGTGACCATATAACCCAAAAATTTACCCGAGTGACCCCAAAGGTACATTTTCTCGGGTTTAACATCATCTTATACTCTCTCAAAACATCAAACATTTTATTAAGATCATTAAGATGATCGAGATATATACAAAGATTTCACCAAAGATATCATCCACATAAACCTCCATAAGACGACCTATCATTTCTTCAAACATCTCATTAACTAACCTCGGTAGGTCGCACCGCATTCTTTAACCCGAAAGGCATCATCTTGTAGCAATGAGACACCACGAAATGAAAAAGAACGACGTATTTTCCTCATCCTCCGGTGTATTCGTATCTGGTTATAGCCCGAGTGCGCGTCCATAAAACTCATCGGCTCATGTCCTGGACGTAGCGTCTACCATGTAATCGATATTAGGAAAGGGATAACTGTCTTTGGGACATGCCTTATTGAGGTCGGTGAAATCTACACAAAGCGCCACGGCCGTTGCTTTTCTTCACGAGCACGGGATTGGCCACCCATCGGGGATAGAGGGCTTCCGGATAAACTGGTTGTCAAGTAATTTGTTAACTTTGGCCTCCAGGGCAACCTTGCTGTCGGGGGCCGAACTTACGCCTTTTTCGGATCACCGCGGAATGTCGGATCGATATTCACCGGTGGGCGAGCTTGTTTGGGATCAATTCTGGCATATCGAAATGTGTCCATGCAAAGACATGGAGGTTATTGCCAAGAAATTCGATCGACTCTGTTGAAATGGCTCTTGGAGGTCGTGGCAATACGTAATGGCGTCCTCTATTCTCGCTCCCAATATCGACCGTGTCGACTGCTCAACAGGTTCCGCGTGCTTGCTTTTTTACTTTGCCCCTCTTTTTTTCTGTAGGGGGCGGTTCATCGTCATTTGCCGGTCCATCACCCGGCTCCACCTTCCTCTCTTGATTTTCTACCATTGGTTCTTTTCCAGTCGCCGACACGATCATCCTCCGAAACCATCTTTGCCTTCCGTTCGGGCTCATTTTACTCGGTCTTGGGTCGTCTTTTGCTATCCCACTGGTTTCACCTCCTTCTACCACATTAATCTCGACGGTCGGAGTTTGAGAGAGCACTCCCGCAACTCCCTCTCGGTTCCCCTTATGGACGGCTTCTCCATCCGGGTCGAAATTTTATGCAAAAATGGAATATTGAAACAACCGCTTTTAGATGATAGAGCAACGGCCTTCCAATGATTGCATTATACTCCGAATCAAGACGATGATTTTGAATGTGGTAATGACGGTTCGTTTATGCAGCCCTGTCCCATTTGGATGGGCGGTCAACCTCCCCGAGCGGGACTATTCTTCCTCCTCCGAAACCCAATATACTATCATTACATGGACGAACGTAAGTGTTATCCACGTTCAATATCCTAAAAGCTCGGACGTAAATCACGACGAGTAATTTCCCGAGTCAATCGAACCCTATGGACCGGAATACCCAAAATTGGTGCCGTAATGACCAGGGGGTCGAGTGTGGGTGAACCACCTGGTCGGGCGTAACGTCGAAAAAAGCGAACCGGCTGTTGGTTGGCCTTCTTTGATCTCGGCTACCCAAACTTGCCTTTCCACGTGGGCGGCTTGCCGACATCGCTTTTCCTTTTTCTATTCGAAAGCGACGTCCTCACCGCGTTAGTATTGATCCTATTTACACTAGACATCATTAATATCTCCCTACCTTGATTTTCATTCGGCGGTAATGGTAGGGGAGCCGGATTCACCAACCGCTCCGGGTTCACACCGAGTAAGTGCGCGTGGGGGTGGCAACTCGTGGGCGTATCTTCTCAAGCCGCCCTTTTGAATGATGCGCATAATCTCCCGAATGAGGTCCCTGGCACTCGTCAAGATATCATGGCCTATCGACTTATGATAGGCACAATATCGTCGTGCATCCAATTTGGCGCTCGAGCCTTAAAGGCCGAGCCGGTGGCAGCAGAGATTCGGACCTTGTATCTCGTTCCAAATGGTGAAAGAGTGTGGGTCAATGTACTTCTCAGCGCAGTGACTTCGGCTCGCACCTCTGGCGAGCCTTATATCCGTGGCCGGGTTCTCTAAAAATGGTCGGAACTCGACCCCGGCCCGATGCATTCCTTCTTTATATCTTTCTTCACGCCCCCTGCTTTTGCTCGGGGCATTGGCTTGTCATGGCTTCTTCCGCGCAGATATGACGTTCGCGAGCAAAATTCCTGGTACGAAGTCATCCCCCGATTCGTGGATAGAGTAATTAAACCAAAACCACGCCTCACAATGGCAGTCCAACACCGATTCCATGTCTCGGACGTGCTTATTGAACCGAGCTATATAACTTTTCAAGGACTCATTATTCCCCTGTTTGATATTTACAAGGGAATCCTTCGGGCGCTCGGACCTTACAGTGAGAAAGTGTGCCGTGAATGTGGGGGCCAGGTCAGCCCAGATCGGATGGACCCTTGCGGCGAGTCCTAAACCAACGGTGGGCTCGTCGCCCAACATCAACGGAAACACCTGCGAGAGGATGGCATCGCTGGGGCTAAAAAGTTCCATCCACGCTAAGTACTTGTGGTTGTGCGTTGTCGGGTCGGTCTCTCCATTGACAGACCAACCTGGGGATTTTGAGCTTCGGAGGCGTGGAGTGGATAAAATGCTCGCAGCAAAAGGTGACACAACAGAAGCGGGTTTGTTACCCGATACGGCCTTTGATATCGGGCTTCTTTAGGGCCGTCTTCCCGATTCATTCAAACGACGGCGGAGGCGAACTTTCCGCTTCTTGTTCTTCCAGCAGACTAGACCTTGAATTTGATTGGCCCTAGTGGCTCCCGTTCATCCTAAAACCAAAGCCTGGAGCTTATCGATCGGGATGGGTGGGGAGGGTTTTCTCTAGCCGCCCTACAAACACACAGCGAGCACGCGGTGGCGTGACGTCGTTCTCGGCCGCGATTCCGCCACGCGGCTATGTTCCTCGTTGTCATCACGTGGTCGCCTCATCACGGCACGACCATGCGGTGCGTTTCCGAATCGCTTCCCCCTCTCCACGGGCGGGCTCGGGGACATGTGGATTAACATTAACATTTATTGGGGGATATTTAGCGGAGGTTAGGTGGCCGAGTATTTACTTGGTGGTGGTGGGGGCACTTGTGAGTTAGTAGCGGCCAGTGTTTGGGAAATCAACTCGTTCATCCGTTGGACAAAAACAGGATTGGCTATAAGTCGGGCCGGGTAGAGTCGTGCTCCCGCTTGGTTGGGGGCACGTTAAGCCATTTGTAGTTTGGCCGTTTGATTATTCACCGTAGGTCCTCGCAAACATGGACGTCTCGAGTATCTTGACTCATTTTGTCTAGTTTTAGAGGATTAAACACAAGTTTTACCGACTTTACGTGATTTAGCTTGGGATTAGGGATCGGACCGACGGGGCCCTCCTTCTAGTGCCAATTTGTTGACGTGCATTTCGCCAACAAGCAAAGTGTATAAAGTGTGTCGCACGTGGAAATATGGATGAGCGATTTTAATGGGCTAATCGTGCCTTTTATATATATTGCCGAAATGAACTTTTCGTGTCGGTTTTCTTCTGACATTTTGTGTACAAGTGCTTTTTTCTTATTTTTTCCTTGTCCTTTTCCTAATAAATGAGACCCTATTTATACTCATCTCATTAGTGGGCATTTAATAGCCACTGTTACAATTAATCACTAAAATAACGATAATGGGACACTTGCCCTTCCTCAAGCACGCATGTTTGCCAAGTATCCCGCCACTTGTCGAGCCACTTCATTAACAAGGTTGACGGTGGCGACTTAAGGTGCTAATGGAGCACTTAACCTTCCTTAACCTGGATGGTTATCCTATAGCTCTCCCTGATTGGGCTCGGTAGGACCGAGCCGCCCACCACCAGTCGTCCGATGTTATTGGCTCGGTATGTCTTTGGCTGCGGGTCCCTCACACCCATGTGCCGAACGACCACGTGGGTAATCTTCTTCGCCCACTCGGCTCGGGCGTCATCAAATTATAACGTCAAATGAAAAATAATTGCAAGCCCTATAGATCATAGACTTATATAAATCTACAATAAAAATTTTAAACCTAAACAAATCTAACTAATACGTAGAATCATAACCCGCAACGAAAAGGCGCTGAACAAAACACGTACCAAAGAATTTGGTATCGATTCTGTCGCATATCGTCAAGTAATGACTCATCCGAATCTTCTCAACAAAATCCCACAAATGAGACAAACTTATTTTCCGAAAAGAAAAAAAGACACCTATTGGGGACAAATTATTGAAACTAAACACATTGAAAATTATTTTTCCTGAGGATGGAGGAAAAAAAGAGGACAAAGATGAAAGAGTAAAAATGGCTACGGTTTGAGAGAAAAAAAGGAAGAGGTACGAATGCAATATTTACGTGGTATAAAATGAATTAAGAATACTAAATAAATATTCTCAGTGTAAATGATATACCTTAAACGATGGCGAGTAAGGTCTGTCAAAGGGTGTTAACTGTTACCCCATTTACTATGGTGCATAGTGCATACTGCATACATCATGGGAATTTTGTGGATTTTGGACCACTTTTCTTGGGCCTTTAAGTTTCGGCCCAGCAAACATGACATTTCATGTTAGATGCGAAGCTAATCCTTTTTCATGCCCATTTCTTAAGGGGAAAAAAACCTAAATTAGGTGTTCTAACTTCTAATCTTTGTGCGGGTAGAACACAAGAAATACACAAAATTAAAAATCAACCCAAAGCATTTGTTATCCAACCCCCATCCCAACTACACCCCACCCAAAGCAAAAAAAAACGCAAAAACTGAAAGAGAAGACCTAAAATAGTAAATATCTTATTTTGTAAAAATGTATTTAAGTCGTGCATGGCCGGTATACCTAGAATATTAGAATTAAATTTATATTTAAAAAAAAAGTAGTGGGCTTCGGTCTTAATTTGCGGCTCGCCCGACGGGTTTCGGGTAAAAGTCTGGCCAAAAAGGCCCCGAATTTAAGCGTTATATTTTCCCAATTGAAACGAGCGAGCTTGCCGTTGAGGGGCCCATTTAATATTTCTAAATGTATTGCTCTGTCTGCTTTGATACTTCTCCAAGTGAGTTTATTGGCTGAATCTTATAGTTAATATTGTTAACTATGTTGATATGTGAGAGAGTGTTGTTGATGTTTTTCTCAATCAACAAGAAAAGAACTTCAAAATGTATGACTTGGAAATGAAAATTGATCACCTGGAAATAGTATTAAGTGGCTAATTCTCGCCTTTTTATTAGTGATGCCGAAAGCGAGAATATTTACGGTCATCTTTTACACAAATCGAATTTTACAAGTTATATAGTGATTTTTCTCTTGTCTTTTTCCTAATAAATAAGATCTATTTATACTAATACAATTAGTGGCTAAGTAATCATTATATCTAAGATAAAAATGGGACACTTGTCCTCTTCTTGATGTGTATGAGGCGCATGGAGGCCATGTGTTGAGAGGAACTTGTTGACTTGTCCCGTTGACGTGTTGACATGTGGCACCTTGATCCGCCACTGGTCAATTGGATCCACTTAGTGGGAGAATGTTGAGTGGAGCACTCACTTGATTTGTTGTAGTGGGTTGAGCTCGGCTCGGTCCACGCCACCTGGTCGGTCCACGTCACCCATTCGGTCCACGTCATCTTGGAAAGCCTATGTCATCATCACTAGAATGGCTACGTGGATGTATTTTCTTCCACTCAACTCGGGTATCATCAATGGCCCCCAAGTTCAATGCCGAGGAAAGACTCTTGAAATGGTTTTGAACTTTAATTTGGAGAGAAAAAAGGTCAAACGGTTTTTAAATCTGGCATACGGTCAACCGACCATTAATTGTTACTCGGCTTTTTGAAATTCGAAAAGACGCGCTCTTTCAACTGTGTGTAACTTTCGAGAGAAGTTAACCTATAAATATGACTTTTCCCCTTCATTTTTACTGTTTTTCGTATTCATTCCAAACATACCGGCTATTGCGAGAGACCAAGCGAAGCTTTGGTCGACTTTGAGAGAGAGACTCAGGATACTTAGGTAATCTTTAAAATTTTGGCTTTCTTTCTTCATTTTCATTCTTTTTCGAAAAAACATTTCGATTCTGGCGACGGTAGCGAGCCGTGATTATTACGTGGAAGTTGAAGTTGAAGATCCCCGTCTAAAGATCCTCGTCGGAGAGAAGCAACTCCGGAAGGTCCCAACATTGTTGACGTTTCGATTCTAGCCACGATCCCGAATCGAGGCCCCTTGAGTGAAAATTACGTGGTGTTTAATGCAACTCCCATTACAGTGATCCTTGGAGGGAAAGTGTACAAGACACGATTGTCTCAAGAAGAGAATCGGGCGAACAAGAAGAAAACTTCGGGCGAACAGGGAGATAACCCGGAAAATTCAAATATGGAACCTGGAAATAGTGACTAGGAGCGGGTTGAGGTGCGGGAGGATGTGGCTATTGCGGAGGTCCCGAAGTGAGTGGGGATGAGGAGCCTGGTATACAAGGTGAGATTGGGTGTGAGGCCGCACCGAATGCACTCCGAGGCCGCAGGCCAAGCGATGAGGCCCCCTGGGGGAGGATTGAGACGGAGACGGCGACTGAACCATCGATTGGGCCTAATGATGCCGCATGAGTTGGAGGCCATTTACCAATGACATCAATTCCCTTCATCCATTCGATTACGGTTGCCCGAGCATGATGAGAGAGAAATCGAGATGCCGCCCACAGGGTGCATTGCCATGTACGCCTGATTGGCATGTGTTTTGCATGTATTTTGGGCTTAATTGTAGTAAGAATTAGTTGTTATGCATGCATTACTTGAGCTAAAAGGGCTTTATTTATGTTTTGTGGAAAAGGTATTACGCGTTGCTCGTTTTGTAGGAAGTGAATGATAATTGTAGCATTTTGGCAACAATTGAGCATTGCGGTAAAAAACCACCGATACTTAGAAGTGACGTCTGATGTTTAGAGTTGAATCGAGAAGAAGTCGATGAACCGGGCGAGAAACGAAAGGAAACGAACAAGTATAAGTTCCAACAAAAGTGCGCGGGCGGGCGTGCGTCACAAGCATGGCCCGTGTGCCCTTGAAAAAAAAGAAGAATTTCTGCGGCACCTAGCACGGCCGGGCAAGAGCTAGGCACACGGCCGTGCGTTTGTGCGGGAAAACGAGTTTGACAAATTGTGAACTAGGTTTTGACCCGAACGGAGTACAAATAGAGACGAGGCGACCACAAACAAAAGAACACCGACTTTTGCCCTAGAAAGTAGAGAAAAGCAATCTTCCACCGGAGAATTGGAGAGATCGATCAAGGCCACAACAACACGCTTGAGGATTAAAGATAGATCGAGAGATCATCGACGTCCCGAGTTCACTCATTCCATCGTATCATTTACTTTTGATTAGTTAGATATGAATTTGAATAATTTGTCTACGGATTATTTATTTTCTATGTCCGGCTAAACCTCTTGTGATTCTCGGGTTTGGGATTAGGTTAATGGATACTTTTATTGGATGATTAATTGTAATTGAAGTTATTGTTTTCCAACCCTATTCGAGTACTTTGTTTTAATTCTTGTTTTATCAAAACGTGTTTGGTTTAACTTGCTATGATGTATTGATTCATAATTCGAAAGATGAGTTTCAATACTAGATCTGTGAGTACTTGACATGAATATATGCAAGATTGAGAAGTCTGTGAATATTTGTGAGGATTTATAATCTTTTAAGCTTTTGGGAGTTGGATATCTCATGTTGAGTAGAGATGCTAGCATAGATATTCCAATCAACGTTTTTACATGCATCTCGAGAGAGAGGATAAAATACTTTTGTGATTGTTCTATAGAGAAGAATACGAATAACTTTGGTTGTGATTAATCGAGAATAAAAGGGGATATTAATCAAAACCATAACCCAGGAATCCATTCATCTCCTTGATCTTTCAATCAACTCTTTACTTTGTCTTTTTAGGATAAATTCTTGTTTTAGCATTAACAAAACCAAATCACTCAATTTCGATCGTCGGATAAAAATAAGACTATTATAATCCCAATACTTAGTACATTAATTTATTAGTCTCTGTGGATTCGACCTTGCTTACCCTATTCTATAAACTACACCGTACACTTTGCGGTGAAGCTAAAAATAAAGCGAACAAGTTTTTGGCGCCGTTGTTCTTGTCGGACTAATTAAATTTTTAGTACTAATATTGCGATAAATACAATTATTTTTAATTTACACATTTTGTTTTTCTTTTTATTTGTTGTTTAATTTTACTCCTACTCGTGTTTTGACTTGCTTTCTTTAGTTGGTTCGGGTAGTGCATGAACACTCGCTCGAAAGCAAGGAGAATTAGCACTCTCATACCGGGTTTAGGCTTTTGCTAGGCGAATTAGTGCGGCTACTAAACGGGCAAAAAGACAAAAAGAACAAAGCTATCGCGACGTAGAAGATAACAACGGAGGCCATAACAGAGTCGACAACGGAGGTAACAACAAGGCCAACAGGGTCAACAATGAGTTACCATTACCAGAGGTTCCTAGCGATCCGGCAAGTGATTCGCGATTACTTCCGCCCCACAACAAATCACAACTATGGTGGAATTGCCAATGTCCCAATTAATGCGAATAACTTTGGTGAAGCCAAAGACGGATCTCGATGGTGCATCGAATCGGTTGGGGTTTCCGTCCGAGGATCCCAATTCTCATCTTGCGAACTTCGTGCATTTGCAACACAATCAAGATGAATGGGGGTGATGATGATCTTATACGTCTGCGCCTATTCCCTTTCTCTTTAAGGGATAAGGCGAGAAACTCTAGGCACCTTAACTCGAGGAGTGTGAATACCGGATGAGTGAGTCGAGAGATTCTTGTTTAAATACTTCCCACCAAGTAAGACATTCTGACTTAAAAGTGAGATCACACATTCAGGCGGTTTGACTCGAGCCACTGTATGAGGCCCGGGAGAGATTCCGGATTTATTGAGGAGGTGCCCGCAACACGGATTTCCGGAGGGATCGCGACTCTACTTCTTTTTACAACGGGTTGATGAGACAGACTAGATCGTTTGTAGATGCCGCAAGAGGCGCTTTACTCGCAAGATTCCCGGAGGATGCATTCAACTTGCTCGCAGAGAGGGCAATGAATAGCTATCGGTGGCCCTCCGAGAGAACTAATGTGAAAAGGGTAGCGAAGTCTCGATTCGGACCCATTAAGGCATTGACGGCTCGGATGATTGCGTTGACCAATTAGTTGAGTGTATTGACGAAAGGGATCAAGGAAACGCGGGTGCAAGTAATGGGGAGTTCCTCTAGATCCCATGGAGGAAGCAAATTATGTTAACAACCGGAATTTCAACAATTACACGGAACAATTAGACTCCCACTCATTACCATCCAGTTTGAGGAACCATGAGAACTTCTCTTATGCAAACACGAAGAATGTGATGCAACCACCACAGGGGTTTAATGTGACAAACGGTGTCATTAATGCGGAGGCGAAGCCATCTTTAGAGGACATTCTCACCTTGTTCATGGGTGAAACGAGGAACCGGTTCAATAAAGATGAGGCTAAGATAGACAAGATCGAGGCACAAATCACGAGTTGGCCAACACCGTGGGTTCACGAATAAAAAACCTAGAAACTCAGTTGGCGATTAGCAACGATCATTGGTGCACAACATCGAAGGACCGGTTTCTAGTAACACAGAAGTCAATCCGAGGGAACAGTGTAACGCCAGTCATCTGAGGAGTGGTACAGAGTACGAGGGGCCGAAAATTTTGGGAAGTGACAAAAAATCGGAGCTGCGCATGACCCGTGCGTCCGAACACGACCAGGTCGTGCGCAATGCCGTAGCCAATCTTGAAAAAGTGAAAGGACGCACAACCCATGCGTCCTGAGCACGACCAGGTCGTCGCGTAGTATCGAAGATTCCAGAAACAGAACATGAGATGTATGACCAGTTAAATCGAGCACGAGTGGCCCGTGCGTGATGCCGAATGGGTAATTTTGACCCCGGAGATGAACACATCTGTAGCAAAGGGGAAGTTGAGGCCGAGGAAGGAGTCGAGGGTCATATTGCTGAACAAAAAGGGGCTGAGAAGCTTAAATCTTTTTCTAACCCTGATTTTTCTAAACTTACTACTACCCTTCCTTTTCCCCAACGATTTCAAAAGAAAAAGTTAGATTCGCAATTTGCAAAATTCTTGGATATATTTAAGAAACTGCACATTAACATACCTTTTGCAGACGCATTGGAGCAGATGCCCAATTATGCTAAATTTTTAAAGGATGTTATGTCAAAGAAGAGAAAGTTAGCAGAATTCGAGACAGTTAACTTGACTGAGGAGTGCAACGCAATTATTCAGAGAAAATTACCACAGAAGCTCAAAGAACCGGGGAGTTTCACTATCCCTTGTACAATTGGTGGTGTTTTCTTTAATAAAGCACTTTGTGATTTAGGAGCAAGTATTAACTTAATGCCCTTATCCATTTTCAGGAGACTTGGACTAGGAGAGGTGAAGCCGTCTACGGTCACTTTGCACTGCGACTTGGGATAGATCACTCACATATCCTAAGGGAATCGTGGAGGATGTGCTCGTGAAGGTAGACAAATTTATATTCCCCGTGGACTTCTTGGTGCTTGACATGGAGGAAGATCGAGACGTCCCTCTGATACTTGGGCGTCCATTCCTAGCCACCGCACGAGCCTTGATAGATGTGCAAAAAGGAGAGCTCACATTACGAGTTAATGATGAGCAAGTGTTGTTCTCCATCTATAAAAATTTGAAAAACTCATGATAAAATAGAGAGTCAAATCGTTATCCATCGTTAATTCATGTGCTAACACTTCTAATCGATTGATTATGTGTGTACTTTAGATCATGTGTAGGAAATCTTGAAATGTGAGAAAGCAAAGCACACAAAGAGGGACATCACCTCGAAGACGCGTGTCTTGCCGCTCGCAGGATGCAACCGAGAAGAATATGGCCTTTGACCGACGTGTGACTTCTATGCTAGAGGCATTCAAAGGAGGCTCGAATTTAGGCGAGTTGGATTGGAAAGGAAAAAGACAGGTAGAGATGACTCGCCTCACTTGGCTAGAACCGTGATCGCGTATACAAGCGTCAAGCTATAGACGTTAAATTTAGCGCTTGTTGGGGGCAACCCAACGGTTTGTTGTTTTATTTCTTCCCAAGGTATGCATTCCCATTCCACATTTTTCTTTGAAATTTTATCTTCTCTTCTATGCGCTATAATTTCATTCAAGTTTGGGGGAGAGGTAGTTATTTTGATTGAAGGGTGTGGCGTTATTTGCATTCATATAGTTGTATGTAGAGCATATAGGTTGCATGGCATTAGATGCGTGTTTTTGATTTTAGCATGTTTATTTTTTTAGCACGTTTATTGTTTTCTTAGGTTTTTAGGGAGTGAGTTTACCGCTATTGTGTCTTTGTTGTGATCTTGGGAACATTTGTTGAATAGTTTATGTTGTTTTGAATTGGGTGTTGAGCGTGAGTTGACCGGGTTGAGAATAGATGATATGGAGCATGTGAATATTGAAATCATGGTTGATATGCTTTGAATTACGCAATTGCAAGCCTGTGAGCTTTTTGAGCCTTTACTTGCTTTCATTATTTGCGATCTTGTTGTTGATTGAGTGTGTCATTCATGTTGATATGAATTGTAGAACTTGCTCGCGTATCTCTGTCAAAGTCACATGTTGTATGCAATTTATGAAGATGATTTTAGGCCATTTTTGTTAAGTCTTTCAAGCCTTTTGCCTACCTAATGACATTTAATTTCCCTAGTTAGCCAATTTGAGCCTATTGCCGATTTTTTTGATAGCCACAATTCAAGCCGTAACTTGATATATCTTACCCTAAACTTGAGCATATAGCATTGAGTAAGGGGATTGAATAAAGTTGAATATGAGGATATCGAGAAGTTAGATAATGGTGTGCATGTTGGATGTCGGGAATAAAAGAAGAAAAGGAGGATATACTCACAAAAAGGTCGGAAAAAAAATAATTGACTACATAAGTGAGTTGACCTTAATTGCATTTATAGGCGGAGGATTATGATGTAAGGCGAAAGAGAGTAGATTGTAGGAAAAAGGGGAGAAAAGAGATGTGATAAGAATAAGAGGTGATTGGGGGTGCATAGTTGATTTGAATGAGAATAGTTGATTGAGAAAAAGATGTGCTTACCAATCGATACGCTGAGTTTGAGTCACTTTCTCCATATTTCCCTACCTTAACCAAAGAGCCTTCATTACAACCAAAAGCAAAGTCCTTTTGATTTATGAATTGCATATAATCGAGTGGCGGAGATGTGAGATGATTTGCAAGCATATGGTAATTCTTTGGCGGAGATGTGCGCCCTTCAAAAAAAAGAATTCTGCGGCACCTAGCATGGTGGCGTGCGCTAGGCGCACGGCCCGCGTCTGTCTTGCGGGAAAAGAGTTTGATAGATTGTGAACTAGGTTTTGACCCGAACAGTACAAATAGAGACGAGGCGGCCACAAACGAAAGAACATTGACTTTTGCCTAGAAAGCGAGAAAAGAGCAATCTTCCACCGAGAATTGGGAGAGATCGATCAAGGCCACAACAACATGCTTGAGGATTGAAGATAGATCGAGATATCATCGACGCCCCCGAGTTCACTCATTCCATCGTATCATTTACTTTTGATTAGTTAGATATGAATTTGAATAATTTGTATATGGATTATTTATTTTCTATGTCCGGCTAAACCTCTTGTGATTCCCAGGTTTGGGATTAGGTTAATGGATACTTTTATTGGATGATTAATGGCAATTGAAGTTATTGTTTTCCAACCCTATTCGAGTACTTTGTTTTAATTCTTGTTTTATCAAAACGCATTTGGTTTAACTTGCTATTGATTCATAATTCGAAAGATGAGTTTCAATACTAGATCTCGTGAGTACTTGACATGAATATTTGCAAGATTGAGAAGTCTCTGTGAATATTTGTTAGGGTTTATAATATTTTAAGCTTTTTTAAGAGTTGGATATCTCATGTTGAGTAGAGATGCTAGCATAGATATTCCAATCAATGTTTTTACATGCATATCGAGAGAGAGGGTAAAATACTTTTGTGATTGTTCTATAGGGAAGAATACAAATAACTTTGGTTGTGATGTGAACCGCAAAGAACAACAAGCGTGCATACGACCCAATAACAATATGTTGTTAACCCAAGATCTTCACTAGTTCGGTTAAATTGCTGAAACCTCGACTCTGTTTAGCAAAGCAAGAACCTAGGTATGCGTAGACGCCACAAACGAATGTGTAAGTTCGCTTGATAAGTCGATAATCGCAACAAGATGAACAATCTTGCGACTCTTGGAAAAACCCAAAGGTTTGAAGAGAAAATCTCAATTCAATATTCAATATCAAAGTTGTTGTGAAAAATAAACAACTGTTTGCCTTATATAGGCGACTCAAAACAAACCTTAAACAAACTAGAAAGGAAAAGAAGTCCAAAACCCAAAAAGGAAACTTAATCGCATCAATATTCACGTGTGGCGAAAATACGCGTCCGGGATTTTCGAATCTGTTCTGGAGTCTTCATAAACGTTTTATCCCTTTCTCTTAGCTTTTCATAGCAACTTGAATCAGCCCAATACCAATTTTGTAGAGAGCGCTATGGCCCAAATACTAAACCCCCCGATCTTGAAAATTGTTGACGCGCTTGGACGCGTTTTTAAGGAATCCTCTTGTCTTTGTTCGACCGTCAATGCTTCCTTTCGACACATGATTAACTAATATGACTCTAAACTCAATATACTTGGCCTCTAATATCAACTTGGCCACTCAAATGACTCAAAAATAACGAAAATAACACCTAATCTATGATGAACAAATACAAGAACTCAAGAACTCAATTACATAGTTTTCAAGAACTCGATATAGCTTGCATTTGGTGTTGCCCGGATCCTTCGTGACTGGATTCTCATCATTCCCCTCCTCTTGAAAGGGATTCGTCCTCGAATCCAAACGTTGGACCCCAAAGGTTGAACGATCATGTCAATCCACCCGGATCAAATGTGAAACGGCATGCACATTCATCTGTTTTTCCATAATCCTTTAACCAAGAAATAATAATACTAGGCAAAACAAAGATAAAAGTGTTAGAACATGAAAACTTATTCCTAGTATCACTCTTCTCTTTTGCCATGAATATAGATTTTCCCTCGAATTTTACCTCAATGGCCATTACCCCCATGTTTTCGGCCCACTCAAAATTACTAATCACCCTTTTCTCGGCCATCACTCGAATCTCACTTCTACCCTTCGCCGGACTCTCAATTTTTTTCACTCAATCTCTCATTGTCTTCAGCTTCATAATTTTGTTGTCGCTCACCGCCGAATTTTCTATCTCATCAACCCCACCAACTTCAACTTCTAATGAATCATCAGATTCAATTGTTGGATCAATACTCAACATATCATCAAAATCCAATGATAGCAGATCCCCTTTCACCGGATAGAGTACTTCAGGAACATCCTCCAACTCCGGCTTTACAATATCCATCTCCGGCTTGACAATTTCAATTCTCGATTCAACAACTGAACTCCTCTAACTCCTATTGATTACCTTTATCGATGGGTTCTCCGTGGTTTAAAAATTGACGCAAAACATGGATCATTGTCAACAAAATCCCAAGCGTTGGTACTATTATTGGAGGTTTTCTTTGTGACACCCCTCCTCTTGAGCGGTTGCTCAACTTTTGTATCCTTCCAACCAACACGAGTCCTCCTTCTACCCGGGCTATAATTCTGGTCCCCCTCAATGTACTCATTAAATTCATCATCTAACTCAACCAGATCTACACGCCTTTGTCTTCGCACCATGGTCTCCTATTTTTGGGTACTACTATCTTCACCCTACTCCCCATATATCTCTAACAACATCTTCTTCACAACACCCTCAATTACCTCCACGTGTAATTTGTTGGTCGATCAACGGTTGTCTCTTTTCTTCGGACATGATATATAAACAAGTGCAATAATACCAACAATAATCCCAAAAAAATGACGCTCTAATACCAACCGATGTGAACCGCAACAACAATTGTGCATACGACCCAACAACAAAATGTTGTTAACCCAAATCTGCTATTTGTCGATTTTAAATCGGTCATGTTTAAATCACTCCCTCACATGTATACACTCGTGTATCACTCAACTCACAACTCCAAGTACCCGCACTTGTCACGATTATAAACCAATCGCATGTACCAAAGTACGCCTCAACACACCAAGAAAATTACCAAGCCAATCAACGGATCGTAATAACATGAAATTGAAGACTAGGGTTTAAATTTTCGAATTTTCCAGAATTTTTGTTTTTTTTTTTTGGTGCACGCGGTTTACGATTCTTTACCCGTTTATTTTTTTGTGCAATTCGATTTTTTTGTACCCTTCAAGAATTAGGGTTTATGAGAAAATTAAAGAACAAGGATAGACTTAACGAAAATAGCAAAAATTAAAGAACAAGGATAGACTTAACCTTGCTAGATGGCTCGATTACCAATCGATGTGAACCGCGAAAGAACAATCTTGCATACGAAAAACCCCTTAAAGGTTTGAAGAGAAAATCCAACAACAATATGTTGTTAACCAAAGATCTTCACTAGTTCGGTTAAATTGGTGGAAACCTCGACCCATTGCTTAGCAAAGCAAGAACCTCGGTATGAAATATAGATTTTACGCTTTACACAAAAACGAATGTGTAAGTTTTACGCTTGCGAGAAAAAAAAGATAAGTCGATAATCGCAAAAAGATGAACAATCTTGCAAATTTGTAAAATCTTGGAAAAACCCAAAGGTTTGAAGAGAAAATCTCAATTCAATATTCAATATCAAAGTTGTTGTGAAAAATAAACAAGTGTTTGCCTTATATTTTGAAGGTCGAACTTTTCTCCAAAACAAACTCTAAACAAACTAGAAAGGAAAAGAAGTCCAAAAATCCAAAAAGGAAACTCAATCGCTTAATTCTTCAATATTCATGTGTGGCGAAAATACTCCGCGTCCGGGATTTTTGTGAATATGTTCTTTAGGAGTCTTCATAAAAGTTTTAGCCCTTTGTGGCATTTGATCTTTGTATTTGCTTGAAATCTTGCTTTCCATAGCAACTTGAATCAGCAAACCAATACCAATTTTGTAGAGAACGTTCAATGGCCCAAATACTAAAACTTGGTAAATATGAATAAAATCTGATCTTTGAAAATTGTTGACGACATAGATGTTTGATTTTTTAAGGAATCCTCTTCATTTCGATAAATGTGGTATTCATCGAAATTTTGTTGAATGCTTCCTTTCGACACATGATTAACTAATATGACTCTAAACTCAATATACTTGGCCTCTAACATCAACTTGGCCACTCAAATGACTCAAAATAAATGAAAATAAACACCTAATCTTTTGGCATGATAAACAAATACAAGAACTCAAGAACTCAATTACATAGTTTTCAAGAACTGTTAGAGATAGCTTGCATTTGGTGTTGCCTTGAGTGGATTCTTCGAGGATATAATTTTCGGATTCTCATCGTGAGTTTTGATTAATCTAAGAATAAAAGGGAATATTAATTTGTTAATAACTTGTTTCAACCATAACCCAAGAATCTATTCATCTCCTTGATCTTTCATTATAGCCAATTGAACTCTTTACTTTGTCTTTTAGAATAAATTCTTGTTTTAGCATTAACAAAACCAAATCACTCAATTTTGATCGCTTATCCATGGATAAAAATAAGACTATTATAATCCCTATACTTAGTACATTAATTTATTAGTCTCTAATATTGTCTCTTTGTGGATTCGACCTTTTGCCATGAGAAACAAAGAAAACATTACCCTATTCTATAAACTACACCGCTTTTTAATTGGCAGACCACTTGTGGTGAAGCTAAAAATAAAGGCTCAAGTGAACAACGCCCACAACATTCTCACGCAATTTTGGTTTTGATTTTATTCCAACTAACAAATTATTGAAACCTAAAGGTTGAGGTTCCCCCTCAATTTAATGGTATTAGAAACCGAATCAAGAGTCAAAGTTGTTTTGGAGGTGGGATTGCTATTTTCGCTTTATTCTATAGTGCACCCGATGACTGATTAATAGACACACAAGAACTATTCATTTCACAATACCAATATGTCAATGGGAGGTTGATCGGACTAATCGTTCTTTGTTTTCTCACCAAAACTACCCGTGCCCAACTTGCTTATTTCGAGGACTTGAATGAGTTGTTATGTAAAAGTGTTCCTTGTTTCTTGTTATAAGCCAATGGGCATTAAATTTTCCCTCATTTTAGATGGCCTAGCGTGAGAGAGGTCGGCCTTTGATAAGCCATCTCATTTGTGGTATTATATCCAAACCCGACCTGGCTATCCTTCAAGGATTTGATTCATCGGGGCCTTCCCCTAACTATCCTTTGAAGGTAGTGGAATGACAAAAAAATGACAAGCTGGTTTATGACCGTAGTTTTTTAGTCGTCGGGGTGATTGGCGTACTCCCGTAGTCGGAATGGAGATTCAATCCTTGCTCCCTTGCTCTACGATTCTTCATGATATGACTTTCGTAAGCATATTTTTATTCTTTAAATTTCACATATGCAAAATTTTCTAATCATTAATTCTTTATTCTTTTGTGTATTTTCTTAACCATCCTTCTCAAGGCCCTCTTTGAAATCTTGAGTTTGTGCATTATGGAACTTTTTGAAAATATCAAGGCTTTGTGTATGATTGAATTGCAATGTTGGTTATATATGAATGATAGAAAAATCAAGTTTTTGACCCGGGACTAGCCTGTCGGTTATGCGGGTTGAAAATATAGGTTGGGGGCCGCTTTATAATAAACCGTCTAACAATTGCACTTTTTACATCGGTTGTGTCAACAAACGCCGTAAAGATGGTTCCATTTCGCAACCGACGAATCAATCTGCATCTTTTAGATTAGTGTTTACATCGGTTATTGATTTAACCGGTAGGTTTCGGTCCATGGCCGAGAAAGCCTATTCCCTGATTCTACATCGGTTGTAAAACCGATGTAGAAAGTCTTCCCGAGTTAGGCGGGAGAGTCCACCGCTGTAGTAGTGCGGTGGAACGCCATCTTTGGGCGCACTTGGAATAAGAATCCTCTTAATCCCCAACGGATTAACAAGTTAAGTCATCTTCTTTGAGGCCTAAGCCCTAATCTATTAAGACAAATGAACTCAAGAACTCAATTACATAGGGCCTCAAGTCACCCGGATTCTTCGGATTTCTCATCGGTAATCTAAGAATAAAGGGATATTAATCAAACCATAACCCAAGAATCTATTCAAGCTCCTTGATCTTTCAATCAACTTAAATTCTTGTTTTAGATCCCAAATCACTCAATTTTGATCGTCGGATAAAAATAAGATTAAAGTCAACAATATTACTCAATATAGTAATATGTCAAAAATAAGGCGAACGCTACATCTAAAAATTTGTCAGCAAAGTTGTTTAGGAGGTGGGAAACTTGAGGAATTGAGCCAAACTACCCGTGCCCCTATTTCGAGGACTTGAATGAGTTGTTATGTGAATGAGCCAATGGAAAGTGAGAGGTCGTTGTGGTATTAACATGCAAACACCGAAATGCCATTAATACGAGGAAAGGTCAACATCAAGGACTACGGGAGATTCAAGACAAGACAAGCCAATTCTTTAAATTTCCGAACACAAGTGACATTTGAAATTAGCCTATCTCTTTAACGGGCAAAATTTCAAATTGACACTATAAAAAAAGGCTTTGCCCGGAAGATATTGAGAAGAGGTGACCTTGCATACCTAAACTACGAGCGATCAAGCAATATTCAAGCATTTAACCCCAACGCAATTCTCTCGAAGACAAGTGCTTATCAAGTAATTCCTCAAGCCTTAGAATTAAAGTCAACAATAAGAATATAGCTCGATCCAACACTCACCCCCAGTGAAGGAAAGATAACTTCAACACCGAAATGCCATTAAGAAAAACATTTGGAATCAAAGGGGTCTTTGACTTTCCAAGTCGGGATTATAGGAAGGTTCAAAGGTCGAACTATTATCAAGTTTGTTGGAGGGCTTCATGATCAAATCCAAGAACTTGAAAAAGTTTGGAATCAAAGAAGTATTATAGGAAGGTTCAAGGTCGAACTATTATCAAGTTTGTTGGAGGGCTTCATGTCAAATCCAAGAAGAAAAGTGAGTCAAGTCGCTAGAGAAGCCAATTTGTGTGATCAAGGTTGAGAGGGTTTTTGGTAATTATCAAAAGAGTAAATTGTGGGAAATACCCACTTGGGATAGACAAAGACTTTTCGATATTTGAGATAAAAACTAAGTTTTTACCCACTTTTTGTTCTTTTACCTAGATACCCTTGATACTTTAAATGCAAAAGTAGGTGGGGTTCTATGTTTTTATTTTCTCTCTCTCTCTCTCTACTCCCTTTTTGGATTTTATAAAAATCTGATTTTTTTTTGTAAAATTTTTCAAAGCCTTCAACAATTTTCATTTTTTAATCCATTTTTCAGATTTTTAAACAAATTTCCATCTTTTAAATAAATGGCAAATGTTTAAAAAAAAATGTATAGTTTTTTTAATTTCATATTAAATTTTTGTAATTTTTTGATTTTAAAATAGGAATTTGTTTTTAAAATAAATTATCGTGTTTTTAATATTTTAATATTTAGATTTTAAAATAATTTTGTGGATTTTGTAACGTTTTTTAATAAACTACAAATAATTTTAAATTTTATTGAAACAAATTTCAAAAATAATAGACAATTTTTCAAATTTTTCAAACAATTGGTGGTTGGCACGATATGTCACGATATTGGCACGATATGGGCACGATATATATCATAATATGTATATGCATATGTACATAAGGGTTGACACGATATGCACGATATGGGCACGATATGTGCACAATATTGACACGATATGGGCCCTATACATATAATGATATGTATATGTACATAAGAGTTGACACGATATGGCACGATATGACACGATGTAGGCACGATATTGACACGATATGGCACAATATATATCATAGAGGTGTGTGTATTTGGGGTAGAATGTACACGATTTTCAAGGAAAATAATAATTACATCACTTCAAAATTGAATATCCCCAAATTAAAAGAGGGGCAATTTGGTCAAATTGGGTAAAAAAATAGTTTTTTTTTAAGTTGGTGGGTAGAAAAGATTACTCACTATCCATAGTGGGTAGTTAAAAATCTCTCTTTTCAAAAACCTCTAGAGTTTTTAGAGTTTTTTGTAATTAGCCCGAACCTCATGAGATTTTTGTAATTATCCCTTAATTTAATATCATAATTTGAGGAAAACCATCAATTTCTATTTCATTTCTCATGTAAACAGATTCTATATTGCCATGTGATGAAGATGTCAAGTTTGGATGCAGTAAGATTTTATTTTCGTTGGTGACAGACTGTTCCCTTGGCAATATTTGTCTCCAAAATCGAATCTTTTATAGTATATATATTATATATAAAAGATATTAAGTTTTTCAAATTATATCTTCCTTGAAAGTGTAAAATAGGTCATTATTTTCATAAATATATACATATATATATACAATAAACATATTTCCAAATCTATTTTCCCGCCTTTTTGCACTTGCTAAAAACGAAAATAGATAATTTCTAATGGAAAACAGAAAAGAAAATAGATATATATCTAATATCTTTGTAATTATATCATTAATTTTCGTTTATCTTAATTATGGTATGCATTAACATTTTAAATTAGGTATGACTATTAATATTAAACTAGTGTTTTACCCGTGCGATGCACACGGCAAGTGTAATATTGGACAATATGAAGTTTATTGTGTTTTTACGATACTTGGTTTGTTGTGTTCGACCGTGTAGATTGGATGTTTATAAAATTTATTACACATTAATGAAAAATAGAAAATGTACAAACATCTATTCGAACAAATTAATATCTACAAATTTTGAAAAACTTCTTTGTACACCACGTTTTGAGTCCTTTTTGTTTTTTGATTCATCTTCGCCACGACTAATATTTTGAGTCCCTTCCGATTGGTGACTCGGGAAAGCGGCAACGTATAATTGGCCGTGATCAATACCGGATTCTTCAAGTCGAGACCAACATTTGAGAGAGATTGGCCTTGGCTTTTGTTTATGGTCATTGCATAAGACACGATCGAGAAAACGTCGCTCTCGTTGAAACTTGAATGGAATTCCGAGGTCCGACGGTGTTAGTGTCATTCACGGTATCAACACCTTATGATCTTCATGCGTTCGGTGAGAATTTTAGCTTCAAGTGCGTGTCTAGAGAGCCTCGTAATCACCAATCTAGTCCCATTACACAATCCAAATCGAGTGGTCCATGTTCCTCAAGAGCATAATTGGTGTCCCAACCTTCAAATGCGGCTCACGATTGGGAACGCCGGAACATTTTATACCATTCAAAAATTACGGCGTATGAATATCATGCAAGAAATCAATATTAGCATCGAGTTTACTCATGCTATCTGATCTCAAATAAGTCTACCCCTCAAGAAGAATTTAAAGACGTCATATAATGATTGATTGACTCAACAACATCAAGAGTCGGTGCGAGTATCGCCCTATCTTTCAAATAAATAGGATCATCAATGGCGTCTTTAAACATTGGATAAGTATTCTCTACAATTGTTGCGATGGGATCACCAGATGATTCCAAAAGAATATCTTCAGGTATATCGATAGTGGCACAACCATCATTAGATCCTCCGATTGTTCCATCTCCGATGCTTGCTATCCACTCGAGAAGTGGGCCAAATCCGCATAATCATATGTCGATTAAGGCTTTGAAGACGCATATTTTTAGTCAATCTCAGTACTGTACAATCTTTCCACAAATACGATGCATTTATTGTGGCATTTACTACATCCTGTCGACTTCCCTTTGGTATAACAGGCAATATCTGTCTGAAGTCACCGCCGAACACAACAGTTTTCCCTCCAAAAGGTTTTGATTCATTGCGTGGATTGATTAATTTTAAAAGAGCTTTCAGAGTTTCATTCACGGCTTCAAAGCAATGCTTGTGCATCATTGGGGCTTCATCCCAGATTATAAGTTTACAACGAATAATCAGCTCAGCAAGGGGTGTCCCCTGTTTGATATTGCAAGTTGACTCTTGATTTGGGTTTAAAGGAATAACAAAACGGGAATGGGCAGTCCTTCCACCAGGCAGCAATAGGGACGCTATTCCACTCGATGCCACGTTCAACACAATTTTTCCTTTCAATCTCAAAGCCACGAGATAAAGCCCTCCACAAAAATGTCTTGCCTGTTCCCCCATATCCGTATACAAAGAACATACCACCTTTATTTGATTCCACCGCTTTGTCATGATTTTAGAGTAAACATTTTTTTGTTCCTCATTGAGTCTGGAAATGAGGTTCTTGTGCTCTACCAAAAGAGCCTTACGATCATAACGCAGCTCATCGTATATCAACTGTTTTGGCTATTCCCGATTTTCGGATCGGAAAGGGCATCGTATCAAAATCACGTAGACTCGTGCCATGATTTCTCAATATTCTTTCAATCTCCAACAAAGCAAGATTTTTTATCTCTTCTCACTCAATACCAATTCTGCAAGAAAAATAA
Source organism: Rehmannia glutinosa (assembly GCA_016081115.2). Lineage (NCBI taxonomy): Eukaryota > Viridiplantae > Streptophyta > Magnoliopsida > Lamiales > Orobanchaceae > Rehmannia > Rehmannia glutinosa. The sequence goes on along the minus strand of CM071924.1, from coordinate 71,504,118 downwards.
TACGACATTGAATAAATAAAAAGATATATAAAATAATATTATTAGAAATAAAAATATGACATTTAACATATAATAATAATACCTTCATGTTGGAGAAGACGTCGCCGTCTATGTAGAATATCATCCGAAAGATATTGCCAACACTTGTCCCATACTACTACTACAGTGCCGCTCAAAGATTCTCGATGATAGCAACGACGCAAAAAGACTTGAGAGACTCTCTGCGAAGCCCAATGGCTCGCCTGTGATTGTATCAACATATTCCCTATCATCTTCTAACAAACCAAGAGCATAGCAAGTGTCACGGTACGAAGCGTGTTGAGTACCGTTGACCTTCTTGTAGTCATCATGACACGTAGCCCCACGTACAATATTGAGAAGACACCGCAAGTAGTACATATCACCAGCCCTGGAGGGGGACGAAAAACACTCTACCTATTGATTTCCCCATTTTTCTTGGCATCCACTTCCTGAGTTCTTTCTTCCATGTAAATTTTGTTGGGGCTTCAGCATAGGTTAGCTCACGGGCTTCGGGATATATTTTGTTTGCTTCCATCCATGCTAAAAACATGCTCTCCTTAATTGAATCTTTACTAAGAACATCATCTATTCGCTCGTTATCATCGAAAATAACACTCTGCTCATTGGGAAGATAGAAGGTAGTCGTTCGAATGAAGGATATTTGTCTTGAATCTCAAACCCCAATAACCTCCACGCAGACTTCACACAAAGATATATATCTACAATCATAAAATATGCTCACTTCATCAACGGTTTTTCCCGAGTCCTCCTCGTCGGTGCTTGTATAAAATGATGTTGTCACGCGATCATTACCTTTGTTGACATACATAAATAGGTACTTAATAGATCCGCCTGATTACACCATTCCACATTTATGTGAGCTCCACATTTGAGTAACAACCGACGATTATGAGGCACCACATATCTGTTGTCCAAATGGACACCATTTTTTCAACTACTCTTCCATCATTTCTACGTCTATAACGCGGATAACCTTCTTCATCAATAGTAGTCGCATCCACAAATTTTTTGGGAAAATGTTTATCGCAGCGGCGACCATCAACCATACAGGAGAGTTTTTCCTTACATCACCACATGGACCATGAATCATATGATCCTTTACCACAACATAATAGCATGGATCAATTCTATCATCAGGTATTTCGGTGATATGATTCGATCTATGTCATCTGCGATTGGATATTTGTCTTCCATGTAGAGCAAAACAACAATATATGTGCATGAGGCAAGCCACACTTTTGAAATTCTATCGTATAGATAATCGCAATATAATAAAACAAATAATTATAAGGATTTGAGTCAATGAACTAAGTAAACAAATATTTAATATATTATTAAAAATATATATAAAAAATTTAAAAAACCAAAAATCACCCGCATTTACTTTCCCGAAAAGTTTATTTTTCCGAAGATCTTTGATCAAAGAATCTAGCTTAAGCTTAAAGATTCTGCAAACAATATCCGGTCGATCTTCCGGATTTAGATTCTTTTTCCGAACAAAACGAATGATCTCTGGCCATTTGGGATTGCAAGTAAATGTTATAAACAAATTCGGATAACTTTGTCCAAGTCGACAAATAGCCATCGCATCTTGATAATTTTGTATCATATATCGAGCACCTCCGGTGAAAGTTGAAGGTAATATAATGCGTTTGCCTTGAGTACTCGGATCAATGTCACCACGCAAAACAGCATCCGTCAAGCCTTTATATATATCACAACGAAGCTTTTTCTGATTCAAACGGATATATTTCAATCTAGCAGACTCGACCATTGTGTAAGCATCAACAACAAACTGTTGAAACAATCTCCGTGAAGACAAAATAGTCGCCGATTCATGGTCTCTATCGTGTAATGTGACGCAAAATATTCACGCACACTAATTGTTCTTCTAGCACCCGATTATTAGTCTTATTTACTGAAAATTGTATATCTTCTCTAAAACCATCATCGGCATAAGGTAATAATAATGGATACCGCAAGGCGAAATAAGAAGCATTCAATTCAATTATCCGCCGCAAAAGACCAGATCTTGTTTCAACACGATATCCCGATCACCCAAAGCACGATCAAAATCACCAACAATCGGAGCGGCGACTTCACTGCTCGTTGGCATATTATATCTCCTAGCATTCGTACTCCTTCTACCAATCAAACGTAATTTTACATCTGAATAACCATGTTCTCGAATATTTTCTTTTGCCATTCTAAAAGATTTAACCAAAACATTGTTCTCATCCAACATTTTCTTCAATTCGAACCACGATAACTTCGTGCAAATTATTGCTATCACTTCCTTTCCTACAAATTTGAAAATGGTTTTTAAAAATAAAAAAAAATTGCGTTTAATAATTTAAACAAATGAATAACAAAGAAACAAAATATAATAAAAGAATAAACAAACCTGACGGAATTCAACGTATGACTTATTTCATTCTCCGTATCATATATATATAGCTGAGCAAATTTGGGGGTCGATCCATCCGGCGGCAACAAACTTCCAATAAGGTGGTAATTTTGGCCATACATTCAAAAACCGGAGGACCCCTGCCTTTGTTCACATTCGTGTCAATCTTTCCTCCCATAGATGTAAAACAAAACATATTGTTATAAGAACGTATATTTTCTTGAAAGTGTTTGCTTTTATTTCCATTTCCAAACAATAGATCTTGAAGAAACAGGTTGGTGGTTGTTTGATTGGGGAAGTTGAATATTTCCGTGCCCACAACACAAAGAGTAGCGAGGGTTTGATTTTGGATAGGAGGATATCCTCTCTTCTAACCAAAATAAAGCTCCACAAAATTGGCATTTATAACTCGCATCCCCCATATCACAATACTCAAAAAAAATGATAATTACACTAATTCATGAAATTATACTAATTAATATTAATAAACTCAAATATATGAAATTAAAAATATAAAAATTACACTAACCATCATGTGAAGGATTTAATACTTCACCGAGCTCAATTCCGATTCTGAAACACGAGAATTCTCATACGTTGTCGGCTTATTTGAAGTAGCATGGGCTCCAATCGGTTCATCATCGGTGAGATCAATTATTACGAACTTCTTTTCGAACTCATCGAAGAGGTGTCTTTGGAAAGTACCATAATTAGATACGCCACGATTAACGATATTTCTTCCGGGGAGTAATTGTGAGCTGAAACTATAATGATAAATTTGAAATATTATCATCATCATTAATCTTATTATTATTATTATTATCTATATAAAACTATATTTAATTATATACAAAATAATTAAATGAAAAAATAATTGAACATACCATTTGTGATATTGCTAAATGGACTTTTGGAAAATGGATAAACCATTGAACTTGATGAGCCTTTTTCAAAGGATGTCCTCTCGAGATAATGATATATTTTTCTCAAACATAATTATTAAAGTTAAACTATAATAGAATAATTTATATTAAATTTAATAGTAAATTAAAATAATATAATCTATATATATACTACCCTTCTAAAATAATATCATATATTAAATTTGATTTTTATACAATAATTTTATTATGTTACAATAATAATAATTATGTAACAATAATAATAGTAATTATATTCTATTTTAAATTAGATAATAATATAATAACTATTATTATTATTTTTACTTAACAAATTTAGATAATACTTAACATTAAATATTATTATAATATAATCTATTTATATAATAACGAAACAATTTAGATAATAATAATAAATATATAAAATATTTAATATTCGTATATAATAAATATTCGTAAATAAAAAATTTAAATAATAATTTAATATTAATTTTCATATATAAAATAGATAAATTATTAAGTAATATTACGCTTAAAATAATAATTTAATATAATATAATAAACAAATAATATGTTAGAATAACAAAATAATATAATAGTTATATTTTAATTTCCATAATAATAATATTGTATAATATAATAACAATATCTACTTATATAATAAATAAATAAACATATTACACAAAAATAAATTATTTATACAATACGGTTTTAATAAACATCAAATAAAAAATAAATTAATTTATTAAATTTATTTAATAAATGGAATTATTAATAATTTGTATAAAAATTATGAAAGCCCAAATATAATCTCAAGCCCATTTAGCAATTAATTTTATTTTTTAGCCCATAGCCTAAACCAGATCCAAACACAAAAAAAATTTAATTCGGTCCAAGCCCACATCTAGAATGTTCTACCGGATAGGGTTAGGATTAGTGGTAACCTTCCACACGATTGTGACACGTGGCAAGATCAACGGATGGGAATGAATCAGCATATGATGTGTTTGACCGATTTTTTGTTAACTTTCATTTCACATTTTCAATGCCTTCTACACTCTTCTCTCGTTCCTTTTCATCTTCTCTCTCCGAAAATTAGGGTTTCATTTTCCTTGTCATTTCTCTCCACCTCATTTCGCACGCTCGTCCGACCTTTTTCCGACTATAATAGTCTCAGAATCTTAAGAAAAAAAACCCCTCCATTTTTTGTTTCTTCGATTAATGTACGGTAAAATAAAGTTTGTCCGATTTGAACTTCATTTTGTTTCGGGCGATTTAATGTTTTCAGAAAAATTTACTTTCTTACAAAAAAAGTGTTGGCTTGTGGTTGATCTTTGCTTACTTTTACAAAAAAAAATTCAAAAAACCTAGTTTCTGCAATATTTCCATATTTTTCCTAAGACAAAGTTTGTTTTTCGAAATATATTTCAAGACATAGTTTGTTTTTCGAAATATTTGGGGTACATCCATGTAATCTTTGGTTATTTTTTCTCAGAAATGATCTTTCTTTGTGGAAATGGGGGCTTTAAACCCTTCCACGGTTTCATTTTTAGATGTTCGATTTATGCTTTTTTTTTTTTTCATTTTTAGGAAGCTAAAAATTACTTTTTATTATTTATGTTAAATTTTTTAAAAGAATTTACGGAAGCTTTAAAACTTTAAGGCTTCGGATTTTAAGGGTAGAAATGAAGGATTTAATTTTTTTAAACGGGTAAAATTCGAAAATATATATTATTTTTCAAGATCTATATCTACAAAAACGAAAAACGTTCGATTCAAATATTTTGAACATCAAGTATAACATCAATTTTTTTTTTTTTATTTTGAAAAAAAGGCATTTTTCTCGTGGTTTTACACTTAGAAAAAACCACTTGACCGTACACAAAAAGTGTATTGGAATCCTGTTGGTTGATAGTGTATATTTTGTTTATTGTTCATTTTTAAGTTTAATATTGACATTATATCTGAAATCCTTTTTGGATCTAGGGTTTTCATGAAAGAAAAACCCTAAGATTTCATCTCGATGGAGTTCGTATCTGGTGAAGACGGCGAAAAAAAGATAAGTTATTTTAATTTTTTTTTATTTTATATGAATAAATCGGTGAAACTTGTATTATTATTATTTTTTAAAAAAATATACTATATTTCCGCATATTTTTATTAAATACTCTACACTAAAAAAATATATTATATTTCCGAATATTTTTTATTATTTTTATTTACGTTTTTAGTAATTACCATTTTATTAAAATACTGAAATTTGTTTTGTTTCATTCCGGATATCAATGGACGTATTTTTTTTTTTCATTTTGAAACAGATATACTGTATTTTTTGCACTGAGAATTTTAAACAACAATATACATAGCAATAATGTCTTTTTCATTTTTTGATGCAGGTTCAGTGATATTTTTTTAATTCCTGAAGAAGCTGTAATGGCAGATTGGGTCATAAAAAGATAAGTATTTAAATTTTTAAAGTTTTAAATTAAGTTTATTATTTCTTATTTCTGTAATAAAAGTTACAGAGTTTCATTAACTGATATTGTTTTTTTTTTTTAAATGTAGACACCGAAAAAGGTGATTAAAAAGAAAAAAACATCGAGTTATCATCTATAAAGATAAGTATATAAATTTCAAAAGTTTACCCTATGTCAATTTAAACATTAGTCAAAATAAAGACTTTAGTAAAGGGCTAAAAAACAAATATATGCCAATTAATCGTGTTTTTTTCATTATGATGCAGTTCAATATTGATGAAAATCGAGGCCGAAAATCTATAGACATGTGATCCAAAGATCTAAAGATAAGTATTTAAATGCAACAAACATTATTCTATGTTATAGGTAATGATATTTGTCTATTGAATGGTGATAAATACCAATAATCTAGTAAGAACTAATACACAAACAAAAAGGATACCTAAATCAATTCAAAACCTTGAACATAAATTACCTTGCTCATATAGGCTCACAATTTTCCGTTTATTGCCAACTATATTGTGACCCGTGAGCTTCCTCATTTTGAAGAATAAAGTAGCTAATAATATATCCGAATAATTTTCTCGAGTTGATTGTACTCTGTGAAGTTTTTGGTATATGGATATATATGAATGAGGTGATTTATATAGTATCCTAAATCCGATTTTATTATATTTTTTTACTTTGCAAAATACATAGAATAGTGTTTGACTCTAGAATTATATTAGGCATGTGAATTATTGAAGATATTTAAAGATTTTCTTAATAATAAAAGGCAAACATATAAAATACAATATCTAAAATTATTTATATGGAAACTGTATCTCTATATCTAAGTAAATGTTATCTTTGTTTTAAGTATATTTACAGAGAAAGTTGGCTGACAAATCTCGATTATTTTAAAAAAACTGTAGTCAGTATATAAATGAGAAATAGATAATTGTGTTAAATGTAAATGAATTATGTTTATCATTTAACTGTTGAACATTATATGTATTATGTAAGTGCTGATGTATGAATATCAAATAATTTAAATAAATGTCATATTGTTTGACTTCAGTATATTTACAGAACTAAGTTAGGCTTACAAAAATCGTTTTTTTTTTAAAAATTGGAGGCGACCTACATGTAAGTAGATGAATGTGGTTAGTGTAATTTATTTATGTTTATCAATTATTTGTTTAAGGTGTTGTGTATGTTAGTGGTGATTCGATTTTTTTAACAAAAAATTGGAGGCAGCATACATGGTAAGTAGATGAATGTGGTTAGTGTAATTTATTTATGTTAATCAATTATTTGTTTAAGATGCTATGTATGTTAGTGGTGATGAATGGCTTATGAATATCTTAGAATCTTTAGACTTGCTTTACAATTCTATATAATAGTTTGTATTGAATCGTTTGTTATATACCACTTGACCGTACACATTAAGTGTATTGGAATCTGTTGGTTAAGTTTAAAATTTGTGTTAAGTGTTAGTTTTTCAATAGACAACTTATAGATCTGTTTTTGCAATACAATTCTAAAGATGAATCAAAATAAAACCACTTGAACCTACAACATGATTGTAGTGGAATCCTGTTGGTTAAAATAATCATTATTAAAAAACTAACTATATTTAAAATTATAAAAATTACTATTACAACTTACAATTATGAGATTATTACAGGAAAGGAAGTAAATAAATAAAAATGTCTAACTAATTTTTTTATATTTCATTACAAAAGACCAAAAAAAAAAAAAAGATTAATTAATCCTAGCAAATGAATAATGCAAAAAGTTGTCAAGCTTTTTCCAATTCCTGATCACCCTATTTAACTTGATATTGTCCAGAAATCTAAAAAAATCACATTGAGAGTTAAACTACAGAATTCAGTGACATAAGAACTTTTAAAATGCATTTTTATAAAATACTGAATTTTAACTAAACAATTTAGATTGTTGTTAATAAATTTAAAAATTATGAAGTTATATAAAAACGATTATAGGAATTACTTAACAAATAAGACAGAAAAAATGACAAAACTATATATATTATGCAGCAAAAAAAATTCAATAAAACCAAATTGAAACTATTATTCTCCAAACAAAGAAAAAAACTACCAATGTGGCCAAAACATAAACAATCCAACAAACTAAAATAAAAATTATTGTTCTTAAAGAATATCCAAGCTACTAATCAAAAGAGTCCCCTAGCCATCCTTCTTCTCATCTTCTATCTTTATAACACTCTTGAGCTTCAAAGACGTAGTAGACGACTTAAAAATCTTCATTTAATCTACGTTTGCGAGTGGTGATTCGGGCGTCGAGGGCCTTTTCTTTAGGTTCTTGATAGGTGTATTGACCTCGGATTCTGAAGAAGATTCTTCCTACAAACAATATGATATTTTGTTAAATATTTACATATATTTTGTTAATATTACTAAAAATAATAATAATAATAATAAGATAATAAATCAAACCTTGTCATCACAAACATCGTCTGACTGCAACTTCGACAGAAAATCAGATTCATGTTGAACAAAAATTAAATTAACGATTTACAATAATCCTTTATTATGATTATTATAAAAAAATAATATATAATCACATGACTCTCAAGATTCATCACTCCATATTTCCAAATTAAATCTGGATCTCAAAAGCTTAGCAAGAACGGAAAAATTACCGAAATAATTATGGAGTTGTTCGATTTTATCCGAACCTTGAAAAGCGACTTTTTCCAATCATCCCGATAGTTCCTCGGGCAATTCATCACCTCCACGCTGTTAAATTTCAAGAAATTAATAAATTAATAAAAAATATTACATATGTCACGCCCCAAACGGGACGCGACGATGATCCACAACTTAAATACAATAACCAAACAAATCCGACAAATATCAACGAGAACCCAATGTAACAGAGTCTAAATAGCAAATGGAAATAAAATAACAAGTACAAATACAACTTACGAGTCTACGATCCATAATCCATATTACATCCCGAAGATCAACAAAATATAGCAACTTAAAGTCAAAGGGTCCTACGCCCTTCGATTACAAACCGGAATGGAAAGAAATACAAGAGTCCGACAACAACATAAGAAAAGAGTCCAATCAACAACAAGAAGAAGTAGTAAATCCAAGTCATGCGTTGGATAATTGGCCCCATACGGCTTGAGCTTTCGTGATGCATAAGCGATAACTTTTCCTTCCCGCATGAGCACTTGCTCCTAGTCCTTCTTTTGATGCATCACTCAGACGACAAAGTTTTCTTTCCCTTTGGAAGGGCTAAGACTCGAGTCAGTAGTAAGTCGTTTCTTGATTCTTGAAACTCGCCTCACACTTGTCATTCCACTCAAACTTGACTTACTTCTTACGGTTAGTCGAGTGAGTGGTCCGGCTATCTTGGAGAAATCCTGGATAAATCTTCGATAATATCCAGCTAGTCCTAAGAAACTCCTGATTTCCGTTACAGACTCGGGTTGTTTCCATTCAACCACTGTCTGTACCTTCGAAGGATCCACCGCAATCCCAAAGGTCGGATACTATGTGTCCCAAGAACGTGACTTCACTAAGCCAAAATTCGCACTTGCTGAATTTGGCATACACCTTATGCTCTCGTAGTGTCTCCAAAATAATTTTCAGATGACGTTCGTGCTCTTCTCTAGACTTAGAGTATACGAGTATGTCATCAATGAATATCACTACGAATTGATCCAAATAAGGTTGGAAGACTCGATGCATCGGTCCATAAATGCTTTGCTGCGTGCATTCGCCGGACCGAAAGGCATTACTACAAACTCGTAGTGTCCATATCGGGTTTGAAATGCGCTTTGGAAATGTCTCCTTCGCGAATCTTGATTGATAATATCCTTGTTGTAAGTCAAACTTGAGTACACCGTTGCTCCTTGAAGTTGATTAAATAGTTCGTCTATCCTCAAGAGGGGATATTTATTCTTGATGGTCACGCTATTAAGACCACGATAATCTATACATAGTCTTAATGTACCATCCTTCTTTTTGACGAAACAAAGACAGTGCTCCCCACGAAGACGCACTCGGTCGGATAAATCCCACCTCCATCGTTTTTGTAATTGCGTTTTCAACTCCCGTAACTCAAGAGGAGCCATTCTATACGATGTTCGGCACCTCGGGCGATCCCCAGCAACACCTCGATGGTGAACTCGACTTCCCTATCCGGAGGGACAAAGTGGTGAGTTCTTGTGGAAATACATCGGTATATTCGACACTACAGTACTTGGTTGATTTGTGTCTCAACCTTGATTTGTTAATTACAAACGCCAAGTACCCTTGAGCCCCTCTAGTGATCGCCTTCCTCGCTTTCATTGCTTTGAAATGATTGGGGCATCTTAACTCGTGCCTTCAAATCGTCCCAGGCTCTCCAAAGAAGGCTGGTGGGTCGAACCGCAGAAATCGCTCCAACGTGCGATCGTTCGCCTCTGGCGGGTTCGGGAGCACGGGGTTGAGGCTCTGTCTGTTGCCTCATAAAAACTAGTATTTCTTTGTAAGGCTTGAGCAATCAAATTGTCTCTCGTAGCGAGGTGGAGGAGGCGGTGGTAATTCGGGAGAGGGTACCCGATCCCCGGGTACGTCATCATCACCTCGTGGAACGCGACGAGGTCTCCCACGCCCTCGATGTTCGGCCATTCTCAGTATCTTGAAGCGTTAGTTGCGATTCACGAGTAAATGAATACAATAATTATTCGCGTAAAGCAAGTAATATCGCAGGAAAGTAACATCAACACAAGACATCAATAAATAGCAAAAGGCATATCCATTAATGTAAGACTTGAATACACCCATAGTACAACAATGAGAAATACTAAGTCGGATACATCTAACCAAAATACATCCAATCTAGTACAAAAGAAAGTAAGGTACAACACTAGAATACAAGACTACAACAACAAGTACAAACTAACAATCGCTAACTAATATGTGAGATCGCCATCATCGTCGCCGCAGCTATGTCCATAATCGGGTGGGTCGGGCCGAGGTGGCGCCTCAACCTCGGGCCAATCCACGAAGTCCAACCATCGCTCGAATCCCCGAGTCTCATCGAGTGGAGCGCCTCGAGTGCCTCCGGCTCTCCAATGTCGACTAGATCCTTCTCGGGATCCTCCTCGGCGTCAGTACGGGTTCCACCTCGGGGGTGGCAACGGCCGAGCATTGGCGCCAAAGCGCCTCTAGTGCGGCGTCTCTCGAGCTAGGGCACTGTAAGGTCCTCTATGACTGTCATCATCCGCTTGATGAGGGTCTCTCCAGCGCTCGACGGTGTCGAGGGACAAAGCGGCGTCAATCTCCCATTTCTCGCGGCCGTCACTTGCCCTCTTCATCTTCTCTCGCATGTTATCCAGCGCTCCCTAGATACTCAGATTTGGTCCTCCCGCGCTCTAATGGTGTTATCGCGGTCCTTGATGACATAGTCAGCTCGCTCTTCTCATCTTGGCTCCTCACCAAGCGCCGAGTCGAGTCCCTATTACGCCGGCGCTCCCGGGCTAGTTACGTGGTCGCGCGGTCACTCTCCCGGTGCGGTGAATCATCGATGCCGGTCATATTCCCGCTCGGCACGGGCATGGAAAATATCCCACCATGAAGGCGGCGTCGGCTCCATCCTCGATCAAACAAAACTAAGGCGGATCACCAAGGTAGAGAGAAAGATAAAGAGAGAATAAGGAGAGAACGAATAAAGGAAATCAATCAAGAAGCAACTAAGTCAAAACAAGTATGACTATGAAATCTCAAAACATGCGTTCTAACTTAGTTCAAACATCAATAAGACGGTTCTATGCCAATTTGAAATCGAATTCACAAATTGGTCAAGTCGCAAGATTACCCAAAACACGCATCGGGGTCCTATCACGGGTCACTCGGTGTAAGTTTCCATCTTACTAGCCGAGCTCGATACCACTTAATCGTCACGCCCAAACGGGGCGCGACGATGATCCACAACTTAAATTCAATAACCAAACAAATCCATAAAATATCAACGAGAACCCAATGTAACAGAGTCTAAATAGTAGCGGAAATAAAATAACAAGTACAAATACAACTTACGATCTACGATCCATAATCCATATTACATCCCGAAGATCAACAAAATATAGCAACTTAAAGTCAAAGGGTCCTACGCCCTTCGATTACAAACTAGAATGGAAAGAAATACAAGAGTCCGACAACAACATAAGAAAAGAGTCCAATCAACAACAAGAAAAAGTAGTAAATCCAACAAGCGGTGTACAAGGTCTCAATCCAGGGCGGTTCCCGCATCTTCAACGAAATCCTCATCTAGGGTTAGAAAATAGGTGGGGATGAGACAAAATCTCGGTGGATGGGGTGATCGTGTGCAAGTGTGGCGCAATATACGGCTAATGCGAAAAACAGTTATATGAAAACGCGCGTGAGTATGATGCATGAATTCACACACACGATCCACAAGCGTCGTGATAAATATATTTAAGTAATATACTTATACAGATTTGAGAAAATAGATTCATGGTCACACAGCACTATGTGATTCATCGAAGACAGTAGGATTACGTGCGGAAATGTAACGTCAATCCCATGCAAGGCAAATAATGGTTGCGTCGGATTTGTAGCGCCAACCAATGCAAAACAAGTAGCGGTTGCGTGCGGTTTGTAGCGCCAACCAAACGGGTCCGATAACTCCGGAATCGTGTGGATCGAGATGATGATTCCTTCGTTCTTCCTTGTAACTCCCCAGCAGATGGTCCAAGACCGCACATTTTCGCTCCATAAGCAATGACAAAATCCACAAGTGGAGCTTGCAAGGCTCGGATTTGTCATAATCATGATTATACCTCGGCAAGTACTACAACCCGCCCCTTGGACACTCCGTTCCTCGGTTGCGGTATTAGGGCGATGGGGCCGGAGTGGAATAGCAATGAGCTGCCCGATTCCATCCCCGACGTATCTATTCCAACTGTGAGCTCGACACACCAAGTTGACTCAGCAGAAAGTAGTTACAAGTATTGGCGATCAACCAGTGCAACCGAGTATTATTGATTCAGGGAAGCAGTTTTAGGAAAATTTTTGAAAAGCGCGAGTGGCAATTATGGTGTTGGTGGAGTATTTGGATGAAGATGATCATCGGAAGGATAAGCAATCTTCGATATCTTGAAAGATTAGGTGGAACATAAGTCCTGTTATAGATTCAAAATCGCAAGGCGGGAAGTCGCTCCGCGATCGGGTATTAATCGGCTACGATTGATCCGATAAGTCAAGGGTTTTTGGGAAAGTAAAATACTTTAATTAAATCTCCAAGTCAGAGGGTCCAGGGCTATTTTAGTAAAAGAGAAAATAATTTGAGTTAGGTCCTTTATAAAAGAAAAATTGTAATTTAGCCCCGTTTTGTAAAAACCAACACTTTTGGGGTTAAAAATTGAATAAATAAATATCCCGACCTTGAAAAATTAAGAGGTCAGTTCCTAAATTCTCCAAATTGTCCATAGATTCAGGTTTTTAAAATTTTGAGGTCGAGATTTTGTAAAATTCTCACATTGGCCCCAAATTTGTAAAAATTGCCAATTCGGACCTTAAGTTTAAAATAATCGGAACTCACAAACCGGAAGGGATTTTAATGTGATTCCAGTTGGAAAATGTCATTAAGGTTAGTGGGATATTGGGACAAAAGCAGATTTTAAAATAAATATGTGTAGGTCCTTTAACTTTTGAAAATATCATTTTTGTCCCATTTTGAAATAATTGCCTTTAAGACTTTTAGGGGTCCAATTGTTATGAAATTTGAACCTTGGGTCCAAAATATAATTAAGTTATAGTTAAGTTAGTATTTCCAGGTGCATGGGCTGCATAAGTCCTGGAAATTTCATTTGTGTCCTCAAGTTTAGTATTTTACACATTAGTCCCTCAACTTTAGTAAAATTACTTTCCAAGCCCTAACCACTTGGATTTTTGGAATACTTTTAAAATATGTAATTCCAGTACCGTAAGAGTAAAAATTTCAAATTTTAAAGTTTAGATCTGGTGCAGTTTTAAAATTGCAAAGTAGCCCTTAAACTTTCAAAATTTTACAATCTAGTCCTTGGGCTTTTAAAGGTTGATTTTATTTATCTTAAAACTCTTAAAACTTTATTAAAATGTCCAAAAGTTATTTTTGAACCTGAGTACAGTCCCAATTTTCGAAATTTGCAGAGGGGTCCTTTAACTTTCATTTTCTTGCAATTTAGTCCACCAACTTTCCATTTTTACATTTTTAAGTCCAAAATTGAAATTTAATCAATTATGCTCGACTTTTCCAGGTTATAATGCATCCAAAACATAGATTTTAAAGATCATACACATGCATGTCCAATACATACAAGAATTCATCGATTAAAACATTAAATTGCACATGCATGCACCTAAAATTCAATAAATAGCAAATTTGAGCAACTCTTGAGAAATTTCATGACTTGATACATAAAATTGACATGCAATACATAGATTATATATATCTCAAGGCTCATGATCAATTTTCTACATGCATTTTAATAAAACACCTAATAGTTGGAAAATATTTTTCCACCCACCTTAAAATTGGAAATTGTGAAATAAAAGGATAATTTCACAATTTTTGGAGGAGGCTTCTTAGGTCAGCCCCTAATTCAAAAAAATATCAAAATTTAAAGTTAGAAAAATGAGAGAAAAATTAAGGAGAAAAAAAAAGGAAATAAGGAAATAAGAAGGACTACACTTTACCTTGTGTAGAAGGTGTTTGGAGACTAGTTGAAGCTTAAAATTGGAAATTTTGGTTCAACTCCAAAATCACCTAAGGTCAGCCCCTATTTCTCAAAAATGAAAAAGGGGTGTTAAAATTTGAAAAAATAGAAAGAATAGGGAAGAAGGGGTCTAGTACTCAATTCTTACCTTGTAGTCTAAATTCTGGTCTTTCTTCAAAAATGTTGTCAAGCTCTAATCTTCAAAGTCTTCTAAATGTACCTCCGGCTCCAAACCAAATTCAAACTTAAGTTAAGAAGGTGGAAAAGATGAACCATGTGATATCAAAAATGGATTGAAGATAAAATTTCTTACCTTGTAGTATAGTTTGGTTCGATTTTTTGAAGAATAGGGAGGAAAAATCTTGAAATTTTTCTAAGTATTGAAGAAGAAAGTGAAAGGAAGAGTAGAGAGAAGTTGGGAGTTTTTAGAGAGAAGGAGGAGGATTTTTGCTTGAGAGTAAATGTGTTAGATGAAAAATGAGATGAATTTTTGACACAAAAATGGCCATTCAAATTGGCCAAGTGAGAGAGGGAGAGAGGAATTTTTGTTCAAATTTGTGTCTTGCATTTTGCCTCATGCATGGGAGACAATTTGAAGGTCAAAGGTATGGGCAAGACTTGGTTTGAATGGAATGTTGACGACTTCCAACATATTGGCAAAAATGTTATTAAAGAAACAATATAAGAGATGATGTGTATAATATTTGAATTAATGGTATAATTATACACAAGATGACTAATATAAGGTGTAGGTGTACAAGAGTTGGATGATATTTTTACTCCAAAAATATCCATGTTGGTCATCCACACTAAGGGCAATTTGGTAATTCCATATTTTTTTGTCCCAAATTTGATGATAATAGATTAAATATATCAATCTCCAAAATAATTAGTGATTTCCTTGATCACTTGTAAGTCTCAAGATCACTTAATCTAAATCAAAATCTTAATTCTATAAGGTAAAAGTCTCTAAAATAAATAGTCTCTTAAAATTCTAAGGTGACTAATAAATACAAAAATAGTAATAATGATCAATCAAGTGATCATAAATGCAAAATAGAATTAATAAAGATCATGATCACAAGCAATTAAGTAAAATGAAATAAAATACAAAATGTATATATTATTAATAATTACCCGTCAAAATGACGCGTAAAATAGTTGATCAAATGTATAAATGACAATAAGGATCAATTATAAGCTCGGAAAAATCGGGGCTTCACAACATAAATGTAAAAAATATAAGATTCAATAATAATAAGTTTAATACCTCGAGATGCTCTTTCCTCAAATCCGTGCAAGACTTTCCAATCAAATTTTCCCAATCCCTATCCCAACAAAGTAAAGTGGCACTTGCACTTTCATCCACAACTTGAACAGTAATCATATACCTAGTCAAAAAAAAATTGGAAAAACAATATTAGACCATCTTAATTAGAAATTGATTTTAGTAAGAATCAAAATAAAATTAAAAATTACCTCAAAACTCCCCGTGTGAAACAAATCATCACATTTCACACAATAGAAATTGTCCATAGTGGATGCATTTTCTTGCCGCAATGAGTACACGCAAGATACCACCAATCCTCGTAAATCGAAACAACCCATGCACAAATCCAAAACTTCCTACTATATTGATGAAATTAGTAAAATAAAAAGTTAAGAAATAAACAAATGTGAATTTATTTTCTAATTAAAATGAATTAAATTAAGTGACTATACAATAAAATATTACCTTTTCACAATCATACAGATAATCAACTGATTTTTACAGATGCATCCTGTGCATCAAGTTCATCTTTAGCGGTCCGCAAGTGCGGATGGCAAACTAACATGACTAATAGAGACTGTAGGGTTGTTGCTACTCAAAATCCTGATTTTGAAAATAATAATGTTATTTAAAATAAATTGCATATGAAAACTCTAATATTTTAATATTATGAAATAATATTACCTCTTCTTGGATTCTATGATCTCATCAACTTTCTCATTCACAAGCAGTCAGAACATGAAAGGTATTGGATACCTTAACTTGACCTAAAAATACACAAAAAATATTAAATGATTAAAATACAGAAGAAAATCATAAAAAAATTGAAAGAAAAAAATATTCTAATAAAAAAAAGATGGAAAAACATTCACCTTTAAAAACTTTTGCCCTTCCCAACTGCAAGATAATAACCACCGCTCAAATAATTGCTTTGCTCCAAGTGCGGTAATATCTGCTCCATATAATTCTCCCATAACGTACATGTGATGCGATTGTTTCTATAAAATTGAAAGAATATTGAATTTACATTCATATGTAAAAGAAATATAAAAATGATGATAATGTACTAAAACTTACTCTAGATCTTCTAAAGTTAAATCTAAGAATCAGTTAAAGCGTCCATTTATATCATTATTTTGTTCGAGTACATCCAAAAAAATAGTCGAAATTAAAATCAAGGTGCGAGAAAATTTTTATTAAAAAATAGTCAAGAAATTAAAATCAAGGTACGAAATTTTTTATTAGGAATGAAACATTGAATTTCGAAAAATACCTATAAGCATAGTGTCATCCACTTTATTGGTGTCACCAACTCACCAATTTTACGAAGTTGTACATAAATCGAGGAAATGTTTCATCAAACATTTCAAAAACATGTGTCTTTCCATAGAACATAATCTTAATTTGGCCGGAAGTGGTCTTGTACTTATCGGTTTGCTTTTCAACAATGAAATCTTTGATCGCGTAAGCATGCCCTTCCTTTAGACTTTTTTAAAATTTGGAATTTGATACTTTCGATAGTACCATGAATTCTATCACCCTGTTAATCAGAAAATTAAAATAATTTAGTTACTGAGCACAATATATAAAAAAATAGAAGCAAAAAAATGTTGCAAAATAGGGTTGTAAAAGAATATTAAAATACCGAAGCATCGTGAAAAATGCATTCAATACTCCCAATTTGTTTATTGTCGTGGAAAGATGGCTTTTCATACTTCCGCACAAGCCTTAACTTGATAGCCCAAAGCGTTTTGCTATTGTTTAATTCCCGAATCGATTGAACACAGAGCCATTTTTTTCCGAAAAAATAAATGGATGTGTAAGAAAATATATTGTTCCTCTTGCTTTTGCAATTATTTGAATGTGTGAAATTAATGTATCATGATTCTAATATTTATAGTCATGAATTTCCTTTGTGTACGCTTTATTCAGATTTCAAAATATTTTAAAACCAATCTATATAAAAATAAGATATTTCGATCATTGTATGAATAGGAAATTTTTAGCAATTTAAAAGGTATAAGCATTATCTAGCAATTTAGTATAGTAAGTGAATAAATTTTGGTTTGATTGTAATTCTTTTTTGCAGAAATTTTTACATAGAAAATCCGAATTCGGATCATTACAATTATGAGACAATCAAATTCGATCTTTACAATTTTATTTTATTTATTGCAGATTTTCATCAAATGTGAAGCCCCGATTTTTCCGAGCTTATAATTGATCCTTATTGTCATTTATACATTTGATCGACTATTTTACCGCGTCATTTTGACGGGTAATTATTAATAATATATACATTTTGTATTTTATTTCATTTTACTTAATTGCTTGTGATCATGATCTTTATTAATTCTATTTTGCATTTATGATCACTTGATTGATCATTATTACTATTTTTGTATTTATTAGTCACCTTAGAATTTTAAGAGACTATTTATTTTAGAGACTTTTACCTTATAGAATTAAGATTTTGATTTAGATTAAGTGATCTTGAGACTTACAAGTGATCAAGGAAATCACTAATTATTTTGGAGATTGATATATTTAATCTATTATCATCAAATTTGGGACAAAAAAATTATGGAATTACCAAATTGCCCTTAGTGTGGAAGGCCAACATGGATATTTTTGGAATAAAAATATCATCCAACTCTTGTACACCTACACCTTATATTAGTCATCTTGTGTAAAATTATACCATTAATTCAAATATTATACACATCATCTCTCTTTATATTATTTCTTTAATAATATTTTTGCCAACATGTTGGAAGTCTTCCAACATTCCATTCAAACCAAATCTTGCCCATACCTTTTACCTTCAAATTGTCTCCCATACATGAGGCAAAATGCAAGACACAAATTTGAACAAAAATTCCTCTCTCCCTCTCTCACTTGGACGGCCAAATGGCCATTTTTGTGTCAAAAATTCATCTCATTTTTCATCTAACACATTTACTCTCAAGCAAAAATCCTCCTCCTTCTCTCTAAAAACTCCCAACTTCTCTCTACTCTTCCTTTCACTTTCTTCTTCAATACTTAGAAAAATTTCAAGATTTTTCCTCCCTATTCTTCCAAAAAATCGAACCAAACTATACTACAAGATAAAAAATTTTATCTTCAATCCATTTTTTATATCACATGGTTCATCTCTTCCACCTTCTTAACTTAAGTTTGAATTTGGTTTGGAGGTACATTTAGAAGACTTTGAAGATTAGAGCTTGACAACATTTTTTAAGAAGGACATCAAGCTTGAAGAAGAAATAGTAGAGGAATTTAGATTACAAGGTAAGAATTGAGTACTAGACCCCTTCTTCCCTATTCTTTCTATTTTTTTCAAATTTTAACACCCCTTTTTCATTTTTGAGAAATAGGGGCTGACCTTAGGTGATTTTGGAATTGAACCAAAATTTCTAACTTTTAAGCTTCAACTAGTCTCCAAACACCTACTACACAAGGTAAAGTGTAGTCCTTCTTATTTCCTTATTTCCTTTTTTTTTTCTCCTTAATTTTTCTCTCATTTTTCTAACTTTAAATTTTGATATTTTTTTGAATTAGGGGCTGACCTAAGAAGCCTCCTCCAAAAAATGTGAAATTATCCTTTTATTTCACAATTTCCAATTTTAAGGTGGGTGGAAAAATATTTTCCAACTATTAGGTGTTTTTATTAAATGCATGTAGAAAATTTGATCATGAGCCTTGAGATATATATAATCTATGTATTGCATGTCAATTTTATGTATCAAGTCATGAAAATTCTCAAGAGTTGCTCAAATGTGCTATTTATTGAATTTTAGGTGCATGCATGTGCAATTTAATGTTTTAATTGATGAATTCTTGTATGTATTGGACATTCATGTGTATGATCTTTAAAATCTATGTTTTGGATGCCTTATAACCTGGAAAAGTCGAGCATAATTGATTAAATTTCAATTTTGGACTTAAAAATGTAAAAATGGAAAGTTGGTGGACTAAATTGCAAGAAAATGAAATTTATAGGACCCCTCTGCAAATTTCGAAAATTGGGACTGTACTCAGGTTCAAAAATGACTTTTGGACATTTTAATAAAGTTTTAAGAGTTTTAAGATAAATAAAATCAACCTTTAAAAGCCCAAGGACTAGATTGTAAATTTTTGAAAGTTTAAGGGCTACTTTGCAATTTTTAAAACTGCACCAGACCTAAACTTTAAAATTTGAAATTTTTACTCTTAAGGTACTGGGAATTACACATTTTAAATGTATTCCAAAAATCCAAGTGTTTAGGGCTTGGAAGGTAATTTTTCTAAAATTGAGGGACTAAAGTGTAAAAGACTAAACTTGAGGACCCAAATACAATTTCCAGGACTTATGCAGCCCATGCACCTGGAAATACTAACTTAACTATAACTTAATTATATTTTGGACCCAAGGTTCAAATTTCATAACAATCGGACCCCTAAAAGCCTTAAAGGCAATTATTTCAAAATGCGACAAAAATGATATTTTCAAAAGTTAAAGGATCTACACATATTTCTTTTAAAAACTGCTTTTGTCCCAATATCCTACTAACCTTAGTTACATTTTCCAACTGGAATCACATTAAAAGCCCTTCCGGTTTGTGAGTTCCGATTATTTTAAACTTAAGGTCCGAATTGGCAATTTTTACAAATTTGGGGCCAATGTGAGAATTTTATAAAAACTCGACCTCAAAACTTTAAAAACCTAAATCTCTGGACAATTTGGAGAGAATTTAGGAACTGACCTCATAATTTTTCAAGGTCGGGATATTTATTTATTCAATTTTTAACCCCAAAAGTGTTGGTTTTTACAAAATGGGGCTAAATTGCAATTTTTCTTTTATAAAGGACCTAACTCAAATTATTTTCTCTTTTACTAAAATAGCCCTGGACCCTCTGACTTGGAGATTTAATTAAAGTATTTTATTTTCCCAAAAACCCTTGACTTATCGGATCAATTTGACCGATTAATACCCGATCAGCGAGCGACTTTCCTCGCTTTACGATTTTGAATCTATAATGGGACTTATGTTCCACCTAATCGTTCAAGATATTGAAGGTTTCTTATCCTTCGATAATCATCTTCATCCAAAAACTCCACCAACGCCATAATTGACACTCGCGAATTTTCAAAATTTTTCTGAATCGCTTCCTAAATCAATAATACTCATTTGCCGGTTGATTGCTGTACTTGTAATTACTTTCTGCTGAGTCAACTTGGTGTGTCGAGCTCACAATATCGGAATGGATACGCCGGGGATGGAATCGGGCAGCTCGGCCGCTATTCCACTCTTCCCCCATCGCCCTAATCCCGCAACCGAGGGACGGAGTTTGTCCAAGGGAAACGGTCGTAGTACTTGAGGTATAATCATGATTATGACAGATCCGAGCCTTGCAAGCTCCACTGTGGATTTTGTCTTTGCCTATGGAGCGATAAGGTGCGGTCTTGGACCATCCTGCTGGGAGTTACAAGGAAGAACGAAGGAATCGGGCCGTCGATCCACACGATTCCTGGAGTTATCGTACCCGTTTGGTTGGCGCTACAAATCCGTGCACGCAACCGCTACTTGTTTTTGCATTGGTTGGCGTTACATATCCGTGCACGCAACTATTAATTGCTTTGCATGGGTTTGGCGTTACATTTCCGCACGCAATCCTACCTGTCTTGATCAATCACATAGTGCTGTGTGACCATGAATGCTTTTTTCTTGAATCGTATAAGTATATTACTTAAATATATTTTATCACGACGCTTGTGGATTGTGTGTGACTTCATGCATCATACTCACGCATTTTCATATAACTATTTTCTCAAATTAACTATATTGCGCCACACTTGCACACGATCACCCCATCCACCGAGATTTCTCTCATCCCCACCTATTTTCTAACCTTAGATGAGGACTTCGTTGATGATGCGGAACCGCCTGTCATCGAGATCTTGTATTCCGCTTGTTGGGTTTCTCGCTACTTTCTTTGTCGATTGGACTCTTATCTTGTGTTGTTGTTGGACTTTTGTATTTCTTTCCATTCCGCTTTGTAAATCAAGGGCGTAGGACCCTTTGACTTTAAGTTGCTATATTTGGTTGATTTTCGGGATGTAATATGGATTTTGGATCGTAGATCGTAAGTTGTATTTGTAACGTGTTATTTTATTTCCGCCGCTATTTAGACTCTGTTACATTGGGTTCTCGTTGATATTTGTCTGACTGCTTTGGTTATTGTATTTAAGTTGTGGATCGTCGTCGCGTCTGTTTGGGGCGTGACAACTAGAGTGTATATCGAGCTCGGCTAGTAAGATGGAAACTTACACCGAGCGACCCGGATAGGACCATCGGTCCGTGTTTTGGGTAGTACCGCGACTTGACCAATTAAGTGTGAATTCGATTTCAAATTGGCATAGAACCGTCTTATTGATATTTGAACTAAGTTAGAACGCATATTTTGAGATTTCATAGTCATACTTGTTTTGACTTAGTTGATTCTTGATGATTTCCTTTATTCATTCTTTCCTTATTCTCTTCTTATCTTTCCTCTACCTTTGGTGATCCGCCTTAGTTTTGTTTGATCGAGGATGGAGCCGACGCCGCCTTCATGGTGGGATGTTTTCCATGCCCGTCTTTGAGCGGGAATATTACCGGCACCGATGATTCAATGGCATCGGAGAGTGACCGTGCGACCACGAACTAGCCCGGGGCGCCAACGTAATAGGGACTGACTCGGCGCTTGGCGAGCCAAGATGAGAAGAGCGGCCGACTCTTCACATCAAGGACCGCGATAACACCATTAGAGCGGGAGGACCAAATACTGAGTATCCGGGAGCGCTGGATAACATGCGAGAGAAGATGAAGAGGGCAAGTGACGGCCGCCAAAAATGGGAGATTGACGCCCGCTTTCCCGCGACACCGTCGAGCGCTTGGAGGAGACCCTCATCAACCGGATGATACCATAGTGGACCTTACACAGCCCTAGCTCGAGAGACGCCGCACTAGAGGTCGCTTTGGCGGCCAATGCTCACCATTGCCACCGCCCGAGATGGAACCCGTGCACTGACGCCGAGGAGGATCCCGAGGAGGATCCATCGACATTAGAGAGCCGGAGGCACTCGAGGCTGCTCCACTCGATGAGGCTCGGGATTCGAGCAAAGGTTGGACTTCGTGGATTGGCCCGAGGTTGAGGCGCCACCTCGGCCCGACCGGCCCGATTATGGACATACCTGCGGCGGCGATGATGGCGATCTCACCGATTAGCTAGCTAGCGATTGTCGGTTTGTACTTGTTGTTGTAGTCGTGTATTCCAGTGTTGTAGCTTACCTTTATTGTACTAGATTCGAGATGTATTTTGGTTACGATGTATCCGACTCAAGATTTACTGTTTGTTGTACTACGGGTGTATTCATGTTTTATATTAATGGATATGCCTTTTGCTATTTATTCCGTACCTTGTATTTGTTGTTTCTTTCCCTGCGATATCACTTGCTTTATGCGAATAATTGTTGTATTCATTTACTCGTGAATCGCAACTAACGCTTCAAGATACAAAATAGCCGAACATCGAGGACGTGTGAGACCTCGTCGCGTTCCACGAGGTGATGATGACGTACCCAGGGATCGGGTACCCTCTCCTGAATTACCACCGCCTCCTCCACCTCACTACAGGAGACAATTTGACCGCTCAAGCCTTTACAAAATAACGAGGTTTTTATGAGGCAACAGAGAGAGCCTCAACCCCGTGCTCCCGAACCCGCCAAAGAGGCGAACGATCGCACGTTGGAGCGATTTCTGGGATTCGACCCACTAGCCTTCTTGGGAGAGCCGGACGATTTGAAGGCAGAAGAATGGGTAGAGAAGTTGGAGAATATCTTCAATGCTCTCCAATACTCGGGACGAAAGAGAAAAGTCACACTCGCCGTATTTAAATGCCTGAATCGGCCGCTAGAAACCGTGGAGGGCGATTGAAAGGAGATGGGAACAGGGGCCGGTAGTTAGAACATGGGGAAATTTCTTAGCCGAGTTCAATGAACAAGACATTCCACAGGTTGTGAAAGAAGCGCGTCGAGATGAATTCCACAGTTGAGGCAGGAACTGATCGTAGCTCGATCGAGTCCGAATTTCACCGATTGTCCAAGTATGCTCGGGTACAATCGATCAAGAGGATAAGCTTTACAAGTTCACTCGAGGATTGAAACTAGAACTTGAAACAGCTTGTTGATCGTTGAATCGACAACCTACTCGGCCAGAAAGGCAACTCTCCGCATTAGTCGGGATCAATCGTATTGACGATTCAGAAAATAGGCCATCGAAAACGATCTTAAGAGGGCAACAAGGGGACGGCCCATCTAAACCGCCCGCTAAGTTTGAAGGGACCGATTAACAAAATAGATAAAGGAAAGAGACCAAGACAAGGAAAGCCAGGTCAAGTGTGTGCACATTGCCGTAAATCGGGACATACCGCCAACGATCATTTGGCGTAAACAAGGGAGGTGTTTCTTGCTTTGTGGTAATAATCAAGACCACTACAAGATTGCCCCGGTACAATGACCGAACCAAACAGACGCAGCCCGCGAAGCCAGGAAATGGCCAGGTGTAATCGGGCAAGGATGCCCGCTGAGCATTTTCACTAGCCGGATAGGAGGCTCCGGAGGCAACAGATGTGGTGGAAGGTACGCTTCTAGTATCTAACCACTACGCTAAAATATTGTTCGACCCTGGATCGACGTATTTATTTGTTGCACCACATTTTGTACACAAACCGCATGCATGCATGGAACGTATGCCTATATGTTTAGAAGTGTCAACTCCTATGGGTGCAAGTCGATAATGATATTATCTATAATGCATGCGAAGTTAAGATTGTTGAGATAAACTTTCCGCCGATTTAATCCTATTACCTATCTCCGAATACGACGTGATATTGGGAATGAATCTGTTATCTCACACACCATGCACAAATGGACTATCATAACAAGTCCATTAAGCTATGTGAACCGGAAAACCCGAAGTGGAAATTTCGGGAAGGGCACGAGTTAAGATTGGCCCAATCATTTCAAAGCAATGAAAGCGAGGAAGCGATCACTAGAGGGGCTCAAGGGTACCGGCGTTTGTAATTAACAAACCCAAAGTTAAGACACAAATCAACCAAGTACCTATAGTGTCGGAATATACGGATGTATTTCTACAAGAACTCACCATTGTCCCTCCCGGATAGGGAAGTCGAGTTCACTATCGAGTATTACCGGGAGAACCGCCCGATTGCCGAACACCGTATAGAATGGCTCCTCTTGAGTTACAAGAGTTGAAAACGCAATTCTGAAAACCGATAGATGTGGGATTTATCCGACCGAGTGCGTCTCCGTGGGGAGCACTGTGTCTTTGTTCGTCAAAAGAAGGATGGCACATTAAGGCTATGTATAGATTATCGTGGTCTTAATAGTGTGACCATCAAGAACAAATATCCCCTCCCGAGGATAGACAAGCTATTTGATCAACTTCAAGGAGCGACGGTGTACTCAAAGTTTGACTTACAACAAGGATATTATCAATCAAGATCCGCGAAGGAGACATTTCCAAAACGCATTTCAAACCCGATATGGAAACTATGAGTTTGTAGTAATGCCTTTCGGTCCGACGAATGACCCAAAGAACATTTATGGACCTGATGCATCGAGTCTTCCAACCTTATTTGGATCAATTCGTAGTGATATTCATTGATGACATACTCGTATACTCTAAGTCTAGAGAAGAACACGAACGTCATCTCAAAATCATTTTAGAGACACTACGAGAGCATAAGGCCGTATGCCAAATTCGGCAAGTGCGAATTTTGGCTTAGTGATGTCGCGTTCTTGGGACACATAGTATCCTAACCGGGATTGCGGTAGATCCTTCAAGGTACAGACAAAAGTGGTTGAATGGAAACAACCTGAGTCATGTCAGAAAATCGAGGGTTTCTAGGACTAGCCGGATATTATCGAAGATTTATCCAAGATTTCTCCAAGATAGCCGGACCACTCACTCAACTAACCTGAAGCAAGTCAAGTTTGAGTGGAATGACAAATGCGAGGCGAGTTTCAAGAGTCAAGGAACGACTTACTACGACTCGATCTTAGCCCTTCCAAAGGAACGGAAAACCTTGTCGCCTACGGTGACGCATCAAAAGAAGGACTAGGAGCAAGGTGCTCATGTAGGAAGGAAAAGTTATCGCTTATGCATCACGAAAGCTCAAGCCGTATGAAGCCAATTATCCAATGCATGACTTGGAATTGGCGGCAATAGTGTTCGCGTTAAAGAAATGGAGACACTATCTCTACGAGCAACATTTACGGTTTTCACGGATCATAAGAGCTTGAAGTATCTATTCTCCCGAGAAAGATCTCAACTGAGGCAAACGGATATGGATGGAGTTGATTGAGGACTATCACTTTGATATTCAATACCATCCCGGAAAGCTAACGTCGTAGCGGACGCTTTAAGCGAGAAAAGGCGAGCTTAGCCGGACTTATGATTCGAGAATGGGAATCATTAGAAGAAGCTGGGCAATTGGAATCTACCGAGAACCAATACTCGATTTCATGTGCTAACATTTCGGTTACACCTGACCAATGAGATTAAAGAAGCACAATGGAAAGATGCACATCTTCAAAAATCAAGGTAAAGATACTTAAAGGAGAAAGATCGAAATTCTCGGTACACAAGATGGAGTTATCGATTCCGAATCGAGTGTGTGTACCAAATGACAAACAGTTAGGAATAGAATCTGCAGAGGCACACCGCTCAAAATACACTATACATCCTGGAGGAAACAAGATGTATAAGGATTTGAAACGGAGTTATTGGTGGGTAAACATGAAGAACCAGGTAGCGCGAGTTCGTTGCGAGATGTTTGACTTGTCAACGAGTAAAAGCGAGAACACCAACGACCATCCGGTTTACTACAACCATTGAGAATTCCCGTGGAAATGGGAACACATAACGATGGACTTCGTGACGGATCTACCAAAGACCGAGAGGAGGCCATGATGCTATTTGGGTAGTTGTAGACCGACTCACGAAATCGCACACTTTTTACCCATCAAGAAAACGATAGCTTGCGAGAAACTTGCACATATTTATATCCGAGAAATCATTCGACCGCATGGAGTACTAGTCGACATAGTATCCGACAGAGACTCGAGGTTCATCTCCGTTTTTGGAAGTGCTTGCACGAGGAATTGGGTACCTCGCTAAGTTTCAAAGACAACAAAGACATCCACAAACCGATGGACGATCGAGCGAACAATTCAAACCCTTGAAGATATGTCTGCGAGCACTGCACATTGGATTTTCAAGGAAGTTGGGATTCGCGCACTTACCATTAGCCGAGTTCGCCTACAATAACAGTTATCGTGCCACGATTGGGATGGCACCTACGAGGGCATTATATGGGCGAAAATGTAGATCTCCACTACACTTTGGGAGATTGATGACCAATGGACTCCGAAGAGAAACGAAAGTCGCCCTCGATTCCAAAGGTCGACTTAGTTCGGGAAGCCATGGAGAAGGTCAAGCTGATCAAGGAGTGGATTCGCACACTCGGAGCCGCCAAAAGAGTTACGCGGACAAGAGAAGAAAGGATTTGGAATTTGAAGTCGGAGATGAAGTATTTCTCGGACTCTCACCACGGAAAGGATTGATCAATCCGAAGAAAGGAGGCAAGTTGAGTCCGAGATATGTTGGACCTTACAAGATTTTACAGAGGATCGGAAGTTAGCCTACCGACTCGAGTTACCGACCATATGCGGGAATGCACGATGTATTCCACGTATCGAGAATGAAGAAGTATCAACCGATTCCGAGCATATCATCACTCGAGATACTCCTCCTCTAATGGAAAATCTATCCTACACCGAGAGGCCGATCCGGATCATTGATCGGCCAGGTGCGATAGTTGCGTAAGAGAGAAATCCCGATGGTTAAAGTGGTGTGGCGTAACCACAACCGAGATGAAGACGCAACGTGGGAAATGGAAGAAGACATGAGGAATCAATATCCGAACTATTACAAGAGAATTTGGGGACCAAATTCTTTTAAGGAGGGGAGGATGTGAAGCCCGATTTTTCCGAGCTTATAATTGATCCTTATTGTCATTTATACATTTGATCAACTATTTTACCGCGTCATTTTGACGGGTAATTATTAATAATATATACATTTTGTATTTTATTTCATTT
This sequence comes from Rehmannia glutinosa, assembly GCA_016081115.2. Lineage (NCBI taxonomy): Eukaryota > Viridiplantae > Streptophyta > Magnoliopsida > Lamiales > Orobanchaceae > Rehmannia > Rehmannia glutinosa. The sequence goes on along the minus strand of CM071924.1, from coordinate 71,476,072 downwards.
TATTTAATTACTTGTGATCATGATCTTTATTAATTCTATTTTGTATTTATGATCACTTGATTGATCATTATTACTATTTTTGTATTTATTAGTCACCTTAGAATTTTAAGAGACTATTTATTTTAGAGACTTTTACCTTATAGAATTAAGATTTTGATTTAGATTAAGTGATCTTGAGACTTACAAGTGATCAAGGAAATCACTAATTATTTTGGAGATTGATATATTTCATCTATTATCATCAAATTTGGGACAAAAAAAAATATATGGAATTACCAAATTGCCCTTAGTGTGGACGGCCAACATGGATATTTTTGGAGTAAAAATATCATCCAACTCTTGTACACCTACACCTTATATTAGTCATCTTGTGTATAATTATACCATTAATTCAAATATTATACACATCATCTCTTATATTATTTCTTTAATAATATTTTTGCCAACATGTTGGAAGTCTTCCAACATTCCATTCAAACCAAGTCTTGCCCATACCTTTGACCTTCAAATTGTCTCCCATGCATGAGGCAAAATGCAAGACACAAATTTGAACAAAAATTCCTCTCTCCCTCTCTCACTTGGACGGCCAAATGGCCATTTTTGTGTCAAAAATTCATCTCATTTTTCATCTAACACATTTACTCTCAAGCAAAAATCCTCCTCCTTCTCTCTAAAAACTCCCAACTTCTCTCTACTCTTCCTTTCACTTTCTTCTTCAATACTTAGAAAAATTTCAAGATTTTTCCTCCTTATTCTTCAAAAAAATCGAACCAAACTATACTACAAGGTAAGAAATTTTATCTTCAATCCATTTTTGATATCACATGGTTCATCTCTTCCACCTTCTTAACTTAAGTTTGAATTTGGTTTGGAGGTACATTTAGAAGACTTTGAAGATTAGAGCTTGACAACATTTTTGAAGAAGGACTTGAAACTTGAAGAAGAACTAGTAGAGAAATTTAGACTACAAGGTAAGAATTGAGTACTAGACCCCTTCTTCCCTATTCTTTCTATTTTTTCAAATTTTAACACCCCTTTTTCATTTTTGAGAAATAGGGGCTGACCTTAGGTGATTTTGGAATTGAACCAAAATTTCCAACTTTTAAGCTTCAACTAGTCTCCAAACACCTACTACACAAGGTAAAGTGCATCCTTCTTATTTCCTTATTTCCTTCTTTTTCTCTCATTTTTCTAACTTCAAATTTTGATATTTTTTTGAATTAGGGGCTGACCTAAGAAGCCTCCTCCAAAAATTGTGAAATTATCCTTTTATTTCACAATTTCCAATTTTAAGGTGGGTGGAAAAATATTTTCCAACTATTAGGTGTTTTTATTAAATGCATGTAGAAAATTTGATCATGAGCCTTGAGATATATATAGTCTATGTATTGCATGTCAATTTTATGTATCAAGTCATGAAAATTCTCAAGAGTTGCTCAAATTTGCTATTTATTGAATTTTAGGTGCATGCATGTGCAATTTAATGTTTTAATTAATGAATTCTTGTATGTATTGGACATGCATGTGTATGATCTTTAAAATCTATGTTTTGGATGCCTTATAACCGGGAAAAGTCGAGCATAATTGATTAAATTTCAATTTTGGACTTAAAAAATATAAAAATGGAAAGTTGGTGGACTAAATTGCAAGAAAATGAAAGTTAAAGGACCCCTCTGCAAATTTCGAAAATTGGGATTGTACTCAGGTTCAAAAATGACTTTTGGACATTTTAATAAAGTTTTAAGAGTTTTAAGATAAATAAAATCAACCTTTAAAAGCCCAAGGACTAGATTGTAAAATTTTGAAAGTTTAAGGGCTACTTTGCAATTTTTAAAACTGCACCAGACCTAAACTTTAAATTTTGAAATTTTTACTCTTAAGGTACTGGGAATTACACATTTTAAATGTATTCCAAAAATCCAAGTGTTTAGGGCTTGGAAGGTATTTTTTCTAAAATTGAGGGACTAAAGTGTAAAAGACTAAACTTGAGGACCCAAATAAAATTTCCAGGACTTATGCAGCCCATGCACCTGGAAATACTAACTTAACTATAACTTAATTATATTTTGGACCCAAGGTTCAAATTTCATAACAATCGGACCCCTAAAAGCCTTAAAGGCAATTATTTCAAAATGGGACAAAAATGATATTTTCAAAAGTTAAAGGACCTACACATATTTCTTTTAAAAACTGCTTTTGTCCCAATATCATACTAACCTTAGTGACATTTTCCAACTGGAATCACATTAAAAGCCCTTTCGGTTTGTGAGTTCGATTATTTTAAACTTAAGGTCCGAATTGGCAATTTTTACAAATTTGGGGCCAATGTGAGAATTTTATAAAAACTCGACCTCAAAACTTTAAAACCCTAAATCTCTGGACAATTTAGAGAATTCAGGAACTGACCTCATAATTTTTCAAGGTCGGGATATTTATTTATTCAATTTTTAACCCCAAAAGTGTTGGTTTTTACAAAATGGGGCTAAATTGCAAATTTTCTTTTATAAAGGACCTAACTCAAATTATTTTCTCTTTTACTAAAATAGCCCTGGACCCTCTGACTTGGAGATTTAATTAAAGTATTTTATTTTCCCAAAACCCTTGACTTATCGGATCAATTTGACCGATTAATACCCGATCAGAGCGACTTCCTCGCCTTACGATTTTGAATCTATAATGGGACTTATGTTCCACCTAATCGCTCAAGATATCGAAGGTTGCTTATCCTTCCGATAATCATCTTCATCCGTAAACTCCACCAACGCCATAATTGACACTCGCGAATTTTCAAAATTTTTCCTGAATCGCTTCCCTAAATCAATAATACTCATTTGCTTAGTTAATCGCTATACTTGTAATTACTTTCCCGCCTGAGTCAACTTGGTGTGTCGAGCTCACGATAGAATGGATACGTCGGGGATGGAATCGGGCAGCTCGGCCGCTATTCCACTCTTCCCCCCATCGCCCTAATCCCGCAAATCGAGGGACGGAGTTTGTCCAAGGGAAACGGTCGTAGTACTTGAGGTATAATCATGATTATGACGGATCCGAGCCTTGCAAGCTCCACTGTGGATTTTGTCTTTGCCTATGGAGCGATAAGGTGCCGGTCTTGGACCATCTTGCTGGGGACTTACAAGGAAGAACGAAGGAATCGGCTTGTCGATCCACACGATTCCGGAGTTATCGTACCCGTTTGGTTGGCGCTACAAATCCGTGCACGCAACCGCTACTTGTTTTGCATTGGTTGGCGTTACATATCCGTGACGCAACTATTAATTGCTTTGCATGGGTTTGGCGTTACATTTCCGTGCGCAATCCTACTGTCTTGATCAATCACATAGTGCATGTGTGACCAAGAACTATTTTCTTGAATCGTATAAGTATATTACTTAAATATATTTTATCACGACGCTTGTGGACTGTGTGTGACTTCATGCATCATACTCACGCATTTTCATATAACTGTTTTCTCACATTAACTATATTGCGCCACACTTGCACACGATCACCCCATCCACTGAGATTTCTGTCTCATCCCCACCTATTTTCTAACCTTAGATGAGGACTTCGTTGATGATGCGGAACCGCCCTGGGCGAGGTCTTGTATTCCGCTTGTTGGGTTTATCTTGCTACTTTCTGTTTTTCGATTGGACTCTTATCTTGTGTTGTTGTTGGACTTTTGTATTTCTTTCCATTCCGTTTGTAATCAAGGGCGTAGGACCCTTTGACTTTAAGTTGCTATATTTTGTTGATTTTCGGGATGTAATATGGATTTTGGATCGTAGACTCGTAAGTTGTATTTGCAATGTGTTATTTTATTTCATTTGCTATTTAGACTCACATTACATTGGATTCTCGTTGATATTTGTCCGGATTTGTTTGGTTATTGTATTTAAGTTGTGGATCGCCGTCGCGTCCCGTTTGGGCGTGACATCCAATGTAAAATTCCTTGTATTTTTTTATTTAGATCTCGTATAGTGTTTTATTTTCCGGTTGTAATACCAAAAAAAGATCAATCAATTTATTTATGGTATTATTCAAGAGAATTCAAGAATCATTGAATCTACAAAGACAAAAAAACAAAGAAATTATTTATGGTAATATTTTTAGTACAATCCGGATCGTTTTGCATGTACAATATTGAGGAAAAAAAAATCGGTCTATATAATCACAAAAATAAGATCACAACTTCTTGGTAAAGTCAAACTTTCTATTTTATAGGTAAATTTAACAAAAAAACTAAATCAAAGAAAAATCGGAATTCAAAGAATTAAACAGTCTAAAGTCAAACTTTATATTTTATAGGTAAATTTAACAAAAAACCGAAATCGAAGAAATATTTAGCATAAAAAAGGTACCAAAAATTTTTAACAATAGCGTTTAGGCGGAAAACATTTATAGGAATCATTTTGCTTTTATATATATATAGATAGTATATATCTGAATTTGGAAATATTTAAAAGAAAAAAAAAAATAGTTTGTTGGCTAATATTATTATAATTTATCATTAATTTTTGTCCATTTTAATTTTGGTATTCATTAACAATCTAATTTATATATGTTTTATCAACATTAAATATTATATTAAATAAATTCCAAAAGATCTAAATAAAAAAATAAAAACAAATCTGCATTCTTGGCTCGACCTTTGTAATTGTACTATACAATTTTATCTCTTTCATTTTCAAACTATTAATTTGATAAGATTTTATTCATAATAAATGATGAAAAAAGAATATAATGTTATTTCAAACTAGAAAAAATATGTACGAAATGTGTTGATATTAAAGTATATTAATGAGTTATTATATTTGAAAATTATATATTTTGATTGTATTATATTATATATATATATATCTATATATCTACAATGAGTCAAGATATCTTAATGTGTCCAAGGTTTATGTTATATTCAAATATATATATACGAGAAATAATCTCATGCCCACTGTCAATACAACTTATCCATTATTAGAAATGTCAAAATGGGCTCGCCCGAGGGTCCGGCCGTAATTTTGGAGATCCGAAAAGATTGCACCTATGTGGCCCAATAATTTGGTTGGCCCGATCATTTCATGTGTATTTTTCATGGGTTGGGTCTCAAAAATAGTTGCCCAATAAAATTTTATCCTGGCCCGACCGAATGTTCTCCTTGGCCAATGGACCAGCACATATTGACTCATTTGGCAATTCTAGTGGTTATTGAATAATTCGTACATCGCACGGGGACCTCATTTAGTAAAAAATAAACGTTACGGGGTCACCTCATGTGAGTGTGACCCATCCATTTTCATCCAAGCCCATAGTATCATAGTATGAAACAAAGCTGGCACAACTTTAATAATTGACGAAAACCCTCAATTATTTTAAGGGATAATTACAAATGACCCCCTGAGATTTGGGTTAGCCACAAAAAAATTTAGAGATATTTTAAATATTTTAAAATTATAAATAGCCCGCTCGTTTTGATATGTCTTAAAGAGTTTTTGAAATATTTGTTTGCTCATGAATGACAAAAATGTAAGATGTACTTAAAAACAAAGGTTTTCTTTTTTGTAATTTTCGAAAAACCTCTTGGTTTTTTATAATTATTCCACAAGGGATTTTTGTAATTATCCCTTATTTTAATTATTTTATTTATCATGTCGATTCACGATCTCCTATAATTTATTTTCTTTCTTCAAGGCCACACGTTCACACTAATTTTTTGTTGTTTGTTCTCTTTTAAAACTTTTTTTTTTTTAAAAACAAAGGAAATACTTTCATTAATCGAAACAGATCGAATCGCAACTCAAGTACAAATAAAAGAGGGGAGGAGTTACTCTTCACTTTTGGACACTAAATCATAGAATATGTTGCCCGAACTAACACATAAGCAACACTATTTGCTTTGATCTCCGAACAAACACACAAGACACTCTAGGAAGACATTCAAGCAAATTTCTATAATCATTAATTACATCAGAAAAATAAGAGTTATCCACCACTTTGCCCCTTAATGCTTTGATGACCATTAAAGAATCAATTTCCAAGCAAATAGCTGATTCTTTCCAATTTTCTTTAATCCAACTCAATTCCTATTTCACAGCAATGACTTCTGCAACTTCTGGTAGCATCTATCCATGCATAGAGGAGTGTTTTGCTGCTACAAATTGCCCGTGACTATCTTTAATAATTATACCATACCCAAGCTTGGGCGACTCATGAAAAAGGGCGGCATCCACGTTACATTTTAGCCATCCGAACTGATGCCTCTGCCATTTAACACCACCATCGATGTGCAACAAAAACCACTCCGCTGGTTTGGTCACTTGGGCTGATTGCCATTGAAACAACATAGAATTAGCAAGGTTTAAAATCTGGCCTGGGGATCGATGCTTCTGCTGCCAAACGACTGCATTTTGATTACTCCATAGAGACCATAGAACATAACAAATTGACACATGTTCTCCAAATTAGATGTCTCCCAGATCTTGTTAAGACAAGAGAGAGAAAAGAAATAGGCTCCAAAAATATATCACATTTAAGAACATATCCCCAACAGCGCTTTGCAACGGAACAATAGAATAGGACATGAGCAATCATTTCCACCTCCAAGTTACAGACCAGGCAAAGAGGAGAAAGTTGCACTTGCCTGGAGAGGACTCTCTCCTTTGTTGGCAACACATTATGACATGCCCTCCACACCAGATTTTTAGCCTTGGAAGGAACTTTCAATGCCCAAAAACCTTTCCAGTCAAAAAACCGCTCAAAATCGAATTCATGATTTATTTCTTTACATAACAGTTGATATCCGGTTTCAGTGAATAAATGCCTTTTTAATTTCCTGTCCACAACCAGCCATCAGTAGTACAATTACTACTCAATTTAACACTTTGAATCAGTTGTTGATCGTGTGGGTTGAATTAATCCTTTATGATATCGAAGTCCCATTCTAATTGTCCAGGCTTCATGAGATTGCTGACTGTTATCCATTCCAAGGCTTGATGAGAAGAAGTTACAAAAAGGTTAGCATCTGGCAACCATGGATCATTCAAAACCGAGATCAGTTTCCCATCACCTATCTTTCTTATGCTATTGGCAAAGACAAACTCTCTTGCTTGTAGAATACTTTTCCAAATATAGCTTGGATTAGCCCCAAGTTGAGCATTGAGCAAACTTGTAGGTCCCAAGGGTGTGAGTAAGGTTTAGAAGGGGGGAGAGTTGAATAAACCTTACCATTTTTTAATTTTTAGTCCTTTTAAAATATTACGAGTTAATTTCACAGCTATGTCCTTGAGGACAACTAAGTTAGTTAACCAAATAGAGTTAGCCACTCAACAGACTCGATAGAGCTGTTGATAGAATAACTCAGTTGTTTAGTCTAAACCTTAACTTGGTTGTGATAAGGTTTTCAGCGGAAGACTTAACACCCTTGAATTTGATTAAATTTTATTTTAACACTTGGTTTTAGCACTTAGTTATTAATCAATTGGATAGCAAATTATCAGCAGATATAAATGTGCAGAAATGAAAGTGTGCTGAAATGTAAATGACACAGGTAATTTTTATAGAGGTTCGAAGATGGGGTAATTCTTCTAATCCTCTCTTCTCCAACTCCTGGAGGAATCCACTAAGTAATGATCAGAGTACAAAGTGGTTGTCGGTCCCGGATACTGCGATCTTGATCACACAAATGTGACTTGATCCTTTGGGACTCGATGCGAGATGCCTTGGTCACACAGTTGGCTTCTCATCCGACTCAAACTTCTTCTTCACAGGCAAACGCCTTACTACTTCACTCACTTGCTCGAGCTTCTTGGATTTGATCACGAAGCCCTCCAATAACTTGAGACTGGTTCGACCTTGAACCTTTCTACAATCCTCCTTGGAAAGTAGACCCCTTTTGAATCTTCAAAAGTTTTCCTCTTCAACAGTTTGAAGTTGTCTCTCCTTCACAGCTTAGTGTTGGATCGATTTCCTTCGAGTTTCGTGGCTTGAGGGATTTTCTTGAATAACTTGAGAGTATTTTGCGGGTTCTGATTGAATATTGCTTGTTATCTCGGTGTGCAAGTTTACTTTTTCTCAATGATATTCCTCGGCCTTTTATAGTGAACTTTCAAAAATCGCCCGTTGAAGAGATAGGCTTATTTTCAAAAGTTACTTGTGTTCGTTGGCTTGTCTTGTTGCGATCATTGATGTTGATATTTCCTCGTATTTAATGTCTTGCGGCGTTTGAGACATTGGTGCAAAAGGCTTTCCCATTGGCTTGTTCCTTTTGCACATAATCGAACTAGCACTTTATTTCGACAACTTTAACAGGTTGCTATTCTGAGTAACTTCTTGACTTTTATCAACGGATCTCGTTCAGTTGTCTTGACTTGACTGCAGTTCTTTTATTCCCCAGGTGACTTTGAGTTAGCTTCCAATCAATGGATGACTCAACTGTCACTTCAACTTGAGACTTGGCTTCTTGAGTTGACTTGTCTGACTTTTCACACAGCTGATTCATAGCCGATACACCTTCAGATGAGTTCTTGACATTTCTTTATTGCCACACTCACCGCTTCACAATGAGTCTTCGTTCTAGTCTTCATTGACTTCTTGTATATCCAGGCATAGCTGACTTGACTCAGCTCATATAGCCCTATCTATTACAATACAAATTACAAGGAAATGGGGTGCCAACTTTCTAGTTTAAGTCTTACATGGCATTCATCAAAATCTAAACAATAAATTTCCCAACAATTTCCCCCTTTTTGATGATGCCAAAACTTAAAAACAAAATATAAAATGTAAGCAGCATAGATACATACAGACAATGCAGAAACATAGAATGTATGTGTAGAATCAATCTTTTTATTGATCATAACATTCTTGTCCTTTACACAGCTGTTTACAATGTGTATCATAGCAATCAGAGCATACTTATCTACGCAAAATACAGATCCTTCATTACATGTACAGAAGACTTACATACATATGTATTTACATAAGTAAATTACATGAAGGGGTTGGCAGCAACACTTCATCGCCTTCGCTGCCTCCTTCTTTCTTCTTCAGCTTTGTCTTCGTCAGCTCTCTTTCTTTTCTTTTCATCTTCAGCTGCTTTCTTTTTCTCGTAAGCTCTTTTTGCAGCTTCATCTCTTCTTTTTCTTTCTTGCCACAGCTGATCTTGCCTTTTATTTTCTTCTTCGATCCTTCGACATACTCAAAGATTCTTTCTCTCCACTTCCCGATTTGCCACAACATTAAAGCCCACCCAAGAGATCCTTCCTTCTTGCCTGGATCTATATATTCAATATTTTTGGGCGAGGTCTGGTCGAAAACCTCTTTCTCCACCACTCCTTCCTTTTCCTCCGGGGTATACTTTGCACGGAGTTTTCTGTTTGCCGGTGACTTGCTAATGGAAGTCTCACGCTTATCAACTTCTTCGCATACCTTCGACCCTTCTCCCGATCTGATCCCGGCTTGGGCTATGGACATGTTTTTGAAGTATCCTTCGGACTCGGCGTTTTGAATTCTTCAACAATGAGATCTTGGCTCTTGTCCGTCATCCGAATGGCATCGTGTTTCTACTGCCGGAATGCCTCCGAATTGTTTCAACATTTCCTCAACACGTGCATCCGTTCTTTTGTCGAAATCCTCCATCTCTCGCTTCTACAAGTTTTCTCTTTTTCGACATAGGCACATCGGATGATGAATCGGCAGAGTCACGGAAGTTTGCTTGATTATGCTAGCTATGGCATGACCTTCCGAGGGTTTCAAAGAAGCATTAAGGTCACATCTTTTGACCTTTCCCCCTCAACAGCTTTTTCCTTTCTCTTTCCTCTTTTCAACAATTGTTTCTTCCTTCTCTACAACATTGTCTCCTTCAACGTCTTGAGATATTCCTCTTCCCCCTTTTTGGCATCATCAAAGGAGAGGGGAACTCCTGAAACATCCATGCGAGCATGAAGTCGGTCGGTGATAGTGGATTCTCGCTTCGAGTCTGTTGTGGAGTATCTTTGTTCGAAATTCTGAGCGGGTGGCTTTGGATTCGGCCGCCACCGGTTTCATCTCACCATAAGAAGGATGAACTTGGCATCATATTTTCCTCTACGCGCAGAAGTTCTTTTCTATGAAATTCTCGCAGCGAGCCCATTTCGATGGTATGGGAGGCATGCATTCTATCAATATTGTCTTGCATCATCTTCTTCATATCAAGATTATCGCGCTCCGGATCGCATTTTGTTGTACAATGCCTTGAAATATCGAACTTGTTTGTATCGCATTGCACTCTGCTTTGTTGACACCATTCTCTCGATCCGCACCACAATCCCTCTTAAGTCTGTTTGTAAGATTGGCATCCCCGTTGTCCACCCGCAAGTCCAAAGTGAGGCTCGGTGCCGTTCAATTCTCTCAATCTCACCAAGAATTGTTTTGAATACCTCACGTACCTCAGCGGTCACCTCGGTTTCAGCTGGCGGCCAAGCAACATCGAAATCAAATTCTACTGGGACAATGGAGTCGGTGGGAATGATGGGATCCGTGCGTGAAAGCGTTTCTGCTCACGAGCTGTTTTTTCTTCAAGGTCGGGCAGCTCAATCTGAAAAGGGAAAGTTTCTTCGAAGGCATCATCACGCACATATGGTATTGATGATTCAGTTGTTCGTGCCTGTGATGATCCAGGTTGAGTCGAGCCTGCTGCAGCTTTGGGAGCCTGCGTAGATGACTCGGTCTCAGCTGGGCCTTGGTGAGATGGTTGGCGGTGGCCGAGCCTCGGTATGCCTCGAGCAACTTCTTCGGCCTCGGTGGTTTTACGCTAAATGAATTTGCGTATCCTCAGCTGCACCATCAGCGTCATCGGACGATGATGAAGCCTGAGGATTTTCGTTCATCATCAAAATTGAAAGTTTGTCGAGCAACCTTGAATTCTGGCTTGCTCGTACTGGGTAGAAAATCCTCGCCGAGTCCTTTGCGGTAGGAGTGGACTCGGCCGTCTTGATCCCAAGAATGATATATCGGGGTTGTCTTGGGAGTCATGAAGGGCACTAATTTCCTCCTCGAGTCTTCAATGTGAACAGGAGGGATGTTCTTCGTTTCTGTCTCTTTACCCAGGGAAGTTTCAACCTCCCTCGGGCCTTCATTACCTCCTGCAGTCTCAACTGTAGCAAGGCCTTGGACATTCCCTTCGACAGACGCAGCTGTCTTAGGGTCTTCTGCGGTGGCATCCACAGAGTCTCAACTCCTTAGATTGCACTTTCATTGCCAGTGTTAACTCCCGGGGCGATCCATCCTTTGCCTCAATCGCATCGGCGGTGTCCTCGACTGCATAGTTGTTGGCACTTCAAAATGAGAGAGACTCAACTGTCCGAGCTTCGTCAGTGACAACTTGTTGTGGTTCTTTTTCTTTCTCTTTCTCCACTTCGCCTCCTTGCTTCATGGTGGATCCATCTGCAGCATCCTCCGACCTAGCTACAGTGGAGTGAGTTTTCCCCTCGGCTGGCACACCAGCTGAGTGACTTATGGTGGGGTCACTCTGCTCCAGACTCCCGGCTGTTTCATATGAATGTTCAGCCGTTGGGGCAGGTGGTAAGACACCTTCAACAGGGGTTGGCTCAACTTGGGTGCCCAAGTTCCCAGTGTCATCGCCAAGTCCTTTGGATCCGTCCTCTGAGTGAGCTGGGGAAGTGGTTGCAGCAATAACTGTGGCAATCTGTTGGACCACTCCCAACGGATCAATCTCCAACTGAGATTTGGAAGACTCTCCTGGTCCTTCCCTCAGCTGTTGTTCATGCATCATTTTGGATTCCAGCATGGCTCGCTGCATATCCAATTTCTCCTGTGCAGCAACCGGATCTATGTCCTCATCACTTTCTGAAAGAGCATCGATGTGAGGATGAGTGTGCTCGCTGGTTCCAGTAAGAGGACAAATGCTGGCTTTTTCACGAGCCTCTGCTTCCTACGCTTTGCTCTGCCTTGTTCTTGTTCCTTCCAAATTTGTAGTATATTTATGCAGGTTATCCTCATCTAGAGCTTGCAACACAAAGATCAACCTCAATGAACTTGAAAAGCTCCTCTTCTTCTTCAATGAATTCGGGTGTTCGAACTGCACCCTTGAAAGACTCAACTTCCACTTCCTCCACTCTCACGCAGACGATTCTGATGTCCGGGTATAATGGAGAATACATGATTACATCATCATCGATGTCTCCATTGCTCTTTTTCCTCGGTTGTTCTATCCACGATTGGGTCTTCTATTTGCCTCTGCTGATCGGCCTCAAGCAGACTTGGTGTTTCATCAACAATTTACGAGACCGCGCACTTCTTCTCAGCCTCCGAGATTTGCTCCACCGAGTGGCGAGACTCGATTGTCTTCTCAAGCTCCGAGAGCTTGGTGAGTCTTCTCCTTCTCTTAGTTTTCACCAGAGGAATATCTGGTTCTACTTCCTCCGGTTCCTCGAAGGTTAAGGCCTTCGGATTTGCCTTAGAGGTAGCTGCTTTTCTCGCCTTGGCAGTCCTCTTATTCTTCAGTCCTGGAGAAGGTACTAAGGATTCCTTCTCCACCGCGGCTGCAGGGGCACGTGACTCAGCTGCAGGGGCAGGCGCGTCTTTCTTCTTTTCTGCAGGAGCAACCTTCTTCTTTCTAGCTGCAGGAGCAGCTTTCTTCTTGGGAGGGGAAGCGACAGCTGTTTCCTCAGGGTCAGCTGATTCCCCCTCGCTGGTATTCGCCCTCTTTGCATAGGCTCTTTTCTGGGCTCCCGAGAGATTGGCCCGAACATCTTCTTGTTGACACATGGAATGACTTTCCATGTCGAAGGGGAACACCCTTCACCTCCATCAAATGGCCGATTACAAGACCATAGCCCAGAGATCCTCTAAAGGATCCGTCCTCTTTGAAGGACTTATTCGCAACGTTCTGGCAGAGTCTGCTGTAAACTTATTCTGCCCCGTTGATCTTCTTTTTCCTCCATGATCGCACCATGACGATCGGCTTGTTTTGACATTGATTGAAGCTTCCAAACTTCATGTCTACACATTTGGCGGCGATATCCAATAGTTTATGATAATCGTCCTTCAAAGATCTTCTTGTCACCGTGTAGACAACTTTTGCAAAGACACTCGAGGTTTGGCCACTTCTTCCATGCAGCAGACGGATCGACGATCGGGCTTTATATATCTCCGGCATGCCCTTCGACGGCAATAAACGAGTGCTCGCAAGGTCCTTTTTGCGGTGATTAATATGTCCTTGCGGTGGACGGAGGACTTAATCCCTTCGTCCCGCACCTCGGCGTTCACGTAGAATCGGCGACCTCCTCAACGTACGTCATATGATATTCCATCGTGAGAAAGGGTTTCAGCCGGTTTCTCGATCTTATCCGCAATCTTCTTCACAAGGGTTTCATCGAACCTGTTTAATCATCCCTTCAAAATCCACGGTTGATCCGGTGTGGATTTGCTTTGCGAGCTTAGAGAAGTCATGTCTTTGGTGCCATTTTAGTGATTTTTACCAAACGAATCTTGATAAGCTTTGAATCTTGACTAGAGAACTTGTAGGGTTTTCGAGAGAAAATTTCTTTGTCTTTGCTTTGGAAAGATGAACAGTTTTGAGAAAGTGAGAGAGAAAACTGAATGAATGAGTATATAAGGGTTATGAAAGGACGTATTTTTGGATTTTGAAATTTTGATCAAGATCAACGGCTCAGATTCAACACGCCGATTAGCATTTAATTGCCCGCATTTAATGCGGCAGCATTTATATCCAATCATAGGCTTTCTTGTGCGACTTTTGATATGCTTGTCATTATTGCGCTAACGCTCATCCTTAAAACATTCCCGCTCATTAAAAACGATTTGTGTTTTTGTCACTTTGCTCATAAATGATTCAGCTTACTTCATAAGTGACTTAGCTTTTCTTCTCTCTTCTCACATAAGCGACTCAACCGTCGCCTAACTCGACTGATTGACTTTCCGATCTGGTGATTCACTTGGCCGATTTTATGAGATTTGCTCTGTTTTCATCTTTTCATGTTTCATCTGTTCTCATTGAGTCTTCGAGTGTCAACTCACTCAATTAACCCTAGCTCATGCTTAAGTTCTTCAAATCTTGATTCACATAAAGGCTTTGTGAATATGTCATTCTAATCGCTTATCGCTTGAAATATATTCCAAGGTGATGTCTTTCTTTTCAACATGATCTCTTATAAAATGATATCGACATCAATGTGCTTCGTTCTTGAGTGCAACACAGATTCTAAGTGATTGCAATAGCACTTGTGTTATCACACATAATTGGAATCTCTTTTTCTTCAATTTCATAATCTCTCACCGTTGTCTCATCCATAAGACTTGGGCACAAAGAAATGCCGCAGCTATGTACTACTCTTGGTGTGGATGTGGCTATTGAGTTTTGCTTCTTGCTAAACCAGAAACCAATCTGTTTCCAAGCATTTGGCATGTACCGAAGTACTTTTCTGTCAACTCTACATCCAAAGATAGTCGAGTCGAGTAACCAATTAGCTTGAATCCACCTTCCTTTGGATACCACAAGCCGACTTCCCGGCATTCTTTCAAATATCTTAGGATTCTCTTAGCTGCAGTCATGTGACTTTCCTTTGGTGCGATTGAAATCTTGCACATACACCTACCGCAAAGGTGATGTCCGGCCTGTTTGATGTTAAATAGAGCGTGATCCAATAAGTGCTCAGTATCTTGTTTGATCCACAGGCTTGCCATCATCCGCATCCAAGTCCATTTTGATGATGTATTCATTGGTTTTTTCACGAAGACTTATGTTCCATACCAAATTTCTTCATTAAATCTCTGGTGTACTTCGTTTGACTTATGAAGGTTCCATCCTTCAAATTGTTTGACTTGAAGTCCTAGAAAGAAAGTCACTCTCCCATCATGCTCATCTCAAATTTTCCTTGCATGAGATTTGAGAACTTATCACACTCTTTGTTTTTGGATCCAAAAATGATATCATCCACATATATTTGAACAAGCAAGATACTCTCCCGGCAGAATTCTAAAGAGTGTTCTGTCCACTTTGCCTTTGGTGAATCCATTATCTCATCGAAATTGAGATAATGTATCATACCATGCTCTCTGGAGGTGCTTGTTTCAATCCATATAGAGCTTTCTTTAGCTTGTACACCTTATCTCCAATAGTCTTCTGCTCAAAGCCTAGAGGTTTCTCAACATAGACTTATTCTTCTAATACCATTTAAAAATGCACTCTTCACATCCATCGATATATACAAGAAAGTTCTTGTGTGCGATAGGCAAGAAACATCCTTATTGCTTCTAATTTTGCAACAGAGCAAAGGTTTCATCAAAATCTATTCCTTCCTCTTGGCAATACCCTTTGGCTACAAATCTTGCTTTGTTTCTTACCACGAAACCTTCCTCATTCATCATGTTTCTAAAAACCCATTTTGTGCCAATAACATTTTGATGGGTTGGTCTCTCGCACCAATACCCATACTTTGTTCATTTCAAATTGATTCACTCTTCTTCCATGGCCTGAATCCAATGTGTGTCATCTAATGCTTGAGACACATCTTTTGGTTCTATTTGGGAAATAAAACAAGTGAACATTACTTCTTGCTGAGCTCGGATCTGGTTCTTACACCATCTCTTACATCTCCAATGACTAGCTCGGTGGATGGTCTCTCGGCCATCTCACATCGGGTTGGAGTAAATCACTGGTTCAAATTGTCTTGCAATGTGTTGTCTTGAGCAGCTCTTCCATCATCATCTAGTCCGCAGATTTTCCAAATTGTCTTTGAGATTCACTATCTCATCATCATTTTGGTTGATAATCCTTTCTTGACTTCAACGTATGGACTCTTCTCGCATAGTCGAGTTGATTTTGCTTTTCAGCTAACTCTTCAATGTCTTCTCCATTCACATTAGGTTCATCAAAAACCACATGGATTAGACTCTTCTGTGACCATAGTCCTCTTGTTCAAGACTCTATAGGCTTTACTTTCAAATTTGAGTATCCCAAGAAGATACATTCATCACTTTAGCATCAAAAGCCTTTAGATTATCCTTGCCATTGTTGTGGATGAAGCATTTGCATCCAAATATTCTCAAGTACCCAACATTTGGCTTTCTCCCTGTCCATATTTCATAGGAGTCTTTGTCACCGCCTATTAATCATGCATCTATTTTGAGTATAACATGCGGTGTTGATGGCTTGACCAAAATCTCTTAGCAATCCAAATTTTCCACTTGACTAACATGGTCCTTGCGACTTCTTTGAGAGTTATGTTCCTTCTTTCACTACTCCATTCTCACGTGGAGTCCTTCCCGCAGATAACTCATGAGCAATACCATTTTCTACACAATCTTGAGTAATTATCCCATTGACAAACTCGGTTCCTCTATCGATCTTATCTTTATAATGGTTTGACTCTTCTCATTTTGAACTCTTCTCATCACCGAGGTAACTTCGCAAGGTTTCCTTCTTTTTCACATGAAGATTGTCCAAGTATATCTTGAATAATCATCCACCACCACTAAGGTGTATTTCTTTCCACTTATGCTAGCCGGCTCAATCGACCAAATAAATCCATATGCAACGGATCTGCATATACTTGTTGAAGAAGACTGGTTTATCCTTAAACGAAGATTTGATATGCTTTCCCATTTGGCATGCATCACATACACCTTCCTTCTTGTATACTAATCTGGCAATCCTTCCACAAGATGACTCCTTGCAAGCTTGTTGATTGTCTTGAAATTGAGATGACTCGGCTTCTTGTACCACGCGTAACTTGATTGAGTTGTACTCTTGGCTATGATGACAAGTGCTTGGTGTGGCAAGAGACCAATATACCACATACATGTTTTTCTTTCTTTATCCTTGCAAAGACAATTTTATTTGATTCAAAGATCCTTGATCCGCACACTCCCATATTGAATCCAACATTATAGCATTTGTCACGAGTTGGTGATGCTTAACAGTTGAAGTTGAGGCCTTCAACATATGCAACATCCGTGATTTTCAATCCATTTTTCTTGATAGATCCAAAGATGCCCTTGATTTCCCCGAGCTTCGTTTCCTCCAAATATGACTTTTGCGCCTTTAATCTCCTTGAACTTTGACAGATTTTTCTTGTTTCTGTCATATGTCCGGAATGTACCCACTATCCATGTACCAGGTTTCTTGGCACTCGTTGTTCCTTGAACCTACAATCAAGGAAATTAGTTTATAGGTACCCATATTTGCCTGGGTCCCGAGGGGTTAGTGTTGTAAGATGATCCAACCAACCTATAGCCAAATGATTTGACTCTAAGAGGTTGCCATCTATCTGTACCATAATCAAAGTGCACATTTGCAAATTGCTTGGGGGCCTTAGGCACATACAGCTGTCTCTTTTGTCCGTATGCCTGTGTGTGTGTTTTTTCGCAATTGCTTTCCTTGGGTAGTTGTGATATTTTTGAGTGTAGTGCCTGGGTGCATGTGTGTCCTGATAATAGCTCTTTTGCTTTTGGAATGACCTTTGCTGAGGTCTAGGTCTTTGCCATTTAGGCTTGTATTCCATACGTCTTTGCTGATATTTCACATTATTCCAATCAGCTTGGCTTGGGTAGTTTCTACCATTCCCATCATATGTGTTCCTTTGATAGAACATCTGGGGCTTCTGGTAGCTCTGTTTCTTCTTTACAGAGTACTTCCTATTTGGAATTTGCTTTGAGGAACTCTGTTGGATTTCTTCTCGCTTGTCCTCTCAAAGATACTCAATCGGCCGTTTTTTCCTTTCCCTTTATAACCAAGGCCAGTTTGTTTGTGATTGGGCTTAGGAATGAATGTGTGTGCAGCATTTGGTGTTTTGGGTTTTTGAGATGCTTCATTACTTGAAGATCCCTTTTCCAAAATCACTCTTGGAACTTGACGTACAAAGGAATTGAATCCTATGCCGTTTATCTCCACGTTCTTTTTGACTCATAATAAGGTCATCCAATGATTTAGATGCCTTTATAAATGAGGCAATCACATTTTTGAGATCATTTTCCCTCTTTTCTATAGCAAATTTATTTCTCGCTATTAGTTTAGCATTTTCACCCTCGGCTCTTTGTTCTCATCGCTTATGTGACTTAGAGTACTCAACTCTTTAGTCACCAGAGTTTTGCTCTTGAGCAGATCGCTTTCCTCATTCAATAGTGTGTGTGAGGATTTAATGTGCTCAAAGTCTTTCATCATTTTGCCTAATGAATCATAAAGATCAGTGGGTGATGAAGTGTGTGTATCGTAGTCACTATCACTTGAATCAATGAGATGAGTTAGAATGTACCTCATCTTTCCTCGTCCGGTTGGTCTTGTTCTTTAGCCATAAGACAAATCAAGGCTTCTTCTTCATATTCACTTGAGTAGTCGACTTCACTACTCTCTCGTGTCTGCTGTTTCTTTAGACTTAGCTATCTCAAAGAAGACAACATGGCTTTCTTTTTCTCTTGTCTTCTTTCTCTCAAGACTTTTCTATCTTCTTCATTTTTGTACTTGTTGACTATTGGATAGGGGCAATCAACAAAAAAAGTGTCTGATTGTCTCAGCGGTTCAACACAGGTTTTCGGCTCTTTGATCGGCTTTTTCGTCCTTTGGTTATCGGCTCTTTAATACTCAACCTTTTGATGCTCATCTCTCTTGGGTGGCCTATATTCCTTGACTTGGAAGGTCTTGAATGTCTTCGGAGGATTCACCCTTGTTTCTTTTGTAGTTCTTGTTGAAGAACTTGTTAAATCTTTTAACCATCGGGGCAATCTCTTCTTGATCTATAGCTTCCTTAGTTTCGGCTCTCTTTCCATCCTCGACAATTAAAGCAATTTTTTTGGGTACAATTGTCTCCTCTTGATCTTTTCTTCTCACTCAAACTCATAGGCTTTGAGATCCGAAAATAGTTCGTGGTTGGATGTCTTTGAGAGGTCCATTGAATGTCTCGGGGCCATGACCTTCATTTCCCATTCGGTTGGGAGGCTCCTTAGAATCTTCATACACATTTCCTTCTCGTGTATATTCTTTCCCAAGTTTGATAGTTCATTTGTAATTTCGATGAATCGAGCATCCAACTGATCCAAAGTTTCACCGCAAGCATTTTAAAATTTTCAAATTTAGACAAAGAATGAGACAATTTATTCTCTTTAATTTACTCGGATCCTTCACAAATTAAAGTTAATTCATCCCGCATTTATTTTGCGCTTTGATAAGATTTGACTTTGTTGAACATTGCTTTGTCCAAAGTCTTATAGAGAATATCCTTGGCTACATTATCCAAGTTGTATCTTTTTCTGTCCTCATTGGTCCACTCAAGATTGGTTTCTCAACCATGGCTGGTCCACCTTCAATGCAGCAGCTTCTTCTCCTTCACCACGGCGCTCTCCGTATCTGAGATGTGTTCACTTTTAGGATTTGCGGTGGCCCATCCTCTATCACTATCCACATTTCATCATGTAAAGCGAGATAGATGAGCTCGCATGCGAATTTTCCATCATCAAATTCCTCAATAGTGAACATAGGAATGCGTGTCGATTTGCTTCCATAATAATAATGTTTGCTAAGTGAAAATAGCTTTTGAAAGAGCAAGTGTTAAAAATCCTTTGAAAGATTGGAGATCTAGTTCAAGAACTGATCACGGAAGGCTCAATGAACCAACCACTCGATACCACTTGTAGGTCCCAAGGGTGTGAGTAAGGTTTAGAAGGGGAGTTGAATAAACCTTACCAACTTTTCAATTTTTAGTCCTTTTAAAATATTACGAGTTAATTTCACAGCTATGTCCTTGAGGACAGACTAAGTTAGTTAGCCAACGAGTTAGCCACTCAATAGACTCGATGGAGCCGTTGATAGAATAACTCGATTGTTTAGTCTAAACCTTAACTTGGTTGTGATAAGGTTTTTCAATGAAGAATTAACACCCTTGAATTTGATTAAATTTTATTTTAACACATGGTTTTAGCACTTAGTTATTAATCAATTGGATAGCAAATTATCAAAGATATAAATGTGCGAGAAATGAAAGTGTCTTTGAAATGTAAATGACACGGTAATTTTTATAGAGGTTCGAATATGGGGTAATTCTTCTAATCCTCTCTTCTCCAACTCCCGAGGAATCCACTAAGTAATGATCCGAGTACAAAGTGGTTGTCGGTCCGGATACAAAGTCCGGATCACACAAATGACTTGATCCTTTGGGACTCGATCCGGAGATGCCTTGGTCACACAAACGGTGGCTTCTCGTCCGACTCGGCTTCTTCACAGGCGCTACCTTGCTACTTGACTCACTTGCTCAAGCTTCTTGGATTTGATCACGAAGCCCTCCAATAACTTGAGACCGGTTCGACCTTGAACCTTTCTACAATTCTCCTTGGAAAATAGACCCTTTTGATTCTTCAAACGTTTTCCTCTTCAACGGTTTGAAGTTGTCTCTCCTTCACGACTTAGTGTTGGATCGATTTCCTTCGAGTTTCGAGGCTTGAGGATTTTTCTTGAATAACTTGAGAGTATTTTGCGAGTTCTGATTGAATATTGCTTGTTATCTCGGTGTGCAAGGTTACTTTTTCTCAATGATATTACTCGGCCTTTTATAGTGAACTTTCAAAAATCATCAGTTGAAGAGATAGGTGATTTTCAAAAGTTAATTGTGTTCGTTGGCTTGTCTTGTTGCATTCCTTGATGTTGACATTTTCTCGTATTTAATGTCTTGCAAAGATTGCGGCATTTCGCATATCATTGCAAAGGCGATCTTCCCATTGGCTTGTTCCTTTTGCACATAATCGAACTAGCACTTTATTTCGACAACTTTAACAGATTGCTATTCGAGTAACTTCTTGACTTTCATCAACGGATCTCGTTCGATTGTCTTGACTTGATCAGCTTCTTTTATTCCCCAGGTGACTTTGAGTTAGCTTCCAATCAATGGATGACTCAACCGTCACTTCAACTTGAGACTTGGCTTCTTGAGTTGACTTGTCGACTCTTCACACAAATGATTTATAGTCGATACACCTTCGAGACGAGTTCTTGACATTTCTTTCTTGCCACACTTAGTCGCTTCACAAATGAGTCTTCGTTGTAGCCTTGATTGACTTCTTGTATATCCAGGCATAGACTGACTTGACTCATCATATAGCCCTATCTATTACAATACAAATTACAAGGAAAATGGAGTGCCAACTTTCTAGTTTAAGTCTTAAATGACATTCATCAAAATCTAAACAATAAATTTTTCAACAAAACTAACTCCGAGAAAACTACCGAGTTTTATAAATACGAGACACCAAAGAATGTTCTTCAGCTTAGTGTGGCTGGGGTTGAGACAAATGAAATTAACAACAGCTAAAGTTCACCTACCCCATAATATAAACAGAAGTTGGCCTGCCGATTTTTTCCATTAAATTTATTATAATAATTTGAGGAAGGCCATCAATTCCTTTATTTTATTTCTCAGATTCTATATTGCCATGTGATGAAGATGGTAAGATTGAATACACTGTGGATTTGTTTTGATTTCCGTGACAAATTTTTCCTTAGGCAATATTTGTGTCTCCAGAATCGAATCTTTTATAGTATATTACTAGAAGTCTAGTACATGTCACATGTGTATTACCTCAAAAGACTAAGTTTTGCAACTTTGTTTGTGATCATAGATATAGTAGATCTACGATACTAATTAAAAATACTAAAAAGAAATTTAAAATTCAAAATTTAAAAGAGTATCACACAAATCATTCACTTCAAATTCAAAAAACTTTTTGTAAACTATATTGAATGCAGTGTTTGGTTTTTCTTGAAACGGGCAGAATAACAAGATAGAATATGAAGTCGATGCTAATATTAGATACCATATTCTCCACAAGACAAAATTGCTACATACAAAACCGTGTCTCTTCTTTAATGGAGCTTCTACGGGCCTGAGGCTTTGCTCTGTACGTCCAATGCAAGGTTCTCTTCCTTAATAGACGTCTAATTAGCCAAGAATTTTTTAAAAAATTTAACCCAAATTTGTCGGTAATCCATCAGTGGTCCATTGGTATATATCGACAGTAGGTGTCTGTCGGTAATTTTCGCTCGACAATTCGCAAAATTCTTGTAGTGGACAACGATCAACTATTTATAGTGTAATATAAGCATCATCAACTATTTATAGTGTAAATAGCCTTTTTAGCCATTCACGTTTTCAGAAGGTGGAAGGTGGTCATTTCTTCCAAAAACATGTTTTTAGTCATTTTTATTAAAAAATATGTTTTTTAATTCATTTTTATTAAAAAAAGACGTAATGCCATTTTAAAATTCCTTTTTTTTTTTTTTTTTTTTTTTTTTTTTTTTTGATTTGACGAGTTACTTGACTATTTTGAAAAACCGATGTGCATGCAGACGACTTCCGACGAACCGTCCTCCCGAAAGAAATGTTATGTTCGACGGTCTTAATAACGATCTTCCCCGAATCGAACCCACACGGATTTTATTTTGAGTTCCCACCAAATCTTCACCACTCGCAGAAAATTTGATGGAGCAAGGATATGAACTCCACCCCACAAACAATTTGATGGAGCAGTTTGAACCCCGACCTCCCTCCCACAATTGTGGTGGCCACAAAGGGCTAAGCCACCTGATTTGTGATTTTTTTTATAGAAAAGTGGACTATAGCTATAATAGTAGTGTATATCTATATATATATATATAAGTGTTGATATGGTGCATGTGAAGATGATGTTGGATGAAGAAATGAAGTCTATTCATTAATTGAAGAATCCAGCTGTCCCAATATATTTGATTGTTTCAAGAATAAAAAGTGTGATAAGAAGCCTCATATAATTGTAAATTAAGATCCTGTGGTATCTACACCAAGGCTTGGCTTGAAATCACACTTTTCGTTCTTGAAACAATCAAATATGCGCTGGATTTCTTCAATTGTTGAATATAGGTTCTATTTCTTCATCCAACATCATCTTCACTTGCACCATAATTAAGCTCATGAGAACACCTTTTCAAGTATCTCCTTTGCTGTACAGATTGCAAAATATTTTTTTCCCTATCTGCGCCAAGGCTTGGCTTGAAATCACCCTGTGGGTTCTTGAAACAATCAGATACAACTGCAAATTAATGAAAAACAGGTTCGGCTTTTAGCTTTAGAGAAATATGCGTGGGATAGAGTAGATATATGTGCGAGTGATGTGCGAATATATATAACAAATTTATCAATTAATGATAGACATTTTTTTTTCTTTCAGTACTTTTGAACGGTATCACAAGACCATTTGTGGAGTCATATTGCTAATTAATCGCATTGTTTATTTGGTACAATTAATTAATTAATCACGTGGCCCTTAATATTTAATATCCTCTCTTGCAGGCCAAGAGTTTACTTTGTTTGCTTATTTGATTACTTAATTCCAACCAACACATTAACTTATTGCCGTGTAGTACGTATTGGGAATATTTCTTGATGCATGCATGTGCAATGAATTTGATTTGTCTAAACTAATTATGTATGTTTGTGTGTTTTCAAGCACCAAATTATTCAACGAACGAACACATGCATTCTTGTAGATTCATGGCACAAGTCATAGGTTAATTATATATAACACTATATATGTAAAAGACAATTCAATATAAAAGCGCATAACTTAAAATAGTGGGAGTAATATTATTTTGAAAATCTTATATATCTGATCTATGTAATTTAATTTAATATAACAATAGTAGGTTGGACTTACAATCCTTGATAGATTTATAGCACTGTGGAATGGATTATGAACAATTTTGATAAGTTTATCTATACAAGTAGAGAAATGAGAGGCCGCTTCTTATAGATTCTTGGATAAAATCCTTGAGCACTTGAACTAGGATTTAGCAGAAACAATTACCAAAATCTAAGGTCCCAAATTTTTGCATAACTTGTATATGTAGTATATATATAATAAATAAATATTCCATGAAGAGTTAATCTACTGTATTGGCTGCCACTTTTGAAATTGTGAAAGGCGGTATAAGTTCAAATCTTGTTGCCCACAAGATTTTTTTTTTTTTTTATTATGTAAATAAAAAATTAAAAGCTTTCAATTGCAGCCTAGTGGTTGAGCTCTCCACCAAGAATGAATGACCCAAATAGATTATCACACTTAATTGTTTTTAAGACCCTAACTAAAAGCGAGTTGTATTTAAATAATTTTTTTATTTTTGAACATGGATGTCATATTTTTTAACTATGATAAAATTGTTTTATATACTTTGCACGTGCATGTTCTTTTTCCATTTGTTGTTTTATGTTGACTTTAACTTTTTACATAAAAAAGAGGACCTAATTTTAAAGTCCGATTCATGTCAAAAATTTATAGGATTGGACCTTGGAAAAATGACTTGTCAAAAGTCCATTTTAGGGAAGTCGAATTGAAGACTTTTTGAAATGTCTCGTTTTTTTTTTTTTTAAAAATTTCACCTGTCATTGCAGAGACTCGAACCCAAGCCTCTTCATTGAAGATTAATACCTATGGTCACCGATAGAGGTGGCAAAATCAAGTCCGACCGAATGGCCCGACGGGTCGGGCTAGCCCTAACTTTTTCGGGCCGGCCCGAACTTTTTGTACATAGAGTGTATGTATGGGCCGGATCGACCGATTGATTTTTAGGCTTGACAAACCGGGCCAGCCCGACCCAGCCCGAATTTTTGCAAAAGCCTGTTGGGCTTGGATTTACCGGTCCTACCATTGGCAACTCTAGTCACTGGGCTAAGAAATGTCTTATTAAGAAGTCTATTTCCTAAATGGAATTTTTTAAAAATGCTCCTAAAACATGCACTAAACTAGTCTTCCTATATTAGACTAGCGAGCACTAAAAAAGTTGTCATGCAGGTTTATGAAATCACTTCTATAAATTGATATAGACCTACTTTATTTAAAATTCAAGAAGTACAGATTCGATAATAAAATTCATTACATTTAATCGATCTACTCAATTCATTAATTATGAATTTATTCAAGTGTATTTGCAACTCAATTAATGCAGATTAACCAATTGCAAAAAAATTCGTTGCACTACTTCGATCAATTGATTTTGCCACAATTTTTCTGCAGAAAAGACTTAATAAAGATGAGGGCAATATCGTCTGCACAAATTTTCTCATCTTTAATTTTCTTTTTTTGCAGAAAATTTGTGGCAAATTCTCATACCCTCTCCAACCTATTTTCATCTTCTGTCAAAAGATAAAGAAGCAATGAAGCATCATATAGTTGTAACAATCCTTTGGTATCTTCGCCTCGAAATAACCTTTTTCGTTCTTGAATATATCAAATACATCTGCAAAATTTTGAAAAAAAAAAAAAATTCAGATTTTAGCTTCAAAGAAATATATATGCATGTGATGTACGAATATATAACAAATTTATCAATTAATGGTAGACGTGTTGATCAATTAATGTTTCCTTATTCTATAAGTTGTAAATATCTGTTTATGGCTATTCAGATCTTTTGAAATGATATATATATATATATATATATATATATATATATATATATATATATAGGGACAACAAAATGGCTCCTCATTGCCGCGCCATTATAGTGAGGGATGTGTGGACTCATCTTAACCCTACATTATCCTCCAATGGTTAAGATAAATAAAATTACATTAAATATTTAATTAATAAAATAAGGATAATTCCCAAATTAACTGGAACCATCCAAATATGGAATGCTTATTCAGGAGAGAAAATCCCACCAAAATCTTCACTGTGCTCGCATATGCCCCGGAGCAATTTGATGGAGCAGGACTTATCCACCCCACAAACATTTGATGGAGCAGATTTGAACCCCGACTTAACCCCACAATTTTTGTATTAAAATGGTCAAACAAAAATATGCCACCTGGTTAATGTTTCCTTATTCTATAAGTTGTAAAAATCACGCTCATGGCTAACATGTGGGTGGCCATTGAAATGATATAATATTATATATATAGGGGAGAGAAAATGAGACCACATTTATAGTGAGGTATATTTAGGATATTTTAATCCTACATTATCTTACATCATTTTTAAGATAAATATGTTTAAAATTATTTATTTAATTAATGCAAAATAAGGTATAATTGTCAAAAATAACCAAGTGGGGACCATCCAAATATGAAATCAATTATTAGGAGAGAGAAAATCACGCTCATTATTGTGTTGTGCTATTTAGCATATATTTGATGTATACTTATCATATTTTCTTTGTATACTTAACACTATTTTACTATATATTAAATTGTCAAACAAAAATATAAGTATAAACAAACACATATAAATATACAACAAATCACGCTATAAATATACAACAAAAAAAAAATAAGTAAAACAACATAAATATATACATAAAAAAACTATTTATACATCAAAACACATCTAAATATTTAAAAACATATAATTTGATGTCATCACTTAACACTATTTTGATGTATGTTTAACATTATTTTCCTTCAAAATGCGTATATTAAAATGGTTGAAACAAAATATGTGGGATCCAATTTTCTTTTTAGGAAGTTCATCAATTATGCCAGAGAAAATTTCGTTATTGTGTTGTATATTTAGGATATATTTTTATGTGATCCATTAAACTATCGTTCAAGTAGCCCCTGTGTTTAGCCAATTTTTCCCGATATTACAATTGTCAAACAAAAATATAAGATCTACAACAAACACATATAAATTGACAACAAATTGGAGGATATAAATATACAACAAAAAATAAGATCAACAACATAAATATATACATAAAAAATTAACTATTTATACATCAAAACACATTGAATTAATTAAGACGAAAAAGACTTTATAACAATAATCATACAAGAATTTGACCGCCTTTCAATGAAGGCCCCCTCGTTTTCTCCATCTTGTTGATCGTCTTCTTCTAATATGTCCTAATTTTTTCCTTAGTAAAGTTTAGCTCACAATAATTTTTAACACGTTGACAAAATCATCAAGTTTGCTTTCACTATAATTTTGCTTAAAATTATTTTACATCATGCTAATTATACAATTACAATCTTACCACGTTATTTCGATCGATTTAAAATAAATCAAAAATATTTATTAAATTGAGTAAATCTCAACTTCTAAAATGTGATTTGTGATAGGATTAGTCCACACGGCTCTACCACCATTATTCCCGATTGAAAAGTCTCATTTGATTGCCAATCCCTATATAGATCTATATATAGATATATATAATAAATTGATGTTAATGGCTTGTAAACAATCATATATATAAAATGATATATTACCTGTTAATGGCTTGTAAACAATCATTTTTTTCCTTCTTTCAGTACTCTCTGAACGGTATCACATGATCATTTATTGTTTATTTCGTTCAATAAATTAATCAATTAATCAATGTGGCCCTTAATATATAAATTCTCTTGCAGGCCAAGAGTTTATTTCTTATTTGATTACTTAATCCAACCAACAAATTAACTTATTGTTGTGTATAGTACGCATAATTGGGATATGTGAAATGAATTTGATTTTTTTATTTAACAAATTTTGTTTAGTTTTCAAGCACCAAATTAGTCAACACGAACGAACACATGCATTCTTGTAGATTCATAACACAAAGCCATAAAATTTTTTCATCATCAATAATTATATATTGGCGAAATAAAACTTAGCTAGGATGCATTTTAACTGAATAACTTTAAATAAATCAAAAATATTTATTAAATTGATTTTGAAAGTCTTATATCCATCTAAAATTTTTATTTACCATAACAATTAGTAGGTTGGACTTACAATCCTTAATAGATTTATACGTAATTATGTATTATGGACATTCTTGATAAGTCTATCTATGGAAGTAAAGAAATAAGACACAACTTCTTATTGGTTACTCGGTAAAATCTTAGAATACGTGTGAAAATCAAGATTTAGCATAAGGCCCAGTTTCAAACGTGCAACCAAGAATTTCTAGATTTGTGTGCTTTTGAATTTGGACATTTTATTTCACTCATATTTATGTACACACAATATTTTACAATGAGAATAAAAGAAAGTAACTTTTTTCCGAAAAATATTTGGGAGCATTATTCAAGTGGACTTATGATTTAAAATTCTATTTTTCATAATAATAGTTGTTTAGTAGTTAACTTAGAATAAGCTTTTGAAAAAGCCAGGGCTTCTCCTTCTATTAGGCGAGTAACGAGTCGGTCGACTTGGGCCCGAAATTTACGAAATCTAAGAGCCCTAATTTTTGCACCTTTTATATATTGTACATATATAAAATAAATACACGGAGAGTAAATTTAGTGGCCCAAAAATAAATTCAAATTTTACGAACATCTTTTATTTTTTATTTCCTTCATCCACAATAATATCAACATCAACCATTGTTTAATGAATATATATTCGTCTTTATTCATTTTTATGCAGTTGAAAAATCTCATTCTCAAGTTTCTGTGATATCATTGTCAGTCACATGGGAATCGAATAGTGACTCAGTGATTAAGACTCTCAAGTCTAGATAAGAGATCTATGGTTCGATTCTCATCACCCCCTCCACTACCCTGGATATATATAATAAAAAAAAAAAAAAAAAAGAATCATGTCAGTCACAATATTATTAACTTGCGTTGAGAATTCTATAAAAGTGGGATTAGTTGGAGATGCTTCTTTATGTTTCGATGGATTCATATATTAAATGTGGGGCTGTGGATGATGGATTCATGATGTTTGATTGCCTATAATAAATGTTGTGTCTTTAGAGCAACACCAAAGTTTGCCTCTAATATAGTGTGTTACAAAATTGAATCTAGAGCATGATGAAGGAGAAATAGAAATAAACTGTATATTGAAGAAATTCTGAATGTAAAATTGATATCTAATATGTGATGCATTCAGCCTATTTATAGGGGTAAAAACTAATTGACTAACTACTTGACTGACATAACTGATTTTCTGTTAACTAAAGATACAAAATAACTGATCAAATATGTTGACCCCCTCTCGCCCGTAAGTGGTGTATGAATGTTAATCATGCCGAACTTGAGCATAAAATAATTGAATAGGTGAGATACTAAAGGTTTGGTTAGGATGTCGGTTGTCTGATGAGTTGAAGGTATATGCATAAGATTGATAAGGCCTTCTTCAACCTTTTCCCGAACAAAATGACAATCATGTTGAATGTATTTAGTCCTTTCATAATGGCATGGATTTTGAGCAATGCAATAGGCCTACTTGCTATCTGTAAAGATTAGTGCCGGATGATTGTGTGGGATTTGAAGATCATCAAGTAAATGTCTGAGCCATTGAATTTCACAAGTGATTGTGGCTGTTGCTCTATATTCGGCTTATGTTGAAGATCTACTAACAGTCGGTTGTTTCTTTACTTTCCACGAGATGCGAGAGTCGCCTAGGTAGATAGCATAACCACTAACACTTCTTCTAGTATCTAGGCACCTTCCCCAATCTGCATCTGTGTATCCTTTGAGATGTGTTGATGATTCTGAGAATAAAAGAGCCCCTTTCCTAGATTGGTTTAAGATACCTTAGAACTCGGTGAGTTGCAGCCAGGTGTAAATTAGTAGGGCTGGACATGTATTGAGATAATGTTTGGATACTATAGGAGAGATGTGGCCTTGTGATTGTTAAATATAGTAATCTATCAACCAATCTTCTGTATTTATATGGATCTTCAAGTGGTATGCCATCCTTGGCTTTAAGTTCGATTTTGCAGTCCATACGAGTAGAACACGGTTTGCAGCCAATATAGCTTGTATCAGTGAGAATGTCTAGTGCATATTTTCTTTGGCAAATATTGATACCCTTCTTGCTCCTTGCCACTTCAATTCCAAGTATATATTTTAGAGTTCCCAGGTCTTTGATTGTAAAAGCTACATCCAAGTGATTTTTAATATTATTTAGAGTTCCAAGTATGTCCTAGATTTCTTGAAAATTATTTCCAGCTAGAATGAAGTCATCTACATAAACACACAACACTGTTATTGAGGAAGATGAAACTTTGATAAAAAAAAAAAAGGAACTATCTGACCTGGATTGTTTGAAACCATAAGTGAGAAGACAAGATGTCAATTTCTGAAACCATTGTCTCGAGGATTGTTTCAAGCCGTAGAGACTTTTATGAAGTTTACATTCTCTGTTATCACAACAATAATCTGTGGTGGTTTCATGTAGACTTCTTCATCTAAGTCTCCATGTAGAAAAGCATTGTTAACATCTAGTTTATGTAGAAACCAACTTTGTGAAACTGCAACTGCCAATATTAGCCTAACAGTTGGTTAACTTTGTGACTGAATAAAAAGTATCAAAGTAATCTAATCCTTCCACTTGAGTGTAGCCTTTCGCCACTAATCTTGCATTGTACCTCTCTATTGTGCCATCTGCTTTATATTTGACCTTGTAGATCCATTTACACCCAATGCAATGTTTGTTGGAGGGTAATTCAGTAAGACTCAAGTGTTATTCTTTTCTAATGATGTGATCTCAACCTTCATAGCTTGTCGCCATTCACTGATTTTGCTTGCTTGAGAGTATGTTTTTGGTTATGTGATTTGGCTAATAGAAGTGGTAAAAGCTCTATGTTTGTCACACAGTTTCCTAACCGACAAAGAATCTGTAATGCTATATTGTTTTCCTTTGTGAGAGAGTTTGCAGAACTTGTAGGTTTGAGAGATGAAGGAAGGGCACAACCATAAACTTGTAAGTACTGTGGGACTGACCTTTGTCTAGTGGATCTTCGAGGAATGGACTCAGACTGAGAATCCACAGTGGTACCTGTCTGAGTATCATCCACATCTGTAATGTTAGGCTGTCTAACATCTTCATGAGTAGGCACAATAGGAATATTTGAAACTGAAGGGATGTTTTTCTGAACATAAAAGGTGATATTAATACCCTCATGTAAGTCTTGAAATAGAGGAAGAGAAATATCATTAGCAAGATCAGTTTGTGTGTGAAAAGGAAAGATATGTTCACAAAATTGCACATTTCTAGAGACAAATACTTGCTTGTTTTCTATATCATAGAGTTTGTAGCCTTTGCAACCAAAAGGATAGCCAATGAATACACATTTGGTAGCTCTAGGATCAAATTTAGTTCGATGAGCAGATAAAGTAGAAGCATATACCAAGCAACCAAAACAATTTATCACCACTAGTATAGCACAAATCTATGCGAAACACACTTCAAAAATCATAACTAAACAACTTTTCACTACAATCACGTAAATCTATGTCAAAAACACACTTCAAAAAATATAACCAAACATATTTTTATTTTTATCGACAACCAAACATATTCTCAATTTTAACACGAAAACCAATAAAGATTGGAAATTTATTTTTCAACACTCGTAAAGTTGAAATTGGACTTAAAAATACACTCATTACAATGCCTAACAATCCCGCGAAAACAAATCAATTTATAGCTATAGACATCAACATTATTTTTCTTTATAACCAAATAATTAAAATATCAAAAGTTGGGGTTCGATCAAAATAGGTTCAATAGCAATGAATACTCCATATGTCGTACACATGCGAGATGCCCAACATACCACCCTTACTATTGAAATATGATAATCGATTTAGTTTGGACTTACCAATTTTATAGAATATTAATTATTATTTTTTTGTATATTTTTGTTTTCTAATTATCAAATTTATACAATTTTTTTATTTTTAAACGAGATTTCAATGTTATAATGTGATGGAGATATGATATATTGTTTTTATTATCTTTTAGAATTTTATAATATCTTATATTTTATTAAGTGATTTGTGGGTTTAAGAATTTTTATTTTAGTTTATCTTCTAATTTTTCTAATTAAGTTGTGAGTTTTATTTTAGTAAGAGTTTGACGTTATAAATAGTAGTTGTTTTGTTATTATTTCTAGAGTGGAATTGATGAAGAACTTGATATTTATAAATTATCTCTTTCATTGCAATTTACATTTCACCGTAAAGTTTTTTATTACTTTTGTTCGTTGTTCGTTTATTGTAGCTTCTTCGCATGCGTTAGCCTACACTCTCTTAACCTTGTTGTCCGGATAGGATCGTAATGCATGAACGATACCCACAAATCTGTCAACAGATTAAATTGTTGATGCAACAGATGATTACCCTCCACACCCAACAACACGAGTTATTCGGCGCAATCAATCACAAGAGATGTGTTTCGATTTTTATCATCAATCCCAATATGTTTTGTCAAATAAGGAGGATGGTGGTTATGATGGACCACCAATTTTTGACCGAAAGATGAAAACTCCATTCAGAAGGTTAGCTACAAGAACCTAGCTATGTAATTTTATGAGGAGAATGGTGACTATGATGACCCACCAACTTTCGATTAAGAAATTAATTAAGGATGTTGGTAAGGATCATATATATATATATATATATATATTATATTTGGTCCACTAACTTATATCGAGTTGTACTTTCGTCCACTAATTTAAGGGTGTCACAAAATATGACAATAACTTCAAATTTGTTGCAGAGTGAGTCCAATCACTTCGGCAATTGCAAAATCAACCGAAATCGTACTCAAATTTTGGGGATTTCAACCCGTCCATGTGAAAATAAAAAATTATTCAATATGCCAATGTCATGAGGATAAATATTGGACTTGGTGTACAATAAATTAGAAATTAGTGTTCTTGTTTGCCACACCCCCCTAACCCAAGAAACGAAAATGCAAGTCAATTTTAGTTAGTGGACCAAAAATACAATTTAGCCATGTAAAAGTATAGAGAATGCTAGTAACGACCATGTATCATGGATAAGAAGTTTGCCCCAATGTATTACAATGTCAACATATCTTGATCTTCCTAGGGTCGCTTATTTGAGAGATAGTGAGATTCCCACTATCGTGGCCACACAGAAGTCCCATAAGAAGTTTCAAGAATTTCCTTGCAACCAAGGGTGTTCAAGTGGTTGATACTGGACTTTTAAACCCAAAAGTTGTAACGGGATATATGTGTGCTCGTTGATATATATCTTTCAGTTTTATGGGAATGGGGGTACATTTGATGTATCTCGCTATCTTCAGTGTTGTCCCTAATTTCCGAAATGAATGACACTTTTATGAATTATACGATAGATGCATTAGAATTAGACCATTGATTTGGCAAAGTGAAGATGGTTTTCTGAGTTCAACTCGAATTATTTTAATTTGTTTTTGATTCAAATGAAATACATTATGATATTGGCTTTTCTTCCCCATCGCGTCCTCCTCTCGGCCTTCCGATTCGACGATAATGATATTACAATTTCGAGATGTCATATACTCGATTCGAGGGGGAATGTTTCGATGACGGAGAGAATAATGAAGATATATCATATATATCTTGTTTTATTATATTTTTGGATTTTACAATATCTTCTAATTTAGTTTATTTTCTATTAATGTTTCCTATTAAGTTAGGAGTTTATTGTGGAAAGAGTTTGATCTTATAAATAGTTGTTTTATTATTATTTTTATCGTGAAATTGATATTAAAAACTTGAGATTTATCTTTTACGGTCCATTGCAATTTACGCTTATTGGGTGCAATTAGTTGCATTCATATTTGAGATAATAGGGAGTCCTATTTAGATGAGGTTTATCTAGAAACCTCTCCCATCGTGACTCTAATCGATCTGAGGGATTGAGATATATATTGATATCTCTCCTACAATCGCACTAGGTCATAAGAACGTCTCATATCTCCCTCCTAAAATTTCTCTCTACGGTTTTCTTCTTGGAGCATCACCAAAGTTCTCCAAGGGTTTAAGGTGTGCATATCCAAGTAAATAATTCGGTTTAATTGCAAAATGAGGACACTAATTATTTCCTAGTGGCAAAGAAGGACACTAAGTTTGCGGACTTTCAATTTAAGACAATAACTTTAAAATTTTAGCAGATTAAGGACAAATTGAGCCCAAATTGCCCAATTTGGGCTAATTGCCACCCAAACCTCAATTTTGAGCCCGAATTGCACAAATTTTAGTCAAATTGCTTATATCACGTAAAATAAATCTAAAACTTATTTTAAAATTTTACAAATAAATCTAAAAATTATAAAACCAATTTACAAATTAACAAGTTGAATCTAAATATATGATATAAAATTTAATATCATTTTAGGTATACAAATTAAGAATTAAAATGTAGACATAAGAAATAAATCTAGATAATATGAGACATAAAATTATAAAAATAACGAATAAGTCAAAAATAACTAAATGAAGTTTGAAAATGTGAAACAAGATTTAAAACATTATTTAATATATACAAAAATTACAGAATGAATTAAGAAATTATTTGAATAATAATAAATATTATTTATTAAATCTAAAATTTAAACAGAATTAAAATAATTTAAAATGACAAATAAAATTTGAAGATACTTAAAGAAATGTGAAATTTATAATTGAATCAAAAATTTGTTTTAGTTACATATAAAAAATATAAAAACTTTTTTAAGTATTTTTCAAATATTAGCTTGTAATTTGAAATTACTTTAAATAATGTTTACATTTTTAAGTATTTTTCAAATATTAGTTTGTAATTTCAAATTACTTTAAATAATGTTTACATTTTTAAAAAAATTAGATTTCCTAAATAATATTTAGGATTTATTCGGTATTTTATACATTAAATAATTTTTTAAATCTTATTTCAAATTTTTTAATTTATTTAATTTATTTAATATTTATTTAATAATTTTTAAAATTCTAGTTTCGTATTTTCCAATTTTATTTTTGTATATTAGATTTTAATTATTCGTTTGTAAATTTTAAAAATAATTATCACATTTATTTTTTATATTTAGACACTACTTGTTAATTTTTAAAATTTTAAATTGGTTTTAAGATTTTTCAATTTTTTTGTAAGTTTTTAAAATAATTATTTTATACGACATAATCAATTATTTTTTGCACATAAGCAAGTAGCATGAATTTGAGCAATTTGGGCTCAATATTGAGGTTTGGGTGGCAATTAGCCCGAATTGGGCAACTCGGGCTCAATTTGTTTTCAAATTGCCAAAATTTTAAAGTTATTGTCCTAAATTCAAAGCCCGCAATCTTAGTGTCCTTATTTGCCTCTAGGATATAATTAGTGTCCTTATTTTACAATTAAGCCAAATAGTTCTAGTAATTATTTACACCAACGAGAAGCGGTTCGTGATCTTGTTTGTGGTTCAACCAATCTATGGAGTTTGTTCGTTGCTCGCGATTCAATCAAAATGAGGCTTGTAGATGGCTTAATCATGGATCAAACGGAGGCTTGTAGACGGGCTTAATCCTGGCTATGTGGATCGACAGATTCATTTTGCAAATAGGTATACTCGATCCACCTTATATGTGCAAATATGTGATTTAAGTTTCGATCCATATTTGCTAACAAAGGGTAGATCGTAGCATTGGACTGATCTCGCCTACGCGTGTTGTTTGAGTTTGATGATTCATGTGATTTGATTTTTTTATTTAAAAATCCGAATCTATTTTTTCATTTTTATATATGAAATATAGGTGTTAAATTGTAGATCTCGAAAAGACGATTAATTGGATATATTATGCATGAAAAACGGATTTAAAACGAATCATTATGGCGATTTAAAGTTTTTGATATATAAAACAAAAGTTACCTCAATTTGCATGCAGAGGCATATGTTTGTTTATGTTCCTCCCTCTTTCTTTTTCTGCTGCAAACAGTGGGCCTGGGGGCGTTTCTTCCTTGCATTTAGATTGCAGCTGGGTTGACGTGGCATCTGTTGTCCACCATTAGGGCGTTTGATAGCAGTTGTTCGCAGCCACGCGCAATCGCTAACATGGACGCTTGGCGCCATGTGGCTGCCATGAATCATTGGCGTGGCATTGTGATGTGGTGGCTTGGACACCACTCGAGCGATGACCTGGCTGCCACGCGGGCAGTTGATGCATCATCTATTTGGATGCCACAGGGCGATGACGTGGCGCTGGCGATGAACCTAAGTGGTGTAACCATTTTGATATTTAAAAAAAAAATGTTGGATTGTTGGTCTAAGATAGATTTGAACCCTGACCTTTTAATTTATCTTATGCATATCCACCACTAAAGCTAAGATGATTTCTTGTTTTTATCCCATTTGTTTTCTATTTATGGCGTAAACCTGGATAATAAGTTAATTTTTTTGCGCGATGGGGCTTTGCAAAATTATTTTTGTGCATTTTTTTATTTGTTGTAGTGTTAATGCATGTAAAAAATATTTTGCGCAAATAGTGCTTGCAAAAATTATTTTTGCGCATGAGAATGCTTGCAAAATTATTATTGTGCAATATGATGCATGAATAATTATTTATTGCACATATGTAGCAATGGTATTTTTTTCTTTCGCATTAGTTGCATGAAAGAAAAATTATTTTTACGCATTGAGATGTTTGCAACAAATTAATATATTGTTTTTGTGCATTGTGATACATGGGAAAATTATTTTTGCACATTGGTGCATGGAATGTTTTTTTTTTTTTTTGCATAAGGTGCATAAAAAAAATTATATTTTTGCGCATTAAGGTGCAAGCAAAAATATTCTATGTGATTTTTAATTTATGAGTTGCATGTTTTATTAATTGCTTATGTGTATGCAATTTTTTTTTCTGTTGCAATTAATTTTGTTGGGACTTATGGACATTGACATATGGGTGCTCATGTATGTGAATGTTTACTTGTTTTATATTAAATTTTTTTGTGGGAGTTAATTTTTGACAATGGTAATTCGATATCCTCATTTATGTTTTTTATTTTTTTCTAGATTGATGTAGTAGGCCTTGAAAATATGTACTTTTTTATTTTTTTCGAGGCATGTATTTATTGAGCCAATTTTTGGAGGCTATGTAATATCAATTTTACGAGGATATTTTTCTTTTTACCACCATAGGTCTAAATTATCGCCACATGATGCACCATATGTCAATGTCGCCCATGGGGGCTATATTTGTTTTTTTTAATTACTTATATCACATGGATGCATGCATGATGTATTTATGGACTTTGATAATTTTATTCATGGATCAATAATTTTATTGTGATCTTCAATTCGGTGGGAGATAATTACTAGCCTTGGTGGCAAATTTTCGATCTCATTGGATTGAAGAAAATAATAAATATTACTTGGATCCGAATAAAATTTTATCGATACCTAATTGTTTTGCGCAAATTATTGAAATGTATTTTTAGACCAAACTCACCAACTTTAGTTTAGCCAATTTAGCATGAAAATAGACACAATATCCATTGTTTTGAAAAATATTTTTGAAAAGAAAGTGTTTGCGTATTTTTTAAGCCGCAAATAAAAGAACTTAAAATAATCACCAATCAAGAATTAATTTTGCGCTTTAATTTGTTTAGCCATAAAAGGGTTTAAGCTATTTTTGGAATTTGATTATTCCCAAGAAAATCTAGCTATCCAAATTCGCTATTTGAGTTGAATTAAGGATGTTATAATTATTAATGAAAATCGCTTATCTAGAGGTTGAGTATAAAAAGTTGAGAAATACACAAGTGAGTGCACTTGTCGCTTGTTGACCGATATAAACCAACTCGGGTGAATATTGGAACAAGCATAATGAAGCTTGACAAGAGCAAAAGCTAAAAATAGAACTAAAAATTGATCCATAAAGTGACAAGAAGTCGTGTTACCTTATTGAATGAGGCAATTAAGTATCAACAAATATTAAGTGCACTTATGAGATTGGTAACTTCGCTCGTAGTTGTTATCTTGAGATGAAGTTTGACTATTTATTTGCTCTCTTATTTTTTCGCTAATATTTCCAAATCTCTCCATGGGTGGATTGTGATATTGGTTGACTTAGCATGTGGTTTTGAGATTGAGCAAATGTGTATGACTATAATCGGGTTGTGCGGCTATAGAGCGCACAAGAGAGGCTAAAAAAAGTCACCTCAAGCTCAACAGTTGGTGTGAGCAACTTGATGTGTCGATATAGTCTTACGCGGATAAATGTACTTGTAAGATATTTGTTGAGTGAGAAGACTTGTCTATCCTTTCTTTGTGATGTTTGGCTTTAGATAGTATTTCTTTTAGATCTTCTAATGATATCGTGGTACATGAGGTTAGGAGGACGACGTATTAGCTCGAGGAGGCTTCATTGTCTAACTCGCTAAGGTCAATCTCCTCTCGCATAAATATTTTCCAAATGATAAGCTTGCCGGAAGAATGTAAGATGACTAATTTTCCTATAAAGCTAAGTCCACTAAATTGAGTGCGGACTTATGAGTGGGAGGCATAAATTAACGCACTATATTTTCTTTCATTACTATTTACGCTATAAGTTAGTACATTCTCACTCTCATCGCTTAGAAGCGCCAAATTGATTTGAGCGATTCTTAGCGGATGGAGATGTGCTAATAGGAACGGGAATATCGTGTCTAATTTGTTTGGGCACACATTGAAGGAAATAAAGTTGCAAGTTGAATGGTGGTTCTAAACACTTTGCAACTATATGAGCTTGCGGAAAAGGGACAATCACATCAAAATGGTTAGATTTATGATGGCGTAAAATTGATTTGTGTATCTTGTTGCCGCCACGTCATAAAATATATGTCTCCAAATGATTCTTCAACCTTATATGAGCTATAGTTTGATAACAAGCCCAAATTAGTGGGTCCGCCATGTAAGTTCGAGAATATGTGTTCTCACGTGTTGAATCAAGTCGCACGATTTAGTTTCCCCCTCAAAGGGATTTCTTGAGCATATGTGAAGTCTAAAGAGATCTTAAAACAATACGAGTTGCAAGATCCTTAGGAGGCGCCCGTTTCTCTAGCGAGGATGTTGTATTTTATACTCATCTAGTAATCGCCGGAATAGTGGGAGCGACACTAAGTCGGTGGGAGCTAGAGTCTCACACGTAAAGGATTCTCAAATTCCACGAGTAAAATGAGTGAATATGAAATATTCCCCATCATCTATATGAGATTGAGTGGGTATCCTTCACAATTACTTTTGTGGATGTTGATGAGTCCGTAGAATATGTGATTTCACTTAATGCCCTAAGTGGATAGTTGTTGCGAAGGAAAAGATGAGTGGATTGGCTAAGAATAAAGTCTAAGAGCTTGTTAATCTTCTGTCTAGATGCAAGACCATTTGAAACATGTGGTTTCGGAAGGTCAAGTGCAATATAGATGGGTTGATTAACATGTGTGCAAACTTCGACTAAGGACAAAATGTTTACGCCTATTAGAAGAGCGTAAATTTTTTGAGATGTTCTCCTAAGTGGTGAGATTGCCTCAATTCGCCGATATGTTATCTATTATTGCCACTTTAAATGGGTTTTGTCCTGGATGATTGATGTTGACATAGTTCGGTGAAAGTTGAATCATGAGATCTATGTAGATCACCCGATGAATTCAATAAGTAGAGTAAGAGCGCATTGATTGTTGATCAAGAAGCTCCAAATGTGACTTGAGTCATCATTGATTTCATCAACCTATCATTTTGGTAGGCCTACGATGGTCAATTAATTCACCGAGCATATGTAGAGTTGTATCTCATTGTATATGGCAAAAATATGATGATCGAAAGAACATGGAGTTATCGCCACTCATTGTTGGTCAGTCTTTACACTCCATGGTCAAAAATCATATTCTTAGTCGAGAAACGATATCTTGAGAAGATGAAAAGAAATGCTAGCTAATTTAAGTAAAGATTGTCTAATGTTTGATGTGCGCTATGTGGATACTTAGATATCTTAACAGATTGGTCTATGATTTGCTAGAGGCAAATTTGGCATCTTGAAATGATGCGCATTGCGCGCACATCCATGATGTATTTTGTTGCCTTTGTGATAGTAAAACCACTTTGGTGTATGGTTTGGGCGCCAAACATGGATGGTAGACCAAACATATTTACTCGAGGCTTTACTTCACTTAAGAGCTTTTAAGCATAGTTAATATTGTTCTCAAGCATACTTCTACGAGCGGTGGGCGCTCATCCCTTTTATGAGCCTTTGTTTGGAGAAATGCTCCAAAGGCATGTGAGTCATTAGGGATTAAGCGACTTGATCATGTGGCCTTTGAGAACATATTATGATTAATGAGATATGTTGGATTCTCATTATGTGTTTGGTACTAAATTTGTGAGTTGTCACCAGGCTTTGATTGGTCCTCTCACACGGCAATCGCCCGGCGCTAAGAGAGCGAAAGCGGATGAGACTTAAAAGATTGTGTCACAAAAGGAAGTTTGCGAATGATCGCCTTCGCTAGAGCAGATGAGGAAGGTTAATAAGTATAATTAACGATCGCCTTAACTAGAGGTTAAGATGAGATCCGAGTTGATCGATTATGAAGTATGTCCAAACTTCATAAAAGCCTCATTTGTAAGTCGAATGTGCGAACTATCGTATGACACTTTGGGAGTGACTACGAGTAGACGCAGTGTCGGGCGCTTGAATAGCGACTTGACTAAGATTTGTATGATGTCTAGAGCATGACATGCCTAAATTGAGTGTGAGCTCCATCATAGCATGTATTCATACTACATGTGCTTTGAGGCGACCACCTATGGGAAAATAATCGAATGGGTCCCCGTCCACCGTGTGAGCCCATATTATTTTCTTGTACCCTTTGGGACTTTGGACCATGTCATGAGGTGTAAGCTTGATGAAGCTACCTTAGCATGTATCCAATGGCTATGTGTGATTCTGCAGCCGGAGCATGTCTAGGAAAGTCATGTCAAGACCAAGCTAATTGGCATGTGGGGCCGAGGAAGAATTAAGTTGGTAACGCACTTATGTTCTATGATTCATAGCCCTATGACTATGTCGAAATGTGTTTGACTAGTCATGAATATATAAACATATTTGAGTGAGTCGAGCATGCTCTATTTATTTCATTGAGGGATCTAGAGATGCTTGATCGGGTGCGACCACTTGGTTTGGGGTACATAGCGAGTTATTGAGTTGTAGGGTTATGTTAGTTTGGTGATGACTTAATATAACTCTCCTCACCTTTGCTTTCTCGCTTGTCGCACGCCTTATTCCCCGTATGAAAGAAGAGACGTGAGATGAGAACTATGAGGATGTGATTCGAATGAGTCGAGTCAAATATGTATGAGTGGGAGATATTGGGTGCAATTAGGTTTGCATCCATATTTGATATAATAGGGAGTCCTATTTAGATAAGGTTTATCTAGAAACATCTCCCATCGTGGACTCTAATCGATACAGGGATTGAGATATATATTGATATCTCTCCCTACAATCGACTAGGTCATAAGAACGTCTCATATCTCTCTCCTAAAATTTCTCTCTACGGTTTTCTTTTCTTGGAGCATCACCAAAGTTCTCCAAGGGTTTAAGGTGTGCATATCCAAGTAAATAATTCTAGTAATTATTTACACCAACGAAAAGTCGGTTCGTGATCTTGTTCGTTGTTCAACCAATCTATGGGGTTTGTTCGTTTGCTCGCGACTCAATCAAAAGTAGGCTTGTAGATGGCTTAATCATGGATCAAACGGGCGGCTTGTAGACGGGCTTAATCCTGGCTATGTGGATCGGCGATTCACGCTGCAAATAGGTTTACTTGATCCACCTTATATGTGCAAATATGTGATTTAAGTTTCACCCATATTTGCTAACAACGCTTATTCGCAAAGTTTTATATTTCTTTTGTTTGTTGTTTGTTTGTCTCAGAACTTCTATATACGTTATGTTGTTTGTATTTTATTTTAAGCGCCTAAAATGGTAATATACAATGGTGAATCGCCGTTGACGTTTTAGGGAAAAAAAAATCATTATAGATATCTATGTTGTTAAAGAGGGTGCTAATAGGCAACAATTTTTCATCATTGTCTTTTATGTTAACTAATCCCTTCGCCCCACTAAGATATGCTAGCTTTCCTTTTCCGTCCGCCTAAATTATAGGTTTAATTCCTTATTGACAAAGTATTAATTACACAACTATAGACTAAACTACCCTCATTTGATTCACTTTGCTTGAGACTAACAATGATATACACTCATTTAATGCAAGGGCAAGGTAGG
Organism: Rehmannia glutinosa; assembly: GCA_016081115.2. Taxonomy (NCBI): domain Eukaryota; kingdom Viridiplantae; phylum Streptophyta; class Magnoliopsida; order Lamiales; family Orobanchaceae; genus Rehmannia; species Rehmannia glutinosa. The sequence continues at coordinate 71,434,095 of CM071924.1, read as the reverse complement.
AAAAATAAGGAAAAAGATTATGATCCCAATTATATTTATTATATTTTTTTAGTATGTGTGAAATACACTACTTGTCTATCGTAGTGAGATGGAAGGAGTACAACGGTAAAAAAACCATTGTCTATTAGCGCACTCTTTTACAACACAAATAGTTACAACATAATTTTCCCTAAAAGACAACGGTGAAAACCATCTTCTGTTACTTATTAGACAACTGTGAAAATTGTTGTCTATTAACGCCCTCTTTTGACAACACATACACTTATAAGATAATTTTCCCTAAAAGAACAACGGTGAAAACCTATTGTTTTTGTACAAAATCTGCAACTAATTTTTCTATTGTCCACTTTTATAATTTTTTTCCTGAAACTATTTGCAGAAATAATTAAAAAACACTACATATCCAGACAATCAATAACTTAATATTACAAAATAAATCCAAATTCATCGCAAATATCAAATATTCTCAGATACAACTTAATCCAAATATGAATCATTGTACAACCGATAACAATGAGAGATGACCAATTATTTAAAGAAAAGTGAGATCCAAAAAAGTCCACAAATTAGACAAAAAACTAGCATACTAAAACTAAGAAAAATGAGAACCAATAATGGCGATCACCAAAATCATGAAAATCGATCAATCTTATCTGTAGCTACACTGCATACTGCATACTCTGCACAATTAATATATCAAAGAATTAAAGAAAGAATTAAAAATAGATAATTGGACAATATTTAGTAAGCATCGCAAGGTCAAGTAGAGTATCGAACAAAACAAAACAAAGTGTTTCATTATATGCTTCAACAAAAATCATCACAAAGTCAAATAGAATATCAGACAATTAATCAGGCAGCACGTTGGGCATGATATGTTCCAGAAATAGAATTTTCTTGGGTTGTAATATTTGAAACACTTACTACAAAGTAATAAGTGTACATCACTTAATTGAATGCAATATATAATAGCTGGAACTTGTCATATTATATGTACTTATTCTCCAATAATAATCATTATGCTTCGACAATCTTATCTTCTCACCATATTCTATTCATGATTAAACAGGTACAACCTATATGAGCTAGTAGGTTTTTAACAAGTGATGATTCAACAATTGCAATATACACTAGTTCAGAATCAACAGAAATACAAGGGGGAAAAGAAAATAATTGACAGTATATTAGCACAAGTCTTGTTGATATATTTGAGCAACTTAAATTTTTATTTTTGTATTAACATGATTCTTGATTTTAGATGAGATGATTAAGCAACAGTACTGTTCAACGCCCCTGCTCTAAACAACATAATGTTCCATAAACGGTATTAACTGGGTCAACAAGCTAAGTTGAATCGTCTTAAGTAGAAACACAGGGTTTTTCTTTTTCCTAAAAAAAAGGAAAGGAAAGAACAAAGTAAAAAAAAAGGACCAACTTGGTTAAGATTAGCTAAAATAGATGTGTTCTTACAAACAAAGCCACCAAAGATCGTCACTTTGTGTTAAAGATTTCCTCTATTTGTATTGTAACATAAATTTAGAAGCTTTTGTTTAATTTATTTTACTGTCATTTATTAGTACAAGGAAGAAAAGTTGGATTCTACATTATCCTTGGTGTTCCTTTATTATGCATATTAGTTGTCAACATTGACAGACAAACTCTTGAGAATACATAATTTTAGTACCATAGGTAGACTAAGAGCAAACATAATTATCAACTAATCAAAAAACTGGCAACATAACTTGGTACCTTTTGGATTACATAATTACCGAACACGTCAATCATCAATGCAAGAGCTTGAGGTAATATTTCCTAGAAAACCATGTTCTTCTCTTCTGTGGTTGCAGATATACCAACGTAACACAATTCACATTATTATACTAAAAACAGTCAATGGTGACAGTATGTTAGCACAAGTCTTGTTGATATCAAACAGGTTGTAATTAAGCACTGGAATGCAAGGGGTGAGTCTAACTGTGACTAAGTTGTAAATCATAAAGAAACAACAACAAAAATAATTGCAATGTTCAACTTTACATACTCAGTTGTAGCAACCTTAACAAAGCAAAACATACACGCAAACCATTAAGTAACAATTAGAAAGCCCGGAATAGCCACTTGTATAAAAATAATAATGCTTGTGAACACACGGAGAAAAATTAATAGTGATAAAAAGCAACCAGTTGATTTGTACTAGAACCACCACTCATGAATGCCATTAATGGGCTGAGTTAATGGATGTTTGAGCCCTTTCTGATGTCAGCAAATAAGGAGGCCCAAGGGGATTTGAGTTCTGCGTCTTATTTCTGTTAGACATTTAATCAAACACCTGATGTTCGCCATGTTTTCTACTCACGGGCAGATTCGGTATTTGGTGTGTTGTTCTAAACCATATGAGTAGAATACAGAGAACAAATCCTCATCCCCTAGTCTTCGGGGGACACGAGGGGATGCACCCAATCCGATTTCAGACTGCCCGACAACATCCCCAACAAGAGATGAAGGTTCAGCGAGAATACCTGAAGGGCTTGTGGACCACCTTCTTTCCCTTCTTACCCTTGCCCAGAATAGAAGGAACAAGGTTTCAGGTGGTATCCAGGACAAACAACAACGCAGCAGAGGAAGCACACAGAAAAACACGCACATGAGACTGAAATGGGGCTTTGACTTTCCAAACCTAAAATAAATCAGTAGGAAAGTAATGGGGCAAGCCAAGGAACAATGCCCATGCAATATATCTGTTGGAAACAATCAAGACGAAGTCAAAAAACAGAAGACCAGAACACTTCAAAATGGTGTTATGTTCAAAATCACTTGGTAAGGATTAAATATTGCAGAACAACTAATGAAATCCATAGAAAAAGAGATAGATAGATAGAGGAAAGAGGGGCATAGAGAGTCGGGGACTGCGAAAAATAAAGGTGAGAACTGAGAAAAGAAGTGCGAGGGTTTTGGAGCAACTATTTGTCAAAATAGACAACAGTATTTAATCAACGATTTTAAAATATCGTTGTCTTTTATTGGTAAAAGTAATACCTATGGACAATCGTTTTGAAAATTTTTCTAAGGAAAAAATATGCTAATAGACAACGGTTTAGTAACTGTTCTTAGACTCGAAAAACTGTAGTATTTAAAGCTAACGTGCGCAAATACGCAACAGTTGAATAAGTTGCTGTCTTAAAAAAACAATTGTCATTAAAACAAAAAGTGCAAATAGACAACAATTTCCTAAATTGTTGTCTTAGACACAAAAACAGTTGTCTTTAATAGAAAGGGACGCTAATAGACAACAAATTGGAAAACCATTGTATTAGGCCCACAAAAATGTCGTCTCTGATAAATAAATAAATTGGCCCACAAAACGTAGTTAATACCATAAAAGACAATAACTTAACAAGAAACCGTTGTCTTTTCTGTGTTGTCTTTCAGCATTTTTCTAGTAGTGTAGCTATAACGGATATTTTTATCAAAATTATCTCTTTCTTAAAATTAAGCTCGTGAATATAAAATCTGAATTGATGAAAAATAAATTCAAAGTTCACGCTATCATCATCATCATCAATCGCACCTTATCTCACTATGTGAGATTGGCGAAGATAATGTTTATAGTGTCAATTAACTGCCTAAAATTAGTTAAGACTACAAATTCACACAAAAAGCAAAGTGGCAAAGTTTTACGCCGGATGCCCTTTTCGATGCAATCTTCATACGAAGGAGAAATGAGATGATAGTCCAAAACCATCATCATCATAGGTTTTTCCACTTGCATGGAAAATATAAAGGAAAATAAGATTTTTAGTCCCGTATGTTGGACCTTTTTGAGAATTAGTCCTCTAAATTATCACCTTCATGTTTTAGTCCTTTAACTTTCAAATTTCCGGATATTACTTTTGGTCCTATAATTTAACAGATTTGAAATTTAGTCATATAACTTAGCAATAGTTAAATTTAACTAATTTATTAAAAGGTTAGTACTACACTTCACATTTTTTTATAGGGCCAAAAATAAAATAATTAAACTTCAATTTTTGAAAATTAAATTAAATTATAAAAGCAATTAAAAATTAAATTAATTTGATTAATAAAAAATTAAAATAAATAGAAATTTCTAAAACAATTAACAAAATTTAAGAAAGTTAAAATAATTACTTTAATTTAGTAAATTAAGAATAATTTATCATATTTATTTAATTAACCTTTGGTGAGGAGAATTATCTCCAAGAAATGGATCTGGACTAGTGTACAAGATGCATTTATTTAAGAAGGTTTAAAAGATTAATTTTTAAAATATTTTTAAAAATTAATTAATTAAAAAATGATTAATTATTCTTATTTTAAAAGTTAATCGTTAATTAGAATTATTCAATTTTAAAAATAAAATTTAATTAAGAAGTGATTAATTATTTTTATTTTTATATCACATACATATTTTATTTTTTATTTCCTTCACCCGCAATAATATTACTATTGTTGAGAATATTGCTAGGATGGTTAACATTGGATCCTGTTCTATTTGTGATAATGAAAGATTACCCGATGATAACAAAGAGTACCAGCTATGATAAAGAGCGTACATATCATCCACAATTATAGGAGATGAAGATAAGTGTAATCATTAGAATTCAAGGGGTGAATTCTTTTAAGTTTGCGATGAGTGTTGTGCATAGTGTTGGCAACACTTGAGGTGTCACCAAATGAAACTGTGATTTTCAAATTTTTGTTTATTTTATCAATATCAAAAATAAACAAAGCAAAAAAATAAGATCGAACACAGGATATGTAAAATTTGCACAAGTATAAAAATACTTGTGCGGCGCCACTAAGCCAAAAACTTAGAAGTAGAATATTGATTACACAAAATAAAGAACAAGACAAAGACTTCCCTATTGTACTTGATATTTCAACTCAACCTTATACCGTAAAATGGAGAGAACAACTTCAACCTAACCTAGATTACAAATCGTCTCTCAAACAAACAAGAAGAAGCAAACTCTCTAGAGGTGTTGTAAAAAGTGATACTAGCACCACCAAACACACTAGGCACCTCTCTCACTTCTTGTATAAACTTGGACTCTTTTTGTGAAAACATTGATTCTTAGCTCTTGAATCCGTTAAAAAGTAAGAGAACAACTGAACCTAATCTAGGAACAACTGTCTCTCAAAAATATCAACAAGAAGAAAACATTGAAGGAAGGTGTTGCAAAAGGTGAGACGTATCACCACGTAAAAACACTAAGCACCTTCCCTTAAATCACTCTTGATATTTCAACTCAACCTTCTACCGTAAAATGGAGAGAACAACTTCAACCTAACCTAGATTACAAATCGTCTCTCAAACAAACAAGAAGAAGCAAACTCTCTAGAGGCGTTGTAAAAAGTGATACTAACACCACCAAATACACTAGAACCTATCTCACTTCTTGTATAAACTTGGACTCTTTTTGTGAAAACTCAGATTCTTAGCTCTTGAATCCATTAAAAAGTAAGAGAACAACTCAATCTAATCTAGGAACAACTTGTCTCTCAAAAATATCAACAAGAAGAAAACACCAAGGAAAGTATTGCAAAAGGTGAGACGTATCACCACAAAAACACTAGCACCTTCCCTTAAATCACTCTTGTATAAAATGATGGACTCTCATTAATTACGTATTTTCTCTCGTGAATCCACACTTTGAAAAACATGTAGCACCCTTCCTCTTTATAGATTAGCCAAATACCCGCAAAAGAGATCATGCAAATAACTCCCAAGTGAATGGGTTAGTGGGGAGGTTGAGGAGATAGTGTCCTACAAAGTAGGACTCAATCCCTACTATTTCTCAACTCCAAAAACTGAATGATCTTTATCTCCAATCCAAATAAATGGGCCTGCAAATTAATTTGTACATTTTGTTCGAGAAATATGCAAAACAATAAGATATAAACAAATTTAAATTATTAGAGTTTTGACCAAATAAGTCAACTCTAACAGTAACAATCTCACACTAGGATAGTACAAGTTTGATACACAGCATATTCCCTTTCTTAGTGGTAATTTAGCTTTATTCTATCATCAGGCTCCTACTATACATGTACGGGTTGTAGCTCATTTGAATCCAAGAAGAAAGATTACATTCTTATTCTCATTATAGATATTATAGCTACGACTAGCTTTTGTTTTTTCCTTTTATTAGTCAAGTTTCTTATCATGGTATCGAGCGGGTTTTTAACGTGTCTCTGATATCCTCCGCCATATACAATCATGTCTAGCACATATTATTCGATGTGCTTGGTGTGTAACCAAGTCTTTGATTTGTGCTCGGTGCGTAACCAGGTCTTTGATTTGTGCTCTGGTGCGTAACCAAGTCTATTCGAACACGGTCATAGAAAATCAAGCTTAGTCCGTGCTAAATCTATTGATCCAAATAAGCTTATTTTTCCTCAAAATCAGCTTATTTCAACCAAGTTGGATGATAATAATTTTTGATCCGGAAACAACATATCCTCACTACTATCCGTAGGCTGGAAGGTTTTATCACGTAAGAGACAACTCCACCGAGCAATTTTAAAAATGATGCAAAAACTCAAAGGGAGGTAATGAATACTGATTTCATTCTTTGGAAAAGGCAAGATCAACTTTTAGCTTCTTGGATTTTATCTTGTTTAACGAATAGCATTTTGGTCAAATTGTTGGATTAAACACTTCAAATGAAATTTGGAAAAGTCTTGAAACTAATTTTGCAAATAAAACCTCTGCCAAGGTGGTGCAATACAAGATTCAACTTCAGAACTTGAAGAAAGGTAGCCTTTCCGTGAGGGATTTCTTGCACAAAATGAAAACTGTTTTGATTATCTTGTTTCAGCTAGTAATATATTATCGACAAAGATAAAGTTGTGCACATACTTGGTGGATTGGGAAGTACCTATGACAATGTTACGGTTTATGTCACTTCAAGGATAGAACCATATTCTATAGTTGAACTTCAAGCTATTCTTCTAAGATATGAATCAAGGAGATAGAGGCTCATAATCCATCAAGAGGTTTTAACACCAAAGGTTCACAACCCTCGAAATTCTCGCAACTCGGACTCCAAAATGTAAGAGGCAATAACTTCATGAATTTTAAAACTAATAGAGCCGGATTCGAGGTTCTCGATTCAACAATAGAGGAGGAAGGAGTTATGGTAGAGGATACGAGAGGAAGAGGAGGCATGTTTCAAAGAAATAGAATTGTTTGTCAAGTGTGCGAGTTGCGGTTGCAGGGCACACTACTGCACCGTTGTTGGCACATATTTGATCAAAGCTTTGGTTTTCAAGCCAATCAACAACACTCACAATCACAGACACACGCTAGAAATCCATCTCTTCATGTTGCTCAAGATGGGATCACCTTCTATTACATCCGATTATGCGGGCGTCAACCCATGTGACAAATGAACTTAGCAATTTGAGCATTGCATCTGAATACAAAGATGGCCCTAACAAACCGCAAATGGGAAATGGAGCAGGTGTGTCAATCACTCATATTGGTAACTCATATCTCAAATCTCGTTTTCATCCTAAAGCCTTTGTTGTCAAGAATTTATTACAAGAATTTATTACATGTCCTTGCATCACTAAAAATTTGCTTAGTGTATCCAAATTGCTTTTGATAATATTTTTTTTTTTTTTTTTGTAATTTCACCCTTCCTTTTGTGTTGTTAAGGATCAAGCCACTCAAACTATTCTTCTCAAGGGATCTGTTGAAGGAGGCCTCTACAAGTTCGATCTTCAACCAACTCCAACTCTCACTCATGTTGGGATTATGGGGTCCCAACGATCACCCTTAGGATTTGTTGTCTTGCATCGGAGCCGTGGCGCCCAACTTGCCGAGGATCCATATGGATTCTTGCGAAGCCCCTCATGTCCGTCCACCACTTAGTGTGGGGCTCTGCTTATTGCTAGAATCGTTGTGAGTAGGGGTGCCCTACAGAATCAACCTTTGGGTTGACAGTTAAAAAGTAGAGCTTAAATGATTAGATATGTACTACTCATACCAACAAGGTGCATCTTGTTTTCTAAATGTCCATTACATAGAAACTCGAGGTTAAGCGTGCTTGACCGGAGTAGACATGGGATGGGTGACCCCCGGGAAGTTTTTCGAGTGCGCGTGAGTGAGGACAAAACGCGCTAGAAAAGACTCGTGTTGGTTTGTGGGGACAATCGTCAAATCCAAAGAAGCACTTTCGATCCTAACAACTCATTCTCCTCGATCATCAACAATATCCAAGAGTCATCCCGAGCCTTTTGTTAATTCTGTGGTCATGAAAAAAATCTAGCTTAGATTTATGGCACCAAGCATTAGGCCACAATAGTTTTGATGTGGTTAATTGGGCCTTGAAGGATTGTAACCTTTGTTATCATATTAATGAGAATTCTAGTCTTTGTGTCTCATGTTCCATTACTAAAAGCCATAAACTCGCCGCTTTCAAATTCTAAAATCGAACACAATATACCTCTTGAACTCATTCACACGGACTTATGGGGCCCAACTCTGTCAAGTCTTCTAATAACTATTCTTATTACATCAATTTTATTGATCATTGCATGAGATTCACTTGGATATATCTCTTAAAGAACAAGACAAAGAGAACAAGATAGAAGTTTACAATGCCTTTGTTCATTTTAAGTAACAATGGTTTTTTTAGCCTTTTTGGCCAATTGAAAATGTTTTTTAGCCATCTTTTTCAAACACATATTTTTAGCCATTTTGGTGTGTGAAATAACATAGTTGCCCTTTAGTTGTTTTACAACCAATTTTCGATCAAAGCCCATGTCACTCACTCGAAATCCAAATAGTTCTCATCTTACCTTACGAAATCGGCGACGGCAAAAAGAGACGACTTCGCGACTAGCGAGGATATGGAGGGTGCTACGACTTATTCTCGGTATGGAGGTATGCAAAAAGAGACGACTACGACGACTAGCGAAGATTGTCTATACTTGTTTTAGGTTAGGATTTGTTGTAGGCTTTGTAGAAATTCTAGGTTTTAGATGGCGATAGTTGGTTTTGGTGAGCTTGAGATGTTGTTAATAGCGGAAAGGGGGTTGGGCGAAGAAGACGATGGGTAACTCGCAATCAAAAGTAACTCGATTTCGATTCATCGAATTTAAAAATCGAGTCACCGTAACTCAAAATCGAGTTAGTTTTGGATTGCGAGTTATCTCGTAACTCAAAATCGAGTTACATGTAACTCGCAATCCAAAAGTAATTGGATTGCGAGTTACATGTAACTAGTTTTCGAGTTACAAATAACTCGCGAGTTACATGTAATTGAATTCCAAGTTACAGAGTTTAAATGTTACTTTTCGTTTGTTTGGTTTGCGAAGTCACCGTAACTCGAAATCGAATCATACATCATCGACTCAAATCAAGTCACTTTTTAAGATGACTCGATTTCGAGTTACCCGTCGACAAGCAAGACACTCACTCTTGGTCTTTTTTGACAATGGAGATGGAAATGGGGTTACGCTTAGAATTGACAGAAAACCTGAATTTGTATACCAAATGTCACTTGATAGAGGATATAAAAAGGAGCCGACAGTCGGGCAATTTAGATGAGTTTAGGAATGGGCCATTTGGGGCATTTCGGACTTCGGCTCGGTTACATACATGACCTCGAAGGGTAAGCTTTGATTGCTCGAGAAGAGATCTTGGTGGAGGGATCGAGATGGGCGACTTGTGGTTCTGCGTTGGTAGGCGGAACCTCGATTTTGCCGACAAAAGTTTGCGATGGTTCTTGGGCTACGCTTTAGCCCCTCGGCGATTGACCCATGCTCCTCACAAAGATATCCCTCCGGCAGAAGGATTATATCGTCGAGATTTCGATGGGGAGTCCGTGATACCGACGAAGATATTGCCGCTTTTCATCGCGGGTCATTTCGAGTGCGACTAGAAGATAATCAAGAAGATGGCGTATATCTTATTCGTCACGAAGTATCTATTCGCTCTCGATTCACGAGGTACCGCCCCATTATGGTTGTGGACTTTGGTTGAGGATGCCTCGGGGTTTAGGGCATTCCCATGGGGCTCCTACATGTATGGGTGTCTCCTCCATTACCCGAATACTCGAGATCCGAGCCCCGATGATCCTAAGAGACCACCCATTTCCACATTTATGCCAACTTCTATCCTATACGATATATATATTTTTTAAACACGTATCACTTTTAACACGAGCATTTCATATTCTAATCGGGTTCATTGCTTATTTGTTTTTTGTTTGATACAAACTATGGGCATTTGAGGCTATTCCTTCACTTGGTCGGACCTTGCCCGCACCTCCTGGTTGGGATGGCTATCCTAAAGAGCGGTTTAGATGATGATGATTATGATAGTGATAGTGAGGTGATGATGATGATTATGATAGTGAGGCCGAGGATATTGATCGGCCTGCACATTTGAGTCGTCCTTCTCTCGAGGCGGAGGACCCATACCCGGCCTCCACCCCGCCTCAACGCTCTCCACCCCCACTTCGACGCTCTCCCATCCCCGTCTCGATGCTCTCCACATGATTCTCTGTCTCCTCCATCTCCACCACATCCACCTCCACCTCCTTCCGTACCTCCTTCCCGGATCTCCGTGGGCTCCTCGTCCCTCATCATAGACTAGTACACCGCAACCTGTGGGACCGACTTTTCTATCCGACCTGATGCAAGTCATTCTACTCGGGTATTCATACGATGGTAGAGACAGCCGTAGGGTCGGGTGATTGACCGTGTCTTCTTGGTTTGTCATACGAGATTGTTAAGTTGGTTTTTATACCAATGTATTGAGTATTCTAGACTAGGATTTTGCGATGTTTTCGAGTATTTTAGTGTCGTTTGAGTCGAGTTCGTGTCATTTGTTGTTTCTTGAGAGTCGGGACTGATCTTGGAAGCCGAAATTGGTTAAAAACGATGAAAAACGTGTTTGGGAGGTAAATATCGCATTTTAGAAGCGGAAAAACGGAAAAATATCACAAAAGGACGAAAATTAGCGCGCGGCTAAAAACCCGCGCGCGCAGCGTGGGTGGAAAATAAAATGAGAAAGTCGTAGGAAAATGGTTGCGCTGCAGCGCTGATTCCAGTGGGCAGCGCCCGATGATAACAAAGAAGAAGTAGTGATGCACGCTGCGCAGCGCTAACGGCAGGGCGCAGCCGCGCCAATGACCGACAACTGGCGAGAAGTGCAAAGCAGGGGTCGTGCAGCGAAGACATCCAAAGTCTGCAGCGCCCATTTCAGGCTGCGCCCGCCCCGCCAAAGAACACACATCGAGATAAAGCAAATGACACGAGTAATTGAGGACGGCGGTGGGATTTGCCGCAGCGCCATTTTTGCAGCCTTGCAGCTGCACGACGGCGAGAGTTGGGCGATGCAGTCGCGCGTTGCGGTCGCGCGACCAAAGGGCTGCGCGCGCATATAAAGGGCCTGAATAGGGGCTGAATTATTTTTGGGCCGTTTTGACGCCGAATTCAAGGGTTTAGACTTATAAATACACCACATGGACGTACAAACAAGGGTCGGACAATATTTTGAGCACAACGCAAGGCAAGAGACACAGAGCTAGGGTTCGGGACGGCAATTGGAGGCACTTCTCGTCTATACACAGAGAGAGAATTCCTTCTCTTTTCTTCTCAATTCTTTCTTTGTTTTTCTTTGTCGATTTCTTGAGATGTATAATTATTTCTTCATGAATTTTTGTACATCCAACATGAGCTAAACCCATATTTCTAGGAATTGATGTAACTTACGTTTGAACCTATGTTTTGATTTCCAGTTTATGAAGTTCGCATATTATTTAATCTATTTGTGTTATTTGATTTGATTGCATCCGGATTATCCGATCAATAATTTAGATTGTTTGGTGTGTTTGATTTGACGCTTGAGAGAGGTAATTGAACGCCCGGCCATAGAATAGCACAACCTAGGGTTTCATAGAATCGAGAGATTTATGAATCTTTTGAAGCCTGTGATAGAATATTCATTGAGCACATTAGGGTTTAATTTATGATTTTTATAGAGATCGAAATCGAAAATCGGAACCTAGAATCACTTGGCACTCGAGAGAGGAAGTGATAAACGGTAGGAATATTGGCTTATAGATTAATAATTTGTGATTAATAAACTGGATTGAAAACATAGGGGATAACTAGTGAAATCAACCCTCTAGAATTCATTTCTCAAGTGTTTGATTAATTGTCGAACCAATTAGTTGCTTATTTTTAGTTTATTTTTAGTTTAATAAAAATCTATCTCTTTCCGATTTCTAGATAGAATTAAGCTATTTTAATTGTAGTACTTAGTATAAAATTCGATAACAATCCTGTGGAGACGATAACCCAACTTTCAAAACCTATACTAAAACTTGACACCGTACGCTTGCGTAAGATTTTCGCGATCAAGTTTTTGGCGCCGTTGTCGGGGATTGTTTTATCCTATATTAAACTAATACTATTACCACGTAGTCTTAATCCTAATCTAGACTAGTTTAGGAATTATAATTTCGTTTTTCTCATTTGACTTGTCTGTTTATGCGAGATTCTAAAGATATTAATTTGCTTCCTTTTGATCCGAGATTGAAAGGACACTTCGAGCAATTCGAGCAAAGCAAAGCGGCGATGAATCGAGTAATGGGCGGAAGCGGGGATGATGAGAATAATAGAAATCGGGTCGTAAACGTGCCACCACATCCTGAGGCACCGAAAAAAAGGCAATCCGTGATTACTTTACGCCCACCGTGAACTGAATTACTCCTAATTGGAATTGTCGTCGGCCCATAAATGCGAATAATTTCGAATTGAAATCCGGGCCTCATAAGCATGGTTCAAGTGAGAATCGGTTTGGGGGAGTCCAGTGGATGATCCGAATACACATCCGCCATATTCTTGGAGATTTGCGACACCATCAAGATGAATGGTGTAACCGATGAGGCTATTCGATTGAGGCTTTTCCCATTTTCACTCCGGATAAGGCCAGCAAAGGTTACTGACGTTACGCCCGGGAGTATTATGAGGATGATCGACTCAAAAATTCTTAGCAAAATTTTTCCCTCCCAAGAAGACACTCCAACCAAGAGCGAGATAGCCCGGTTCAACAGTTGATTTTGAGCCGTTATACGAAGCTTGGGAGCGATTTAAAGATCTGTTGCGAAGATGCCTGACATGGCTATGCTATCGGAAGAGAGTTCAATATTTTTTCAATGGGTTGAATGGGCATACGAGGACGATACTAGATGCGGCATCGGGAGGTACATTGGTGGCTAAAACACCGACGAGGCCTTACTTCTACTTGAAGAAATGGCCACAAACAACTATCAATGGCCCTCCGAGATATCGGCACCAAAGCCGCTTTCTGGGTGTTCTTGAGCCGGATACAATGTCGCTTTGGCGGCTCAAATCTCAAGTCGACAAAGCAATTAGCAATCATGAATACCGGCAACACCACAACAAGCCGCACTTCCACCCGCACCATTCATGCGGCCGCCACGAGGGCCGAGCAAGTCAATTATGTGAACATCCGGGATTTTAATAACAGAGGTAATTCATTACCAACTCACTATCACCCGGACTTCGCAATCATGAAAATCTCTCTTATAGCAACAACAGAATGTATTGAATCCACCTCCGGTTATCCAAACCCATCCAGTTCCAATGCACTCGGAGGTGAAAAGAAGCAGTCGCTTGAGGAGATACTCGGCTCATTCATCGGAGAGACCAGGAATCGAATGAATAGGAGTGAGGCGCAGATTGATGGTCCGAATACTAAGATGAGCACAATGGAGACGCATATTAGGTCGATCGAGACACAAATGGGTCAGTTGGCTACAACCGTGAATTCATTGCAGCAGAAGGGAAAGTTTCCGAGAGAACATTGCAATGCGATTTACGTGAAAAAGGAAGCAAAACTTCAGCCTGGCCCGAAGAATCACCTATTTATGCGAAACCAATGGAATCCAAGAAAATAAAGTTGGAAGATTTTGAGACTGCTCTATTTGACAGAGGAGTGTAGTGCAATAGTCCGAGTAAACTACCTCGTAAAATCAAGGATCCAGGAGTTTCACTATTCCTTGTAATATTGGAGGAGTTTTCTTTGAGAAACCACTTTGTGATCTTGGGTCCAGTGTGAATCTAATATCTCTTGCTGATGTGACGAGGTTTGGGCTCGGGGAGGTGAAGCCGTCCAATATCACTTTGCAGTATCGATCAATCGCCTATCCATGGGGAATCATTGAAGATGTATTGGTAAGAATTAATAAATTTGTTTTTCCTGTGGATTTTGTAGTGTTGGGCGTGAATGAAGACAAGAAAGTACCCATCATTTTTGGGCGACCGTTTTTAGCTACAACATGGGCTTTGATCGATGTAGAAACGGGGAGCTAACTCTGCGGGTAAATCAAGAGAAAGTTGTATTCACCATCCATCCAGCTAATAGGCTAAAATTTGAATTAAAAGGATGGTTGGGAATATTGCTGAAGACATTGGAGGTTGGGAAGTTTCTAAGGGGAATGTGGATAACATGCCTATTGGAGCCCCAACTTGAGGATAATCTGACATAGTCTGGCTGAAGACTGTAAACTTAGCGCTTCTTGGGAGGCAACCCAAGCCCCTTTTTATTGCTTTCTTAGTTTTAATATAGTTAGTAGTTGTTTTTGCTTTGTTATTAATTTTTTTTTTTTTTTGCATTTTTAGGAGTAGTAAGTTGCATCATACCCCACCCCTCTTATTTGTGCAAATCCCACATATCCCACTCCATCCTCACAAAGGAGCATTATGACACCACACACACCATCTTCATCTCATTCACTCATTATTTGGTAAGTTTGCAACTTTCCAAACCCCACCCCATTTTCCCCATCTTGTGATTTTGGTGTGATTGGATTGTAGTAGTGCTAGGATAATTGTAGTTGATTTGTGGATTGTGGATTGGTTGTTCATGCTAGACTTAGGCTTGGTGCTGATTTTTGGATTGAATTGAGTTATCCATTGCATTCACCATCTTTGCCCAAATTCATGCATATGAGGTGTTTGATAAAATGCCCCAATGACAATTTCACATTGGTTAGTGCTATCTTGCATATCTATACTTACCTTTTGACATGGCGCTATATTTTATACTTGGGGGCATTATGTATGTGCTTTTATTTTCGATTTCTCACCCATAACCGAATTCCATGGTTTCACGAGTTTTGTTTTCTTGTTTACCTTGCTAGGTTACAAAGATGCAAAGTCAAAAAGGATCGCCAAGGTGAAGGGGAGGAACTAGACCACACCTCGGAGGCATACAACACCCACGGGCTTGTGCACCAGGATGCATTGTGAGCTTATACGAGACACCTCCTACACATAGTAGTACCACAAGACTTAAGGAGCCTTCGCTCCTCGGCTACCAGGAAAATCCATTTTCCCACCTCTCCATTGGGGACAATGTCGTTTTAAGTTTGGGGGCTGCAACTGTTTTTATTCATCGAGTCGAGTCTTGATTAAAAAAAAAGAAGAAAAAGAGTCTAGAGTCGAGTCGGAGCATTTGTAAAACGTGAAACCGCATGACTAAGTGAATTTGTTGAATATGAGTTGAACGGTCAAGAGAGCATGTGTTGAACGTGATTTAATCTTCTTTCCATTAATTCCATCTATGTGCTTGACTCTGTTGATTTATTTGGGGATGATTTATGCAATTGAGTGGTTCCTTTATGATCCCACCGGATTCTAGAACTTGTCGATCACTAGTCGAGGCGAAATCCTAGGTGAAGTAACATTGAGGAAGTGATGTAGGCCATCTTTGAACAAGCCGAGCCTAAAATGCCTACCTTTGTATTATATTTTCCCTAGTGTCCCCCTTTGAGCCTTATAAACCCGTTTCTTTGGCAACCAAATTAATACCCGAGCCTATTGTGAATATCCTAATTACCCATCACTCATACACACAAAGTATAGAAAAATGTTGAAGGTTGAGGAGGGTATAATGAGAAGAGTATGTATTTAATTGAATGAAGTTGCCCGAGAAAAAAAATATGAAACCCCATGTATGCAAAAGAGTAAGTTTGGGGGTTCCAAAAAAAAAAAAAAAAATATAAAAGGAAAAAAATGATGAGAAAAATCAGCGGGATTGAAGGTTGATACACATTGGGGATGTAAAAAAAAAAAAAGTGAAGGGTAGTTGTTAATTGGTTATTTGAAGTAATAATTGTGTGTTTGGGTGATTTGAGCCACTTATTCCTATATTTTCCTAGCTTACCCTAAGCCCACATTACAAGCTTTAAAAGTCCTATTGATTCTTGTGTTACATTAGCCTACATTAGTGGAGATTAGTGTGAAAGACAAGCCTATGGAGTCCGGTAAGCATCTTATCTCTATATTCAAAAAGTGGATCATTTAGAAAACACTTGATTGCGTGAGTCTATCTGGATAATGAAAATGGAGTTGGCATGAACATTCCACCTTCATGATCACATTGTGAAAATACGTGCTTGATTGATGGTAAAACGAAATTTGACGAATGAGTTTGGTTGTGAAGTTTCACAGTTGGTTTGTTGAGTCGGTCGTCTTCATTTTTGTGTCCTTCATGTTTGTCGATTTTTAGAGTCTGTAATTGCTTGAGGACAAGCAAACGTCTAAGTTTGGGGGTATTTGTTAAGTTGGTTTTTATACCAATGTATTGAGTATTCTAGACTAGGATTTTGCGGTGTTTTTCGAGTATTTTAGTGTCGTTTGAGTCGAGTTCGTGTCATTTGTTGTCGCTTGAGAGTCGGGACTGATCTTGGAAGCCGAAATTGGTTAAAAACGATGAAAAACGTGTTTGGGAGGTAAAGATCGCATTTTAGAAGCAGAAAAACGGAAAAATATCACAAATAGTGACGAGGAAAGTGGTTGCCGCAGCAGCGGGGGTGGAAAATAGTGATAACAACAACAAGTAGTTGCGGATGCGCCGCATGATAACAACAAGCAAATAAGTAGTGATGCGGGCTGCAGGCTTACGGCAGCTGCAGCGCCAATGACCGACAGCCTGGGCGAAAGTGCGGCGAGAAGACATCGAAGCGCTGCAGCAGCCATTTTCGAGGCTGCAGCGCCCGCCCAAAGAACACATAGCAGATAAGCGGCGAAAAATGTAATGAGGACGGCGGTGGGCGCGCTGCAGCGCGCCATTTGCAGCGCTGCAACGCGCGATGGGCAGGAAGTTGGACGACGCAGCGCGCGCTGCGGCGCGCGACCAAGGGCGGCGCGCGCATATGGGCCTGAACAGGGCTGAATTATTTTTGGGCCGTTTTGACGCGAATTCGAGGGTTTCGACTTATAAATACACCACATGGACGTACAAACAAGGGGTCAGACATTATTTTGAGCACAACGCAAGGCAAGAGACTCAGAGCTAGGGTTCGGGACGGCAATTGGAGGCATTTCTCGTGCGGACACAAAGATAATTCCTTCTTTTTTCTTCTCAATTCTTTCTTTGTTTTTCTTTGTCGATTTCTTGAGATGTATAATTATTTCTTCATGAATTTTTGTACATCCAACATGAGCTAAACCCATATTTCTAGGGGATTGATGTAACTTACGTTTGAACCTATGTTTTGATTTTCGATTTATGAAGTTCGCATATTATTTAATCTATTTGTGTTATTTGATTTGATTGCATCCGGATTATCCGATCAATAATTTAGATTGTTTGGTGTGTTTGATTTGACGCTCGAGAGAGTAATTGAACGCCCGGCCATAGAATAGCACAACCTAGGGTTTCATAGAATCGAGAGATTTATGAATCTTTTGAAGCCTGTGTGATAGAATATTCATTGAGCACATTAGGGTTTAATTTATGATTTTTATAGAGATATCGAAATCGAGAAATTGGAACCTAGAATCACTTGGCACTCGAGAGAGGAAGTGATAAACGGTAGGGATATTGGCTTATAGATTAATAACTTGTGATTAATAAACTGGATTGAAAATATAGGGGATAACTAGGTGAAATCAACCCTCTAGAATTCATTTCTCAAGTGTTTGATTAATTGTCTGAACCAATTAGTTGCTTATTTTTAGTTTATTTTTAGTTTAATAAAAATCCATCTCTTTCCGATTTCTAGATAGAATTAAGCTATTTTAATTATAGTACTTAGTATAAAATTCGATAACAATCCCTGTGGAGACGATAACCCTACTTTCAAAACCTATACTAAAACTTGACACCGTACGCTTGCGGTAAGATTTTCGCGATCAAGTTTTTGGCGCCGTTGTCGGGGATTGTTTTATCCTATTTTAAACTAATACTATTACCACGTAGTCTTAATCCTAATCTAGACTAGTTTAGGAATTATAATTTCGTTTTTCTCATTTGACTTGTCTGTTTATGCGAGATTCTAAAGATATTAATTTGCTTCCTTTGATCCAGAGATTGAAAGGACACTTGAGCAATCCGAGCAGCAAAGCGAAAGCAGAGAATCGAGCAATGGCGAGAAGCGGGGACTAAATCATGACGTTTGATTCAAGAATAAGCTTCCAAGCCCTCGAGTTGACGTTATTGAAGTCCAAACCATCTTGGCGGGAGATCAAAAGGTCTATTTCACCAAGAAGTTCATATATTCAAATCAAATATCATCAAATATATCACGTTTGATTCGAGATCAAGCATTCAAGCCCTCGAATTAACGATATTGAAGTTCAAGTTTATGTTTGGAGAAGATTAAATCAAGAATCGACTCCAATTTCTCAAATTCGGATATTTTGTTCTTGAAGAAAAGAATCGGAGGAGAAATAGAAATTGTAACCTATATATTTTCATTTTGATTTATATATATTTAATTTGTACACTTTTTCTTGTTTGTTAATTAAAGACAATAAAAATTTGTGTTAAAATTTTGGCACGCCTAGTGGGGACGCTTTCTACCTCTCATCTCTTCTCTTCATTAAAGTCCTCAAGTATCATGGCCAATCGCAAGGTGACAATAGTCAAAGTCATTGTTGCATCAAGCTCCTCAAACACCACAAGTGGAAGTCTTGGCGTCATATCCAAGAAATTGCAAGCACCTTCGAGATCACTCCTTGCTCGGAATTGCCGAGGATGAATCACTTCAGGGCAACACAAACAAAGATGTTGGAGATCTAAAGGATATGTCGGCTTCATCAACTCCTCGCTCGGCGTCAAGTTACTCTTTCACTTCAAACGTGGCGTCCGTCATGGTGATAAATGCTACAACTCTAGAGGAGTAAATTGCAAGCATGACAAGGGCTATAGAGGGACTCATAAAGCATGTTCAAGATTGAGACTCTCAAATCATGAAATTGATGGACAAAGTAGATCAAGTTGATTCAAGTCGCGTGATGGGCAAACAAGTCGAAGTTCAAGATAATGTTGAAACATCCACTAAGCAACGTCAACCATGTGAAAATGAGAAGTCTCAAATCAAGAGTTGCAAGTCTCGTCCTGGCGAGATGATTCCAATTGACCAAGTGAATAAATTCATTAAAGAAACTATCAAAGAAGAGTTTGATGAAAGCTCTAAGTCAACTTCAGACTTATGTCAAGCCATACACTTCGAGAATTGATAATTTGAAAATGCCGATTGGCTATAAACCTCCAAAATTCCAACAATTCGATGGTAAAGGTGGTTCTAGACAACACGTGGCTCACTTCATTGAAACATGCAATGATGCTGGGACTTATGGAGATCACTTGGTGAAGCAATTTGTCCGATCTTTGAAGGGAATTGCATTCGATTGGCACGCCGACTTGGGGGCAAATTCAATTAATAGTTGTGAGCATTGGAACAAGAATTTCTCAACTGTTTCTATAGCACACGGCGAACCGTTAGCATGATTGAACTCACAAATTCACGTCGAGTTGAATGAAGAGTCTCATCATCGACTACATCAATCGTTGGAGAAACTTAAGCCTCAATCGCAAAGATCAACTCGGAAAGCTTCGCAATTGAGATGTGCATCCAAGGAATGAATTGGGGTCTATGTTACATACTTCAAGGGATCAAGCCGAAAACTTTTGAAGAATTAGCCACGCGTGCATATGCCATCGAGATAAGCATGAACGCCAATAATCAAGAATACCCAAGTAATATCAATGACGATGAAGGTGAAGAAAGGCGAGCATGGGGGCAATGAAAGTTGACTCTTAAAAATTTCGGCAAATAAAGCTCCTTGACAAGAGCTAAAATTGTCCATTGACTCCTAAATACGAGCATAAACTATCTAAATATGTTAAATAAATTATTCTCAAATGCTCCTTGATAAGAGCCTAAACTATCAATCACACTCCTTGGCATGATTATAAAAGGTCTATATCCCAAGTTCAAGTGAATACTCCTTCATACGAGTATAATCTATCAAAGATATATTAAACTCAAGTGAATACTCCTTGATACGAGTATAAACTATCAATATGTCTCAAATTCAAATGATCACACCTTGATACGAGTATAAACTATCAATATGTCTACAAATTCAAGAACTCCTTAACACGAGTATAAATTGTTTATAAATCTCAAATTCAAATGAATACTCCTTGACAGTATAAACTATTTACAAATCCAAGTTCAAGTGAAGACTCCTTGATACGAGTATAAACTATCAATATATGTCAAGTTTAAATGAAGACTCCTTGACATGAGTATAAACTATTTGCAAATCCAAATTCAAATTCAAGAACTCTTTGATATGAGTATAAATTATCTATGTGCTTCAAATTGATCCAAAGTGAAATGATTTCGCGATTCATTCACTCCATGACATGTTGTCCGTGAACAAATCGCGAGGGGGCATTTGTAGACACCTAAATTTACTGCCAAATATTGCTAGTGTCAAAACCTTCATTCTTGGCCATCAAGACAAGATCATGCAAATAAGAAAGTGATTTATCAATTTTTTGGTAAATAAATCAAGTCAAATCAAATCAAATCACAATCTTTTGATTATGGCAAGATATGCAAGACAAATCATGATCGGCCAATCAAATCGCCTCATTTCATCCAACAATTATGGCAAGAATTCTCATCATACACTTATCAATAGAGGTCATCTTCATAATTCATAGACACACAAAGTTCCTAGAGAAGAAGTCCAAGGAAGAGGCGAATTCTCTCAAATCAAGAAAGTCCAAATCCAAGGAAGTCCACGGTGTTGAAGGAGCGATTCAAGGCGTTCATCGCGGATTCGACTCAAATTAAGTGTTTAATTCGGGATTAAGCTATCAAGCCCTCGGATTAACATTATTTCGGCTCAAATTCAAGCTTGAAGGAGATCAAGTGACGAATGTACCTTCGAATATTCAATATTATTTTTGAAGAGAAGAATCGAGAGGATTATTAGGAATTGTACTCCTTTTATTTCATTTGATTCAATAAATTTTATTTGTATTACTTTTTTCTTGTTTATAAATATTCACGGACAAGAAATTTGTGTTACAAATTTTTGGCACGCCTGATGGGACACCGAATGCACACTTCAAAGGATTCATCTTAAGTTGATATCTCCTTAGCCATTCAAAAACTTTTCTCAAATCAAAGAGGTGATCTTCTCGCTTCTTAGATTTCACGACCACATCATCGACATAGCACTCAATGTTTTTGTGAAGCATATCATCGAAGATTTTCTCGCATGGCTCTTTGATATGTATCCCCGCATTCTTCAAACCGAATGGCATCACTTTGTAGCAAAGATATACCTTTTGGGGTACGAAAAGTCATCAACTCTTCATCTTCCGGAGCCATACGTATTTGATTGTATCCAGACGATCCATCCATGAAAGATAGTGCTTCGTGGCCCATAGTGGCATCAATCATGAGTTCGATTATGGGCGTGGAAAACCGTCTTTGGGACACGCTTCATTTAGATCTCTAAAGTCAACATAAACTCGATTTGACCATTCTTTTTCCTTACAGGACAATGCTCGAGATCCATGTAGGGTACTTGACTTCTCGAATAAACTCACTTGATGAGTTTGTTTACTTCAACTTCGATTAATGGAACCAAGTCGTCCGAAAACGTCGTTGAGCTTGCTTAATCGGACGAATCCCTTTCTTAACGGATAAATGATTTATCGCTACTTTTGGATCTAATCCAAACATCTCTTTGTAGGACCAAGCGAATACATCCTCGTACTCTTGGAGCGATTCGACATACGAATTTTCTTCATCAATTGTCAACAATGCACCGATGTAGATTGGTCATGGATTATCAATATCACCTAAATTGATTTCTTTAAGTTCGTCAATCAAGCGTGGCTTTGATCCCTTCTTCAAGTTCGGGATGAGCATCTTCGCGTCTTCTTCTTCCCCTTCTCCGCTCAACGTAATGTGGTATGTTGATGCCACACTTTCTTTATCATCTTCATTTTCTTGAGGTCAGTGTGAAAATAACAGTTTGAAATTTGGCTTTCAAGACTTCTTCGCACGATATAAGCAAAGTAGTTTGTCGCTTCATGCGAGATGGAATCACACTTGAAGCTCTTGAGTAGCTTGTGACATTCTCGGCTCTTTTCCATTGCTTTGATGTTTTAGAGATGCCCAACCTTTGATGGATGGTTCCTTTTTCTTCAAGTTTTGAACGGGGCCAAGTCTATCGAAGACTGATATTCATCGCACCTTCTTTCCATTTTTGTCAAAGGCATCCTCCGTTGATAAAAGTTCTCCTTCGGACATATAATTGACGTTGCTCTTCTAATGGCTATTCGAATGGGAGTTGGTGCCACAAATCCAAGACCGGTTCGAATATGTCCACTTTCTTTCGACATCTTTTGGGTCTCCTTAGCTTCAGAAGGAGCCTACCCAAGGTGAAACTTTCTTGCGGGTTATACCCAGCTTTAACGAGAAGATTGTAAGCTTTTGGATCAAAGCATTTCGCATCTCGGAGTTCTTCTCCATGTTCAGTCTTGGGTCCTTCAGTTGGGCGGACAAACTTATCGAGTGGGCCGGAGAGATGGTTTCTTGGCATCAAGTTTTGTTAAAGGGAACACCAATTCCTCCAAAGATCCATTGTCATCACGACTTGTAGAAGCACCCTTGACTTTGTTCTCTTTGACTTCATCATCTTGATGTTTTGGTGGATTTTCATTGGCCTTGATTGACTTAATATCTTCGAAGTAGTACTTGGCGTCGGCAAAATGTGACTCTGCTTCGGTGAAAGGCTTGTCATCTCCAAGAACCTTTCTCACCACACCATCTTTACAATACTTGAAACATTGATGCCAAGTAGAAGGAACAACCCCATTATCATGTAGCCACGGACGTCCCAGAAGCATATTGTAAGAAGTTTTAGCATCTATGACGTGAAACAGTGCTGTTGAGGCCATGTCACCCATCAATAACTTCAATCTTATAATGCCGAGAGCCCTTTGCCCCCCTTGGTTGAAGCCTTGGATCATCAAACGACTATTTGCGAGTTCATCCATGGGGATCTCCAACTCTTTTAGCGTACGCAATGATAAGATATTTACCGCTGAGCCTCCATCAATCAAAATTCTATTCACCTTTCGCTCACGAGTATAGCCACCACAAATAACGGCATTTGTGAGGCTTGGAACCAAGAAGTAGGTCCTCATCGGTGAAGGTAATCATCGACACACAATCTTCAACAATAGTTTTAACCTCTTTCTCGAACAAACATGATTCACTAAATGAAACATGTTGCTCACTCGTCACATTGCATGCAATATTTCCATCATTATGTATGTTCTCCATCGCAACATCTATGGATCCAAATGTGATGGTAACAAGATTGTTTGTTTGCAACATCTTCTTCAAGTGATATCTTTCCTTGGCGAGACAACCGCATGACTTTATCTTTGAAAATGAAGCAATCATGAATTGGATGGCCTACCAAACGATGATACTTGCAAGATTTCCGGTCATCGACTCGCCCAGACTTCTTCGGGGCGCTTCATTTCCGGCAACTCAATGAGGTTTGCTTTGATCGGATCATCAAATATCCCGGAGACATCGTAGTCGAGGAATGGATATTGCTTTGCTTGATTTAGTTTGAAATCGAAATTGAAACCTAGAATCACTTGGCACTCGAGAGAGGAAGTGATAAACGGTAGGAATATTGGCTTATAGATTGATAACTTGTGATTAATAAACTGGATTGAAAACATAGGGGATAACTAGGTGAAATCAACCCTCTAGAATTCATCTTCTAAGTGTTTTTGGCGCCGTTGCGGGGATTGTTTTATCCTATTTTAAACTAATACTATTACCAAGTAGTCTTAATACTAATCTAGACTAGTTTAGGAATCATAATTTGGTTTTTCTCATTTGACTTGTCTGTTTATGCGAGATTCTAAAGATATTAATTTGCTTCCTTTTGATCCGAGAGATTGAAAGGACACTTTGAGCAATCCGAGAAGCAAAGCGAGCATAGAATCGAGCAATGGCGGAAGGCGGGGATGATGAGAATAACAAAATCGGGTCGTAAATGTGCCACCACAGCCGAGGCACCGAAAGGGCAATCCGGGATTACTTTCGCCGACCGTGAACTTAACTACTCCTAATTGTGCGCCACCCATTAATGCAAATAATTTCGAATTGAAACCGGGCCTCATAAGCATGGTTCGGGATAATCGATTTGGGGAGAGTCCAGTGGATGATATGAATACACATCCGCCACATTCTTGGAAATTTGCGACACCATCAAGATGAATGGTGTGACCGATAAGGCCATTTGATTGAGGCTTTTCCCGTTTTCACTTCGAGGCCGGGCGGTGGTTACGACGTTCGCCCACCCGGAGTATTACGAGTGGGATGATCTCGACTCAAAAGTTTTTAGCAAAATTCTTCCCCCCCAAAGAAGACACTCCAATCAAGAGCGAGATCGCCCGCCCAACAGTTGATTTTGAGCCGTTATATGAAGCTTGGGAGCGATTTAAAGATCTGTTGAGGAGATGCCCACAACATGGATATGCAGATGCGAGAGGTTGATATTTTTACAATGGGCTGAATGGGCACACGAGGACGATACTAGATGCGGCATCGGGAGAGGTACATTGATGGCTAAAACACCGACGATGCCTTACTTCTTCCCCGGCCGATTCTTGGTGTTCTTGAGCTGGATACAATGTCGGCTTTGGCGGCTCAAATCTCGAGTCGACAAAGCAATTGGCAATTATGAATACTGGCAACACACCACGCCAAGCCGCACTCCCACCCGCAACCGCTCACGCAGGCTACCACTCACGAGGCCGAGCAAGTCAATAATGTGAATAACCGGGATTTTAATAACAGAGGTAATCAATTACCAACTCACTACCACCCGGGACTTCGCAATCATGAGAATCTCTCTTATAGCAACAACAAGAATGTATTGAATCCACCTCCGGGTTATCCAAACCCATCCGGTTCAAATGCACTTGGAGGTGAAAAGAAGCGATCGCTTGAGGAGATGCTCGGCTCATTCATCGGAGAGACAAGGAATCGAATGAATAGGAGTTAGGCGCAGATTGATGGTCCGAATACTAAGATGAGCACAATGGAAACACATATTAGGTCGATCGAGACACAAATGGGTCAATTGGCTACAACCATGAATTCATTGCGTGAGAAGGGAAGTTCCCAAGTGATACGAGAGGTTAATCCGAGAGAGCACTCGCAATGCAATTTACGCAGAAAAATGAAGCAAAAATTCAGCTGCTCCCGAAGAATCACCTATTTATGCGAAACAAGTGGAATCCAAGAAAATGAAGTTGGAAGAATTTGAAACTGCTATCCGACAGAGGAGTGTAGTGCAATAGTCCGAGTAAACTACCTCGAAAAATGAAGGATCCAGGGAGTTTCACTATTCCTTGTACTATTGGAGGAGTTTGCTTTGAGAAACCACTTTGTGATCTTGGGTCCAGTGTGAACTCGATATCTCTTCGATGTGACAAAGTATGGGCTCGGTGAGGTGAAGCCGTCCAACATCACTTTGCGGTTCACGATCGATCCATCGCCTATCCGTGGGGAATCATTGAAGACGTATTGGTAAGAATTAATAAATTTGTTTTTCCCGTGGATTTTGTAGTGTTGGGCGCGAACAAGGAGAAAAAAATACCTATAATCTTTGGGCGGACATTTTTAGCCACAACAAGGGCTTTGATCGATGTAGAAACGGGGAGCTAACATTGCGGGTAAATCAAGAGAAAGTTGTATTCACCATCCATCCAACCAATAGGCTAAAATTTGAATTAAAGGATGGTAAGCGGATGGTTGGGAATATTCTTCAAGACATTGGAGGTTGGGAAGTTTCTAGGAAATATGGATAACATGCCTATTGGAGCCCCAACTTGAGGATAATCGACATAGTCTCAAAGATCAAACTTAGCGCTTCTTGGGAGGCAACCCAAGCCCCTTTTATTGCTTTCTTAGTTTTAATTTAGTTTAGTAGTTGTTTTTGTTTTTTCTGAATTTTTTTTGCATTTTTAGGAGTAGTAAGTTGCATCATACCCCACCCCTCTTATTTGTGCAAATCCCACATATCCCATTCCATCTTCACAAAGGAGCATTATGACACCACACACACCATCTTCATCTCATTCACTCATTATTTGGTAAGTTTGCAACTTTCCAACACCCACCCCATTTTCCCCATCTTGTGATTGTTGTGTGGTTGGATTGTAGTAGTGCTAGGATAATTGTTGTTGATTTGTGGATTGTGGATTGGTTGCTCATGCTAGACTTAGGTTTGGTCTTTGGTTTTGGGATTGAATTGAGTTATCCATTGCATTCACTATCTTTGCCCAAATTCATGCATATGAGGTGTTTGATGAAATGCCCCAATGATAGTTTCAAATTGTTTAGTGCTATATTGCATTTCTATGCTTATCTTTTTGACATGGCATTATATTTTCTACTTGGGTGCATTATGTATGGGCTTTGATTTTCGATTTCTTACCCATAACCGAATTCCTTGGTTCCACGAGTTTTGTTTTCTTGTCTACCTTGCTAGGTTGCAAAAATGCAAAACCAAAGGGGGACGGGACTAAGCGAATGGGAAGAACAAGACCGCACCTCGGAGGCATACAACACCCACGGGCTTGTGCGCTAGGATGCATTGTGAGCTTATACGAGACACCTCCTACACGTAGTAGTACCACATGACTTAAGGAGCCTTCGCTCCTCGGCTACCGGAAAGTCCTTTCTTCCCACCTCTCCATTGGGGACAATGTCGTTTTAAGTTTGGGGGGTGCGTCTATTTCATTCATCGAGTCGGGTCCGAGTCAAAAAAAAAAAAAAAAAAAAAAAAGAAAAAGAGTCTAGAGTAGAGTCGGGGCGAATGAATTGTATATTATTCCAAGAGATAAGGTACACTTATATACAAGTTGGAGAGCAACCAAAATAAGGAAACTAAATCAACAGGCTAATCTACGGGATTCTAATAATCTTCTAATTGATTCTAATTATCTCCTACACAATATACCATATATACATTAACACTCCCCCTCAAGCTGGAGCATATATATCAATAATGCCCAGCTTGTTACAAATATTGTTCATTCGTACTCCATTCACTGCTTTAGTGAATATGTCTCCCAACTGGTCTTCGGATTTGACATAGCCCGTAGAGACGAACCCCTCTTCGACTTTATCACGAACAAAATGACAGTCTATTTCAATATGCTTAGTTCGTTCATGAAATACAGGATTGGATGCAATGTGAAGTGCAGCTTGGTTGTCACACCAAAGTTTAGCCGGAAGAGTAAGCTCATAACCTACTTCCTTTAGTAACTGATGTATCCATACAATTTCACATACCGAATCAGCCATGGATCGATATTCCTTGACAAAGAATCGACCGAAAACAACATTTTGCTTCTTACTCCTCCATGAGACTAGATTACCTCCCACAAAGATACAATACCCTGAAGTGGATCTTCTATCATCTTTACAACCTGCATAGTCGGCATCAGAATATGATTCAATTAACCCGGTATAACACTCCACTTTTGAATGACCATGTCGCCCATAGAATAATCCGCGCCCAGGAGCCCCTTTCAGATAACACAAAATATGTTCAAGAAGTGCCCAATGAATAACAAGAGGAGCGCACATAAATCGGCTAGCAACACTTACATCGCAAACGCAATGTCGGGGCGTGTTACGAAAGATAATTCATCTTTCCCACAAGTCTTCGATACCGCCGGATCATGGAACGGGGCACCGTGTCTTTTTCAAGTTGCAAGTTGGGCCATTGGGGTAAGTGCTGAGGCTTAGCCCCTAATTTCCCGATTTCCTTGAGCAAGTCAAGCACATAGTTTCTCGAGAGAGGAAGATTTCTCTCTTGCTTCTCATTATTTCCACTCCTAAAAAATACTTGAGAGATCCCAAGTCCTTTGTCTGAAAGTGGGAGTGGAGGAATGACTTTAGCCCTGAAATCCCGACACTATCATTCCCTGTAATTACAATATCATCAACATAAACAACCAACAAAATTACCCCATGCTCAGAGCGCCTGTAGAACACCGAATGATCAGATTTACATCTTATTAAGCCATATTTCAAAATGATCTGACTAAATCTGTCGAACCAAGCCCGAGGACTCTATTTCAAACCGTATAAGGATTTGCGAAGATGACATACTTTCCCATACTCCCCCTGAGCAACAAAACCAGGCGGTTGCTCCATATAGACCTCCTCTTGAAGAAAACCATGAAGAAAAGCATTTTTAATGTCTAATTGGTGCAGAGGCCAGTCAAAAGTGGCTGCAAGAGATATGAACAAATAACGAGTGAGTTTGGCCACGAGGAGAGAATGTCTCGAAGTAATCGATTGCCATACGTCCTGTGCATAGCCTTTAGCGACAAGTCGGGCTTTAAGACGAGCCAGAGAACCATCAGGATTCACTTTAACTGTGAACACCCATTTACACCCAATTGCCTTTTTGCCAACAGGTAAGTCTACCAAAGTCCAAGTGCCATTATGGTCAAGTGCATTCATTTCCTCAACCATAGCAAAGACGCCAACCGAGAATGGGCCAAAGCTTTACCAACAGATTTTAGGAATAGAGATAGAATCTATTTTCGCAAGAAAGGAACAAGAAGAAGCGGACAAATGGTCATAGGAAACAACGAAGCAATAGGATAGGTACAAGTTCGTTTACCTTTCCGAAGAGCAATGGGAAGATCATCAAGAAGGTCGAAAGGTGGGACAGATCTTCCACCAAAGCAAAGCAAAAAGGACATGAATCTGCCTCAATCATTGGAGTTGTTCGCTGGCGTCAGTGTAGACTGAGTAATCGGGGTCGAGGAGCTTGTGGTGACTATTCGGACCTTGGGAGGGAATGACAGGAGCATAATAGACCAAGACATCATCATCTCCCGCCGACGAGGTGACACGAGAAGCGAAAAAGTATGGGAGATGTTCATTGAATGTAACATCCCGAGACACAATATAGCGATTGAGTGTAGGAGAAAAACAACGATATCCCTTTTGCACACGAGAGTACCCGAGGAAGACACACTTGAGAGACTTGGGATCTAGTTTGGTGAGATGAGGTCTCGTATCACGAACAAAGCATGTGCTACCAAAAATCTTAGGTGCGATGGGGAAAACAGTTTTGTCGGGAAAAAGGATAGAAAAAGGAAGAGCATTGTCTAAAACCACTGATGGCATACGATTAATGAGGAAACAAGCGAGAGAGACAAAGATCCGCCAAAATGGTTTAGGAACATTCATTTGAAATAATAAAGCTCGAGCAACCTCAAGGAGATGTCGATTCTTGCGTTCGGCAACACCATTTTGGGCGGGTGCGTCCGGACACGAAGTTTCATGCAAGATACCATGCTGAAGCATATAAGACTGGAATGTAGTAGACAAGAATTCTTTAGCATTATCACTGCGAAGCGTTTGAATATTTGCAGAAAACTGAGTTTTAATTTCAGCACAAAAGGAAGAGAAATGATGAAATACTTCAGAGCGATTTTTCATAAAATAAATCCAAGTAACACGAGAAAAATCATCAATAAAAGTAACAAAATACTTAAATCCAGACTTAGATGACACAGAACAAGGACCCCAAACATCAGAGTGAACTAAGCGAAAAGGGGACGCATCCCGCTTATTTATTCTAGGACTTAAATGAACACGAGAATGTTTGGCAAACTGACACGACTCACAATATAACGACGACAAATGAGAAAAATGAGGACACAACTGCTTGAGACTCTGGAGAGAGGGATGGCCCAAGCGACAATGCATCTCAAGGGGCGGTTGAGGAAGATGTGCCAACAAGAGACTTGGGCTCCGAGTGTCAAGAATGTAGAGGCCATCGATTCACGCCCTTTACCAAGGATCTGCGCTTCGAAAGATCCCGAAAAACACAATAGTCGGGAAGAATGAGATGCTACAATTCAAAGATTTAGTAAGCTTACTCACCGAAAGTAAGTTGAACGAGAAATTAGGTAAACTCAATACGGAGTGTAATGAAATAGACGGTGTGAGGTGAATAGAACCGGAACCAAGAACACGTGGGGTGGACCCATCAAAGAAATAGTAACATGAGTGGAGGGTGCATGAGAATGAAAAGTGGAAAAAAGGTTTGAGTTACTCCGTCATATGGTCCAAGCACCGAATCAATGACCCATTTAGATCCTTTAGAGATAAGACATGTAGCGAGTTACCTGTGTCGGCAAAAAAACAATGAGAGGTGGTTGAGGGTTCACGGTCTCGATGAAGTTTAGCATACCCCTCACTCGAAATCGTGACCATATCGAGAGGAAGAAGCGATGTGGGGCGTAAGAACCTTCTCGTTTCTTGGCGACAAGTTGCGGACAATTATACTTAGTGTGCCCAAATTCATGACAATAAAAACACTCCACCTCGCGGAGACTCGGAGGTGTGAGAACCACGAGAGGTCGGCCCGCCTCAGTGTACCGCCTCGATTACCACCGCGAGAACCACGACGAGAACCTCCACAAAAACCACCACGAGCACCACCACGACTAATAAGAGCACTATTCTCGAGGGGTGGGATGTGAAGGCCGAACATCCTCGATGACGAAGAAAGCGAGAAAACGTCTCTGTAAGGACGGGATAGCGATTCGAGAGAGAAGTTGAGACCTGAAGGTATCATACTCGGATGTAACCTGATCAAAAACTCATGACGACAATTTGTTCTCGCTGCTGTTGCATTATCTTCACATCTGCGCTCAACGGAAGAAGAGAATTGAGTTCTTCATAAGTTTTGTTGAACTCCATAACATAAGCGGTGGGGGTTTTATCGTGTTGCTCCCCCCGATGAAAGGATTTGCAAATCGAGTAAATCCGAGAAATATTACTACGACCCGAATATAAGAAAGCCAAATAATCCATAAGCTCCTTGACAAATTCACAATGGTTGATTAAAGAGAGTATCTCCGGCTCAATAGAATTCCGAATTTGTACAAGGAGTTTGGCATCATCACGCAACCAAGCCCGTCGGGGGTCATCCTTAGGAGGATCAGAGTCAAGGTGGTCGTCCTTGTCAATACTCCGCAAATGGACGATGACAGTTTTACTCCAACCAAGGTAATTGGAGCCATTAAGTTTGACATCGGTAATTTTATTCATCATCGGAATGACCTACGACACAAGTTTAGTAGTGTCACCCATGAGAACAACAAATCAAAGCCACAAAAATATTCAACACCAAATTCGAAATGACCCTGAGCAAAAACATCAAGAAAATCAAAACCAAAAACCGAAAAATCCAAAACGAGGGCAAACCGTAACGAAATACCAAAGCAATGCCGAAAACAAAGAGCCCTAAACAAAACGAGCCGACGCCGTCGACCGGAAAAATTCGGCGTAGACGCGCCCTCACGCGCTGCGCGTGAAGGGCGACAAAAACGCGACCGCGCGTGTGACCTACACGCGCGCGCCTCGTGGTGGTCGGGCCGGGCGATGGGAGTCGCGGACGTCTTTGAAGGTAGAGGTATGGGAGGTGAGATCTAGATCGGACCCAAAAGGTGTTAATCGAAAAACCCTAAGAACCCTCTTTTGGAAAAAAAAAAAAACAGACGGCAATTTGTAGAAAAAAAAAACTTGAAAGAAACCCTAGCTCTTATACCATGTAATATAATGTATTTTGAATGAATTGTATATTATTCCAAGAGATAAGGTACACTTATATACAAGTTGGAGAGCAACCAAAATAAGGAAACTAAATCAACAAAGCTAATCTACGGATTCTAATAATCTTCTCAAATTTGCCGATTTGCTACATCGAGTATTGCGTCGGCAAGCAGAAACTGCAGAGCCGAGTCACGAGCAAAGACGATTGAGCCGGACACGATGATCCATCTCTACGCACCAACCACGGGACTCATGGAGCACAGAGGCGGACAAATACCGTTCAAACATCAAACATTATGTACGGGGTATGTGTATGTTATGCATTTTATCTTCTATTGAATTCGATACTTTGTATTGAATTGGAAATGATGTTAATAGTACTTCAATTGCTTCTACTATTTGTCAGGACACTAGGCTACCCACCGCTACGGAGGGTTTTACATGTGCAAAGGTGCTAGTGATATCCCGCGTGGCATACCCCCCCCTACGACTTCCATCTGCGGTAGTTGTAGAGCATATCGTAGAGTCTCGTAGAGACCGGCACGCCAGGGTGGTTGTGGGGGTCGAGGCGGGAGAGATTACTCTCGTTGCCCCCGTACGCGTCCGCCCGCCATGTCCATATGCCATCGAGGTTCCTACGATCTCTTTTATAGACTTAGATGAGCGAAGAGGCGAAAATTGATTCGGCAAAGAAGATACTCGGTTCTTGGAGATGCCTAACCCCATTTGTGTGTTCAGTATATTTTTGTTTGTCCTTATTATTATTTTATTTCAATAATCGTCAAACTGATATTCTTTTATGTCTGTCACCGAGATGTATGACTAGTTGATTGGCATGTGTTTTACATGTATTTTGAGCTTAATTTTGGCTAGAATGTGTTGCTACGCATGCATTAGATGAGTAAATATGACTTTATTTCTGTTTTGTGGAAAAGGTATTACGCTTTGCTCGTTTTGTAGGAATTTATTGATAATTGTAGCATTTTGGCAACAATTCGAGCATTGCGATAAAGAACCGCCAATACTTGACATAATGTACGAAGTTTGGAGTTGAATTGGGAAGAAGTCGAGACGAACCGAGCGAGAAACGAAAGAAAACGAAAAATATCAAGTCTAGCAAGCGCGACGGCGGGGCGTGCGTCCCCTAGCACTTGCCCGAGTTCACTCATTCCATAGTATCGTTATTTTCAATTAGTTAGACATGAACATGAATAATTTATCTATGGATTATTTCTTTTCTATGTCCGGCTAAATTTCTTGTGATTCCGGGTTTGGGAGTAGGTTAATGGATACTTTTATTTGATGATTAATTTCAATTGAAGTTAATGTTTTCCAACCCTATTCAAGTACTTTGTTTTAATTCTTGTTTTATCAAAATGCGATTGGTTTAACTTGTATGATGTATTGATTCATAATTCTAACCAATGAGTTTCAATACTAGATCTATGAGTACTTGACATGAATATCTTGCATGATTGAGAAGTCTATGAATATTCGTGAGGATTTATAATGTTTTGAGCTTTTGGGAGTTGGATATCTCATGTTGAGTAGAGATGCTAGCATAGATATCGCAATCAACGTTTTTACATACATCTCGAGAGAGAGGGTAAATTACTTATGTGATCGTTTTATAGGGAAGAATACGTTTAACTTTGGTTTGATTAATCGATAATAAAAAGGGATATTAATCAAACCATAACCCAGGAATCCATTCATCTACTTGATCTTTTAATCAACTCTTTGCTTTGTTTCTTTTAGGATAAATTTCTTTTAGTTTATAAAACCAATTCACTCACTTTCGATCGTCTAGATAAAAATAAGGCTATTATAATCCAAGATTTAGTATAATAATTTATTAGTCCCCGTGGATTCAACTTTGCTAACCCTATTCTATAAACCGCACCGTACACTTGCGGTGAAACTAAAAAAAATAATGCGAACAAGTTTTTAATACCTACAAATTCTTGAGCTTATAGAAATTCATTAAAGCCATGTGTGTGCGCAATTTTAATACCTACAAATTCATTGAAGCCATGTGTGTGCGCAATTTTTAAAATAATCTAAGGCCATCTTTGTTTAGCCTACTTAGCCTAAAAAAAAAAGTCTACCTATGAACTCATGATTTCCTAGTTAAGCCAAGTTTGAGCCAAAACTATTATTCTCAGGCCACATTGATCTTTAAAATTTACATGTTTTTAATACCTATAAATTCTTGAGCTTATAGAAAATGAATAAGTTTGGGGGAGATGTGGTGAAAAAATTTATGAAAAAGAGAGGAAGTTGGCAAAAGAAGGAGGGATGAGCGATATCTAGGTAAATGGAAAAAAATACATGAAGCTCGAAAAAGAAAGAAATATCTCGAAAAAGAAGAGAAAAATCGAGCAAAAGAAAATTAAGGAAAAAAAAGAGAACTTGAGGCTAAAGAAAAAGAAAAGAAGGCAAAAAGGCCTAAGAATGAAAAAAGGAGAAATAAGGTGGAACTGAGTTGAAAAAGAAAAACTGATATTATGTTGAAATTGGGTTGGTGAATTGCAAGTTTGTGTGCTTAAATTCTATTTGCTCAAGTCAAGTCAATTAATCCAAATTTCCCTACCCTTACCAAAGAGCTTACATTACAACCTAATAAAAGTCCTTTTTGATTCTTAGATTGTGCACACAAAAGTGGTAGAGATGTTAGACGATTTGGAAGCTTATGGTAGTTCTACATTCACCGAATTGAATTTGAGCGTAAATACTATCAATGCACTTCGAGAGTCGAGTGATACACTATCTTATTGTGAGTCGCGATGTCGAGTAATTCAAGGAGTATTGATTATGCCGAGCTTATGAATAACGACTTCTTGATGA
Organism: Rehmannia glutinosa; assembly: GCA_016081115.2. NCBI lineage: Eukaryota > Viridiplantae > Streptophyta > Magnoliopsida > Lamiales > Orobanchaceae > Rehmannia > Rehmannia glutinosa. The sequence continues at coordinate 71,399,230 of CM071924.1, read as the reverse complement.
TGAGTTACATGGTTTCCTTGAGTATGGAGTTGAGTGTCATTTAATGTTTATAGTGTTCTTGGGTGTTCTTTCATTTTTACCCTTTGTATTATTTTTCTAAATTTCCTCGAGGACGAGCAATGCTTTAAGTTTGGGGGATTTTGATGAGTGTAAAATATACGTGCATTTGAGGGTTTAAAATGATATATATTTGATGCATTTGCACGCATATTTAGTGTGTTTTACTTGGTTTCCCTTGTTGGGCGTATCTGCGTACTCTTGTGAATTTTGCATAAAATAGAGCTAAATTGGGCAAAAGATGATAGCATATTTCAAATGATATGTAAAAAGACAAGGTACGAGCAAAGATATGAAGGAAAGAAGCATGGACGGTCAAACAAAAGGAAATTTCCTTCAAAAATGTCAAAACGCGCTAAACGCTTTCAAAGATCGCGGGTTTAGTAATTTGGCCATAACTTCCTCTAGCAATTGTATATGGAGGTGATTCAAGTGGACATGGAAATCTAAGAGCAATATCTACAACTTTCATGAAGACCCCGAGATCAAATTCCGATCGCACGACCCGACCGTGTGGGATTACACGGGCGTGCGATGTAATCTGAATTGGTCTCCTTTTCCTACACAAACTCGCAAGTGATCTCTCCAATCATCTATAAAAGGGACCCAAGGCTATGCACGAAAATATATCATTCCATACAACAAAAACACATCGAGATAACACAGAACCAAAGAATCGAGGAGCTTCGAGAGCAAAAGGCTAGGGCCGCGAAGAACACCACAAGGCTTTCGCATCTAGGAGCACAAGAGCTTCAAGGGTTTGGAGGAGAATCCATCCCGACAAGAAGGGTTTTTTTTCTATGTCTAAGAACTCTTGTCTCATGTGCTTATATGATGTCTAAATATTGATTGATTTGACTATGAGTTTGTAATCAATGTTCGGCATATTTTTGGATCTTAGGGGCATAATCAAAATCGTGGATTTATATTAAATATGATTATTTGTTTTCTTAATTAATTCAAGTATTCTATTTTATGAATTCAAGTGCTTATTTATAATTTCTTTTTATTTGGCCAATAATTTGCATGTCATATTTCTAGGCCATAATCCGACCAAGTGAGTTCTAGAAGACAAAAATCAAATTCGGACATGAAACATGTGTGATAAGCGTGTTTGTGGGGAGTCATTTAATTCACAAATATTTTGGGAGTTAATAAGAATTGTAATGATCCGAGAGGACTACAATTGTTATTAATCAACTGTTTACGCACCACCGACTGACCAGGAGTAAAAATGAATTTGGGAATTTGAACCCATAGAATTGCATGAATTGGTTTTTAAAACTTTATTCTCATTTAATATTGAAGAAGCATGTTGAGATTATATGCCTAAGGTTGCTCCTAAAGATGTTGAAAATACTTGTGTGGTTCATAAATTTATTTTATTTCTTTTTATTTTTTATTGTTTCAATTTAGTTAGATAATATAACTTAATTTTCTGTCGCTTCAATAAAATTGAGTACGATGTTATTATTGCCTAAGTATTTCGAGCTTCAATCCCCGAGGAATACGATCTTACTTGCCATTATTCTATAAACTACACTGTACACTTGCGGTTGTATGAACCAAAACAATTTTTGGCGAACACAAGTGCCACTTGGTATCGTGGTCCCCGCTTCTTTCGCGAGATTGAGGACGTGGAGGAGGATCTAGCCAATAGCGTAAGTAGTTTTTTTATGTATTTATTTCATTTCAATAAATAATTGTTATTGTTGTTTTAATCTCATGTTGTTTAAAATGTTGCAGCATATTGATCCTTATCTCGAGGTCCTTGTTAAGAGATTGCATCACGGGGTTTGGCTGCACCCTGGTGTAAGAGCGGACACTCGAACATCCAGGATTGTTCATTTTTGTAAGTTTTTAATTTCATTGACATTCGTTAAACATACTTTATACTTGTTGAAGGACTAAAATAAATAGCAAAAAAATATATATAAGGATATCGTAGACGTGAAATAATTAGTAATTTAGTAAAAAGTTTAAATATACCTGATTTCCTTAATCGCATGTGGACACGGCAAAAGATCAAGATGAAACACTCGGCAAGTACACGTTCTCTTTGCCAAATCAACAACAAAAAAACGCACCCCATCCTTCACAGAATAAATTAGGCTACTAACATGTGACACGTGCATCTAATCGGCCAAAGTGCACTGTTTGTGCCAATCTCTTAGTCAGATATCTGTGGTGTCTTCTTTGTTCATGTTTTTCGGTTGCAATGTGATGTTCGTGGAGCCACTCCGAATGAGATTTGAATATAATTGAGCAACGAACAAATAGGCAATTTCCTTGACCGACACAAATCTAGCATTAAGAACCTCTACGCATTCGATGTCATGAACCCATAGCGTCTAATTGGACAACGTGCACGTGCCCACCTTTTTGTTCCAGCTCTAACCAACTCCTCGTAGGCCTTTTCATTTGCATTTTGAATTAGGGCCATTATCTTATTGAATCTTTCGGAGAATAAGTTTACGCAACCTTTTGGTATAAGATCACCACTTGACCTCGATAATTTCGAGATATTTTTCCACAAGTGATATGTGCATATACCATGCACGGCGTCGAAAATGCACGCCAACTCGCATTCTTAATACTTCGTGACAATCGGATACAATGAGCATATTTTCGGGCATCCATATGTATTGTGTAATTTCTTCATAAACCATTCTCATAATTCGTCCTTCTCCTTATTAGCCACACCAAATGCTAGTGGAAACACTTGTTCATTGCCGTCTTTCATAACCGTAACAAACAACACACCTTTAAACTTTCCCTTTAGGTGTGTGCCATCAACAATAATAATCGGTCTACAACACTCACTGAATCCTTTAATTGACGCATGTAAGGCAATATAAACATACTTGAATCTATCATCGTCATTAGTCTCATGTAGCGCAATTGTACTAGGGTTCTCTTTTTTCAACATGTACAAGGATGAAGGCAAAATCCCCCAAGACTATAAGTGGTCACCGTGTATGTAGCTATAAGCACGGTCTTGTGATTTTAGTGCTTTATTTTACAAAATGTCTATCCCATGTTCAATGATAAATCAGAATAATATCCCTAGTTTTAAGGGATCGTCCCTCGTTTAGTAGTTTGGCGCAAACAGGGCTCCAATAATCTTCAAAGGCAATTGTCGAGGAGCATGTCTACTTAAGTTGGCTTCACATGTATGAGGTTGCTCGAATTTAGTCACCTTCCAACTTCCTCCTTAGATAGCGTTAGCACGAAGTAAGAAGGTGCATCCTTTATGTTTGCAAACAGCCTCATATCATGAAGTCGAAGACCGAGTTTTTCTATACTCCACACGATGGTGTAGATGGTAGAAGCCCAACTTTGTTACCATTTCTTCCTTGATTTCAAGCACGCACCTTTGAATAAGTCACTCTTAGGTGGTTTTTGTGGAATGGAATCACGGTCGGGATCTTGATAAGACGTTCCATGAGCCATCCAAGCATATTTCGATATAACCATTGGGAGCTTCGTATGATCACCGTTCTCATTATCTACTTTGTTGGCATCAACAATAGGTACCTCTTGGATTGTAAATCGCTATTCCGAAGAACATGCTCGTCATTGTCTCCTATTATGATATCATTGTTCACATCATTCCCTTCACGGTCATCGGAATAAAATAGTCATTTTTTCCCATCCAAAGTGATCATAAATTAATCGACGGACTATTTCATTGTCAACGCCGTACTGGATCCTCATCTTCTTCCTTGGATGTGTCACCATCATTGTCACCCAATGGAACAAATTGTTCATATTGTTGGTTTTGTTGATCACCAACCAAATCCTGGTCATCTTAATGGCCACCCCTAAAATCATCATTAAATCCACCAACACCATCACCACCACCATCATCATCATCATTATCACCATCCACATGATCAATACTATTGATTCTCGGTTGATGCTCCAAGATAGGAGATTTACTTGGACAATTATCGGGCACTACATGTTGCATAGACATTGGTTGAGGCTCCAAGGTCCTAGATTTACTTGGATAATTATGGGGCGCAACATGTTTCATATAAGTTGGCATACACTTTGGGTGGACCATGTAAATAATTCATGCCATGGTGAGAATTATATGGGTTTAAGGGCATGAACTGACCGATACCATATGAATACGATTGAGCAGCCATGAGGTTCATAAAACCATGTGGATTGCTATTTTTGGTGTACGAAGTCCCCACCATCCCATGATCTTTTGGTTGCAAGGTCACAAATATTCGGGATCATTGAAAATCTCAAACTACTCGTCGAAGATTCTGTTCACACATAATCAAAGACTTAACCTCATAACCACCCCCAAATGTCGGCATTAACGATGTAATATATATTCACACAAGCGCCGATCACTATTTACAACGTTATGAACAATATCCACAAACCCACTATATGATATTGTCCATAAGGACGTAAAAACGAGTACTTCTTCACCATTCCTATAGAAACTATCATTCCAAAAATCACTATGAACAATTATCACTTTATCATCCTCCATCCGAAACCAACAACAACAGACAAAAACACACTTTGAAAAATTCAAATCAACATGTAACTCGAATGGATGTAACTCGACATTGAGTCAAACATCCGACTCAATGTCGAGTTACATTTAACTCGAAATTGAGTTAGATGTCGAGTTCGAGTTAGATGTAACTCGACATCAAGTCGATGTCGAGTTACATTTGCGAGCTATTGTTCGAGTTTATTTCGAACTCGGTTTTTTCATGTCTATGGTTTTCAAACCTATTCTATACCCAACCTCAAACTAAATACGATCTTCGAAATCAATAAAAGATGAGCTAGAGAACAAAATGCTTACATTATTTTGAGATTTCGATCTAAAAAAATGGGACGCCGGAAATTCGCCGGAATAGTTTATGTCTTAGAACCAAAACTCGAGAGTGAGAAAGTGAAAAGGAGAAAGAGATGTATATGATCTAATATAATATGCCTAAAGGGTATGAATGTCATTTCACACCCCAAAATGGCTAAAAAGATGTGTTTGGAAAGGTTGGCTATTTTTAATGTTTACACTTTGGAAATGGCTAATTTGAATCATTTCCACTTTTAAGAATCGTGGAAAATCAATTGAATTTTAAAATCATGGGAGTGCAATCGATGGTAGAATCGAATTTAAATCCTTAAACAAGCTTTTTCAAGAAAGTGGAATAGTTCATAGAATCTCATGCCCTTATACCCCACAAATGAATGGGATCGCAGATGAAAACACAAACATTTGGTTGAAATGGGACTTTCAATGTTGGCTCATTCTAACTTACCTACCAAATTTTGGGATAATGCTTTTGTTGCGGCGACTACATAATCAATAGGATTCTTGCCAAAGTCCTATCTTACAAAAGTCCTCTTGAAGCTCTTTATAATCACAAGCCCAATTACAAGAAGATGAAGGTTTTGGATTCTTATGCTTTTCTCATACTAGACCTCTTAATAAGCATAAATTGGAAGCTAGGATACAACAATCAATATAAAGGATACTGAGTTCTTTTACCCTCCTCGGCGAAATTCTCATTTCAAGGGATGTCATCTTTGATGAAAAAAATTTCCTCACCATCAAAATTCTTCCAGTCTTAATCCCGCTTCACCTCAACTTATTCTTACCCCGCATGCTATTGAACAATTTGTGACGCTTCCTAACAACAACCTTATCCTTCATACCAAAACACAAGAACACTCTAACTCTTTACTTCAAAGTTCGATCATCATTCTTCGAGCAAAGAAGCATCTTTACATGCCTCGGCTCCATCCAATTCTAATGAAAATATTCCGAGAAATTCCATTATTTGTTCACTTACCACATATCGGTGATAACACACTGTTACTTCTCATGAAGTTGTTGAGCAACATGATGTTAACACACTCCATAGGATAACTTACATCATCTCGGTTACCAGGTCTAAAGATGGTATCTTTAAGCACAAAGTATATTCTATTAGTATTCCTCAAGAAGAGCCAAAATCAAGAAGAGGCACTTCAAAATGACAATTGGAAGGAAGCAATGCAAGCATAATTTGATGCCTTGATGAAAAACGGAACATGGACTTCAACTTCATTGCTAGAAGGAAAGAACCTTGTTGGGTGCGAGATGGGTATTTAAAATTAAAAGAGATCTTGATGGCTCAATCTCTAGACATAAAGCTAGAGTTGTTGCTCAAGGATTTTCTCAAGCGGCATGCTTTAATTTCAAAGAAACTTTCAGTCCCTTGGTTAAACCAACCACCATAAGAGTTGTCTTGACTTTGGCCACATATTATTGTTGGTCATTATTCATCTTGACGTCAACAACACTTTTGTCAATGGAGAATGGCAAGAAGAAATATAAATAAAGCGACCATAAGTATTTGTGAAACAGGGGGAATCATTTGGTGTGCAAATTATCAAAGGCGTTTTGTGAATTAAAACAAGCATCAAGGCATGGTTTGTTAAGGTTAAATATGTTCTTCTTGGTATTGGTTTCAATGAATCGAAAGTCGACACTTCTCTGTTTTTTAAACATGAAAGAGGGAGTTCTTTATTTTTGTTAATATATGTTGATGATAATCTTGGATGATAAATGGAGTTGTTGAGCAACTTAGCAATACATTTTCCTCAAAAATTTGGGAAAGGTTCATCATTTTGTTGGTATTGAGATAAATTCCACTATTCAAGGTCTTTATTTGAATCAACAACAATATGTGAAGAATCTGTTGAGAAGATTAAAATGGCGAAGCTAAAGGATGTTCTACCCTATGGTTTCATCTTTGCATTTATCTAAGCATGAGGAGAAAATGGAATTAATGGAACCTTATATAGGAGTGTTGTGGGGCATTAAGTTCATAGCAATTACAAGGCCGTAAATATATTTTCAAAGAATAAAGTAAGCCAATTCATGTCTAATCCATTAACAACTCATTGGAAAGTTGTTAAGAGAATATTGAGGTATCTAGCTGAACTGCATATTTTGGATTACACATCATTAAGTCAAAACATTTTAATTTAACAGGTTTCTCGTTTCCGATTGGGCGTGAGATGTTGATGATAGAAGATCGACCACAGTTATTGTATTTTTCTTGGACATAATTTGGTATCATGGGGATCCAAGAAACAGTTGTGTCACTAGATCGAGTACATAGGCTGAATATAGGAGTCTTGCACACAATGTTCTTTGAGATTACATGGTTGTAGTCCTTATTGAATGAATTAAAGGTTCAATGTTCAAGAGCTCGATTGTATGGGTAGACGACTTGAGTACCATCTATTTAGCATCAAATCCAATTCAACATGCTAGAACTAAACACATTGAGTTGAATATTCATTTTGTTAGAGAGAAAGTAGCATCTCAAGTCATCACATCCAACACATTCCTTCATATGATCGGATTGCATACATCATGACTAAAGCCTTAAGTTTTCAATCCTTCTCTCTACCGAGAAACAAGTTAAATGTGGTTTCTTTAGCCTCGATCGAATTGAGGGGGCATGTTGAGAATATTGCTAGGATGGTTAACATTGGATCCTATTCTATTTGTGATAATGTAAGATTACTAGATGATAAGAGTAGTACCAAATATGATAAAGAGCAAGACATATCATCCATAATTCTAGGAGATGAAGACAAGTGTAACAATCTAACACAAGGATAGTACAAGTTTGATACACATCATATTCCCTTCTTAGTGTAATTTAGCTTTATTCTATCGTCAAGCTCCTGCAATATATGTGCGAGTTGCAGCTCATTTGAATCTAAGAAAAACATTACATTCTCCTTCTCATTATAGATATTATAGCTATGGCTAGCTTTTGTTTTTTCCTTTTTATTATCTGTTTATTATCAACTATGCACCATTGTTTAATAAATGTTCATCCTTATTCATTTGTATACGTTGAAAAATCTCATTCCCAAGTCTTTCGAACTCTATGTCATCGTCTTCTCAAAAAGAAATCTATGTCGATCGCATTATTAACGTACATTAAGGAGTCTAATAATGCGGGATTAATTGGAGATGTACTTGTATAATGTTTCAATGGATTCATATTTAAATATAGGGAATGGATGATGGGCTAACATGATGTTTATATAATTGCGTGAGACAATTGTTGTGTCTTTATCTTTGCGAACATCCGGGCCTTGTAATTGAATAATGGATGAAGCAAAGCGGTATATTTGTCAAAATGCCACCGAGAAATATTCGTTTCTTGCACTTAGGATTGTAAACGATCCGCACGAGGCCTCGAACATGGCTTGAGATCGTTTCACATTTTAAAGAGCTTGTGTTGGACAAATAAATTGAATTTGGAGAATAATTATTTTGGTCAAGAGTCTTTTAGTATTTCAAGAGTTTTTAATGTTTCAAAGTTTGAATTATATTTTCTATGTTTGAATAAGTAGTTTGAAGAGTCTAAGTTGTTCAAAGAGTCATCTTGTTTTTGTAGTGTCAATTTAATAGTTGGTGATTCCTATGGCCAATTCATGTGTACAAATAGGACACCATGTTGGGGGAATTTGTAAGACAATCAAGTTGAATGAAATTTTCAGATTATAAAAATTCTTGTGTCTTCAAATTGGTATCTAGAGCAAAATAAAAAAAAAGAAGAGAAATGGCCAACAACAATCTTGCTACACTTGTGCCTCGTTTCAATGGAGAAAAGTTCGATTATTGGAGCAATCTAATGAAGTTATGTCTTTAATCTCAAGACATATAGAGTGTTGTTGAAGAAGGTGTAAATCCACCCGAGGATGAAACTCAATTGATCAAGCACAAAAAAATATTTTGAAGAACAAGAAGAAAAATGATAGAAAAGCACTTTTTCAAATTTATCAAGCAATCGAAATTCCGATTTATGAAAGGATCTCCAAGGCGAAGAGTGATCAAGTGAAGAAAGTCCGCTTACAATCTCTACGATCTGAATTTGAGAAGTTAGAGATGAGACACAATGAAAAATCTCCAAGTTAGAGTTACTTCTCTTGTAAATCAAATGGCATCAAATGGAGAAATATGGAGACCCAAAGGGTTGTCGAAAAATTTCTTGAAGCCTACCAAATAAATTTGATCATGTGGTTGTGGCTATTGAAGAATCGCAAGATATTTCATCAATGTCGATGGAGAGTCTACAAGGAAGATTGGAAGCTCACAAAGCGAGGATCCTTCAAAGAAATCCTCAACTCACTTCTTCTCTTGATCAAGCTTTAAAATCCCGATTTACATTCACGGGAGAGGTCATGGTTCTCGTCGTGGACGGGACGTGGACAAGGAAAGGAAAGAGGCGAAAGACAACCTAAAGAACAAGAACAACAAAAATAAGGAGAAAGTAGACAATATTTTCGAGAATTCTCAAAGAGGAAGAGGGTGAGGTACCTATAAAGGTAGCAAAGCTTATATTGAATGTTATCATTATCATAAACCAGGCCACAAAATAAATGATTGTTGAATTAAATATCCTGAAAAAAGCAAGAAGTCGGCTTTGTGCATGAAAATGAAACAGAAAATTCTGAAACTTCTTTGATATCTTCTGATGGAAATTTTGGAAATATTTGGTATTTGGATAGTGGGGCAAGTCGACATATGACTGGCAACAAAAATTATTTTCATCTCTTGTCGAAGCTAACCATGGGCGGAGTTACAATTGGAGATGCCAAGTCATATAAAATTCAAGGTGTTGGAGAAATTGCTTTTAAAACAAAAAATGGAAAAAGTTCAAAAATGTCGGAGGTATTTTATGTACATGGACTGCAAAGTAATTTGCTAAGTGTTGGTCACTTAATGAAGAAAGGTTTTGATATTCACTTTGTGAATAATCTTTGCACCATGAAGAAGAAAAATCAACTTGTTGCAAAGATTGGTTTGGGGTCGAATAATTTATTTCCGATCAAGCTTGATGTGTTAAGTGTCAATCATTATCTTTCTTCGATGAAGAGACTTCCAAGTTGTGGTATGACAGATTTGGTCACCTCAATTTTCAAAGTTTGAGGGAATTATCAAGCAAAAATATTGTTCAAGGATTGCCTCAAATTGATGCAATAAGTGACGTTTGCGAAGAATGCCGATTGGTAAAACAACACCGAGATCCATTCCCAACAAAATCAAGTTGGAAATCACATTCACCATTGGAGCTTGTTCATATAGATATTTGTGGACCAATCCAAGTTCCATCTTTTGGAGGTAACTGGTATTTCTTGTTATTTATTGATGACTACACAAGAAAAGTTTGGGTTTATTTTTTGAAAGAAAAATCCAAGCCCTTTCATATTTCAAGGAGTTCAAAATTCAAGTGAAAAGTTTTCCTACTGTCAAAATTAAAAGTTTGAGAAGTGATCATGGAGGAGAATATATGTCTAACTTATTTGAAGAATTTTTTCGTAGTCATGGTATTAGACATGAATTGACAAACTCAAGATACACCACAACAAAATGGCATCGTGGAGTGAAAAAATAGAACGATCATGAACATGGTGCGATGCATGTTGAAAAAGAAAAATATGCTGAATTTTTTTGGGCTGAAGTTGTCTCATGTGCTATCTATTTAATCAACCGGTCACCAACAAATAGTTTGCGAAATTCTACTCCAAATGAGGCTTGGTACGGAAAGAAACCAAATGTTTGTCACTTGAAAACGTTTGGTTGTCTTGCTTATGCACATCTTCTAGATTCTTTGAGAACAAAGTTGGATAATAAATCAGAAAAATGCATTTTTATTGGATACGATGAGAGGACTAAAGCTTACAAACTTTATAATCCAAAGACAAAGCAAATTGGGATTAGTACAGATGTTCGTTTTGATGAAAAAGCTTGTTATGATTTTTCGATTTTCGAGCTCATCAAGTTTGGGTTTGCTTGTGTCATTTACTTTCGATTTTTACTTTCTTGCTTATAATTTTATATTTGCCGATAAGTTATATTGCTATCCAACCGATAATAACAAGTGCTAAAACAAGTGTTAAAAACGTGCTTAAATTAACAAATGGTGTTAAGTCTTCCATTTGTTAAAACCCAAATCATCTAAAAGTTAAGTGTTAGGTGACGCAACTAAGTTATACTATCAACAAATCGATCCGAGTCATTTGAGTGGGTAACTTTCTTTGAAGATAGCCAACCTAGCTGTCCCCCAGGACTTATCGATTTGAGTCAACTCTATCGAATATTTTAAAAGGACCAAAAAGTGAAAATTTGGTAAGGTTTATTCAATACCCCCTTCTAAACCTTACACCACACCTCTTGGGACCTACAATTAGGAATATATCGAGTAACCCATGTCTTGACCACCGGAGAGCCGCAAATAAGGTGTTGAGGTACCTTCAAGGGACAAAAGATTACATGCTTATATATAGATGGACCGATAATTTGGGAGTGATTGGCTACTCGAGCAAACTTTGCTAGCTAAGTTGATTCACGAAAGCCAACATCCGGATACATTTTCATGCTTGCTAGTGGAGCTATATCATGGAGAAGTGCAAAGCGGACTTTGACTCGCTACTTCTTCCATGGAGGCGAGATGATATCATGTTTTGAAGTTACTAGTCATGGTGTATGGTTGAAGATTTTCATAATCGGGCTTAGAGTTGTGTATTTTATTTCTAGGCTATTAAGATTATCTTTGTGATAATTCAGTTTTGGTATTTATGGCTAAGAACATTAAATGTAATCCATCGAAATCAAGTACTTAGTCGTTAGAGAACGTGTTAAAAAGAAGAAAGTGGTCATTGAGCACGTTAGAAGAATCTGAAGTGATGGTTGTTGATCCTTTAACTAATGGCATGTCACCAAAGAGTTTTATGGATCATATAGTACAAATAAGATTTAGTTCAATAATGTAATTTATTGGAACTCTTATTCAAATGATATTTCATTTGATTTTGTCCGCACATTTGTGTTGAGAAATATCATTAATGTTTAGGGTTTATTCATTAAGTTTTGTAACCACATAAAGAATTTGAGAAATATAAATACACTGTAATACATAGTTAATATTACTTGCATATAAAGGACATATCCCTATTATTTATGTAATTTATTTCTTAATTATGTCTCGCACCAAGTGGGAGAATGTAACATTCATGGTCATGGGTTATAAATGTAACATTAATATAACATGGGTTATAAACCCATATTAATGCAACCCATGTGTTATTAAATGATGCAACAATTTTTTGGAGCATGGAGTTACATACCATGCGTGGGTGGTTATAACATGTGGGATAAGTTATTTTTTTATGGGAAAAATAACTATATAATTTCACATCCATGGGTCCTCTTGTCACTTGAATATTGCAAAATACACCATCTATTTTTTTTTTTAGGAGAGAAGAAAACCCAGTGGAAAACATCCGACATTTGACGGTAGATAAAGCAATGGCTGGAGGTATGTCGATTCGTTAAGCTTCCGCATACATATTTCTTTTGTAATGTAGATACATGAATATATGGCTATACTTACATGCCCTACTAACTGTTTTATATGGCATATTTTACTTCAAAAATAAAAACAAAAACTGTTTAATATGTTATTTTTTTCTTTTCCTATTTATTTTAAGAAAATATATATTAATTAGATTAAAAATAAATAAAGTATGCATCACTAATTATTTTTAATGTAATTTACAATTGTATTTATTATGTGCCCCAATTGTAAAAAAATCATGGATTCGTCCTTGTTTGAGAGCCTGTAAGTACACCCAACTTATTTACCCCTTCCCCCCCCTATCCCAAAATAAAATCTTATTTTTGTTGGACCAATCTTTAGTGAATAACATCACTTTAATCCAGGAGCTTTCATATTGAATTATCAAGAATCAAATCTAGATTGTGGAAGCGTGCACGAATCCATAGCAATTGATTCATGGGATTTGGCCTTTTAGATAACTCTTTTCGAGAGAATCCTTTAGTTTTCTCCGTATGTTTCTTTTCCTCGACCATGTGATAGCGAGAATAGAATACAAGACGACGTGTGACCTAGGGACCATAACCCTTATATAATCAGTATTATATTGGGTAACCTATTTTAACACATCATTAAAATAGGAGTAACCCATTCGATCTCTACACATTATAGGCTCACACTCTATTAGATACATAAAGCCCAATTATTTAAGCCTTATTTGATAACATATAAAATGGGTTTAACCTTATTTGATCCACAATACATAAAGGGTGTTTTGGTGAACTTATCTAAAAGGTCTTATAAGTTCCTACGTTTTATAAGTTATTTTTAGAGCTTATAAGATGTTAGATCTTATTTTAAGAATAAGTTGTTGAAGTGTTTGGATAAAATAAGATGGTGTAGATTTTAAGATATTAGTTATGACAATATTGTAATTAAAAATAGTCAAAATTAAAGGAGGTTGTTGAAATAAGATCTTATTTTGAAAAAAGTTGGGGTTCCCTACTTTTTAAAAAACAACTTATAAGCACTGACATCTTATTTTGGGAGTTTATAGGATCTTTTTTTAAAAAAAAAAAATTACCAAACAAATTAATTTAAACAGTTTATAAGCTCTCAAACATCTTATAAGATTTTTGAAGAGCTTATAAGCTCACCAAACACCCTCATAGTTATTTCACATATAAGTTCAATGTTGGATTAATGATCCAACAATTTTAACACTCTTTTAATTTTAAAAAAATAAATAAATTACCAAAATATTATTCATAACATTTTAAAAGCTCTATCATTTACTTATCCAAATATTTCAAAAACATTTTAATTTAAATATAAATCGACTATTATGTATAAGTGTAATGCATTAGATATGTTTGGGTTTTTGCCAAATTTCGGTAAGACTACAATTTTGACAATTAATATTAGGTTAATACTAATTATAACTTTCCCCGCTTAAATAATTTTAGTAATCAAGTCATCGTGAGATGATCCAATCTAATTTATTGGTGTTGGGTATCTATGTGCCAAAGATGTGAAACAAAGAATACCGATTAATACAAAGATTAAAGTACAATATATTAAACCGAAAAAATATAAGTACAAAATGAAATACCGAAAGTAAACAATAAAACCAATTAGGGCTAAAACCCTAATCTCAAGATCTCGAGATACGCTCGGCTCGGGTTGTTGAACCATCCAAAGATAGTCACACAAGACACCGAATGCCACCAAGACCCTCAATAGCCAAGAACCAAATCCGGCCTCCCAAGAACCACTTTGGTTTCCACCTAGGAACCCTAGATCTAGCCACGAAGAAGAAGAACTCGCAAACCCACATAAACCCTAACCCCAAAACTTCGTATCGCACACAAAGGCTTTGAACAGAGAACCCTCATTGTAAGATCACAACTCGATCTAATAAGAAATCACAAAGAAATCATACAAGAGGTAGGATTTTCTAGAGAGAGAGAAGACTCGTATCACGAGAGAGAATTCGAGGGATGAGAGAGAAAGAGAACTTATAATATGAACTAGGGTTTTACTCAGAGCGGCCGTTTCATAGGGCAAATGGATGGTTGAGATCAAGAGGCACAATCTAATGGTTATAAAGTAAGTAAAGGATCCGCGCTTTATAAACCGGGTCCAGAATTCAAACCCTCGACCTAGGCTAAGCCAAGTGGGTCGGGCCGCATGGCACATGGGTCAAGGGCTAATTGAGGAATGGGTCGGGGACATTATGGGCCAATATAAATAAGTGGGACAAAATATCCAACAAATCTCCAACTTTTGGGCCACTAATGGGGTACTTAGACAAATGGGTGAAATTCACTTCATCATAGCCTTAATGCCTACTTAGCACATAGCATAGTAGGACTTTCACCATAATAAACACATAGCAAATTATGGTACCAAAGAAACACAATGTAAGTCGGATTTTAATATTGACTACACAAGCACAAAGCAAGTCTTTATCCAAGGTTTGGACTAACCAAAGAAACACAAAGTAAGCCACACCGAGGGTAATCACCAGGGTAAACTAATCACCAAAGTCAAAAACTCGTATTTTTAAACGGGTTTGAAACTTAGATACGAGTAGACACAAGTACCCATCTCTGAGGATTGTATTCAAATACAATTTTTTCAAGACTTATTAAACCTTTTGAAACAATGTCTCTTTATAATAAAACCTTACACCAATATGTTTAGTATGATCAAGAAAAATAGGGTTTTTGTAGAGCTTAATACCGTTATTGATCAGAAATACTACAACTTCTCCTTTCAAAAAACCAATTTCAAATTAGGTCCTTTAACCATAAGGCCTCTTTTAAGGCTTGATCCACACGCAACATCTTCTCGCTCGCCGGTTGATAAAGCCTCAATATTTTGTCGTTGAGATTTCCAACTCATAGAACAACCACAAAAGGAAAAAACATAAGAAGTAGTAGATTTTCTTTATGTGTCATTGGAATAATTGGAGTCAACATACCACTTTAAAACAATGCCATCTCAGTACATTTTGAAAATTTTAAACTATAGTTGACGAGAATGAACCAAATATCTCAACAACCACTTTACAACATTCCAATGAATAATGCCAGGATTTGCCATATACCTACTCAAGCAACTCACAAAGATTAGCTATGCCTGGTCCGCATCGAGGTACATGATGATCCTATGGCATTAGCATAGGGAACATTTTTCATAGTTTGAAAATCGGCTTGCTTTTAGGTGATTGCTCCTTGCTTAACCCAAAGTGTGCGGCAATGGGTACATTCACGAGTTTATCATTAGACATAAAAAACTTTTTCAAGATTTTTTCAACATAAGAAGATTGATTCAAGTAAATCACGAAAGTTTCCTATCTCTAATAATATTCATTCCCAAAATCTTTTTGGCATCTCCCAAGTACTTCATATCAAATTTATCACTTAGACAAGATCTCACATAATCCACGATTTGATACAAGGATCGACAAGTAATATATCATCCACATAGATTAATAAGAAAACAGGTGACTCAAAGATTTTCTTTAAAATACAAGCGATGATCAAAATTACACCTTTTAAATTTTAAAGGCAACATACATTATTCAAATTTCTTATTCCACTTTCTTGGTGATTGTTTTAAGCCATACAAAGATTTCTTGAGCAAACATACATAATCGAGACTTAGATTTATCAACAAAGCCCTCAGTCGCCTCATATAAATCTTTTCATCTAAGTCACCATGCAAAAAAGCGCTTTTACATCAAGTTGTTTAAGTTTCCAAATCAAATTGAGCAACTAATGCAAGCATAATTACAATGTAAATTTAACAACGATGCAAAAATTCATGTAATCTACACTTCTTTATGAGTAAAACCTTTTGCCACAAGTCTTGCTTTATATATGACAGAATCATTTTCATTCTTGACTTTAAACAACCACTTACAATCCACAATGAACAATAATCGTGGTTTTGTTATAAGAATCCAGGTTTTATTAACATGCAAATAGTTCATTTCATCA
The DNA here is from genome assembly GCA_016081115.2 of Rehmannia glutinosa. Classification (NCBI taxonomy): domain Eukaryota; kingdom Viridiplantae; phylum Streptophyta; class Magnoliopsida; order Lamiales; family Orobanchaceae; genus Rehmannia; species Rehmannia glutinosa. Next base: position 71,382,774 of record CM071924.1, on the reverse strand, counting down.
GTCATAACATTTAACCACTCATTACCATGCTCAGATTTTAAAGCTTCATTGTAGGTTTTAGGCTCGGTGTTATCAATAGAATCATACACGAAAAATACATATGAGGCGATATGATAATCAAAGAAATTTGGTAGGGGCTCTAATGTTTCTCCTGTTTCTATCCCTAGTCAACAGATAATCATTCAACTCATTATCGTGTTCATCTCATTTACGACATCATGCACATTATCATCCACAAAGATCATGCGCATCAAGTTAATCATGAATATCAAGTACATTCTCTCAATCGGAAAGGCAAATTATCATTTTCGTAAATCATGCACATTCTCATATTCGAAAACAGGTAAAGGAATGATAGTAGTTTCATTTTGAGTCTACACTCATTTGAAATGGTGAGATTTTCAGAAAATCATTAAACACCATATCCTTACTAATCGAACTTTGAAACCAATTTCTCCCTAGACCACAATCTGCCCTTTAACCCCATTAGAGTATCCCCAGGAAAAACACACTTTAGTGATCTTGGCTCAAGTTTATCGTCTTTTGGTGTACACAAAGTTGAACATCCAAAAAATTTAAGTTTGAAAAGTCAACTAGTTTTTTCTGACCACACAGATTCGTGGATACTTTCCCCTTAAAGGCACAGATGGTGATCTATTTATCGTAAGCAAATTGTATGAACAACCTCACCCTTAACGTTTTGGAAAGACCGAGAAAGTAAGCATACTCCTCACTCTTTCTCGAAATAGTCTTGTTCATCCTCTCGGCCACACCATTCTCACTGAAAGGGGAAAGGCACGATCTTGTGTCTTACAATACCGACTCTTCACGTAGTCTATCCAAATTTTTGGTTACAAAATTCTAAACTATTGTCGATTCTAAGGTACAACCTTTTTACCAGTTTGATTTTCTATAAAGATCTTCCAGTTTTTAAACTTTTCAAAAACATCAAATTCGTTTTTCAAAAGAAATATAAACACCTTTCTAGAGAAATCATCAATCACGATAGAAAATATTTGTTTCCACCATGGTGGGAACACTAGAAGGACCCCAAACACATGCAAGTATTTTAAAATATCGAACACGTAGATTGTTTAGGATAGGAGGAGGTGGGAAATTGAACCTTTTGTTGTTTTTCAAACACACAGAGTCACACAATGGCACACACGACAATTTATCATTTCCGAAACACCCATCTTTATGTAAAATTTCAAGGCTCTTAAAACTTATGTGACCAAGCCTTCTATGCCAAAGTTCGATTTTATTTTCTTTAACAGAGTTCACATAATTCACGAGTTTTTACATCATCGCAGACTCAAGACAACAAACATATAAGTTCCTCCTTTTTTTAGCATTTATAACAACAAGAGAGCCTTTTAAAATTTTCATAACCCCTTGCCCCACATACCCTCTAAACCATCGTGATTCAAGTGCAACACATGACATCAAGTTATTACTTAAATCTAGAATATGCTTTACATCTTTCGGAGTGATCACATAACCAGAATTAAACTTTAAACATACATCACAAATTCCAAACACTTGGCATTTTTTCTCATTTGCCATAGAAAGCAATTACCATGTTTAAGTTCGAGTAATTGAAAAACAAATTTACGAAAGGGGACATATGGAAGGTACATGCATAATCTATAAGCCATTCGGATTCACGAGAAAGATTGTGAAGGCACAGAATTCACATAATCATGCACATCAAAAACCATAAAAACATCACCCAATTGTTCATTACTAGTAGCCAAGTTAACATGATCATTGGATTGGTTCTTGTTATTGTTTTGATTCTCATTTTTCTTGTTAGGACACTCTTTGACATAATGGCCTTTTTCACCACGCTTATAACATTTTCCATGTTTTTATCCGGATTTAGACCTGCCTTTTCCCTTTTTATCGACATATCCTTGTTAGAGTTATTTCCATTTTCCTTGTTTCGGACCTACCTCTAACATGCATATCTTCACCATTGTTATTCTTATTCCCCTTTCCAGACTTTCAAATCAAGTTCTTTACTCTTAATGCCATTAATAATAGTATCAAGGTAATATTATCTCTGCCATACTTAATAGCGATTGGACATCATTGTAGGTATCGGGTATAACATTCAAAAGGACAATAGGAGAATAATCATCTATGTTTTTGTCACCAGTAGCTTAATGTCTTGAATCAGTTTAGTAAAAATATCAAAGTTTTCATCCATATCTTTGGACAAATCCGGTTTAAATCTAAAGAATTTTTCAAGCAAAAACAACTTAGAAGGCAAAGAAGTTTCCGTGTATAATTCCTTTAGTTTATCCCATAAAGCTTTATCATTGGATTGTTTACCAACTTTTCTCAAGACAACATCATATAAATTCAAGATAATAGAGGAATAGGCATATTCATCAAGTTCGATTTTGGTTTCTTCATAATCTTTATCGGAAAAACTCGCCTTCAATAGCTTTAAAAACTTTTTGTTTTTTTTTGAATAAATGGAAATATATAAAAAGAAAGGAAAAAGTCCCGATCACAAGCCGATCGGTAGCAAAGGAAAAACAATGTTAAACTTCAGAAAAAAATAACAAAAATAACTTAAAGACGCATTTTAAATGAAGGGCGTCTGCTTCTGAGGATTTTCGAATGACATTATCATTTGTTTTTTTCGCCCGTGCTTGATTATCATCTAGATGGTCCGATGTGTCTGTGGAATGTCGACCCAAGACCCTCGAGCCACAATTACCATAGTCCTCATAGCTTCGGGAATCACATGAGCGAAAGACAAGCGGAGTAGTTGAGGAGTCGCCTACCTTGGTCTTTAAAGCTTCCAATTGGTGTGCATCAACTTGAAAACGAAAATTAAGAGGATAGCCGGATGTTGGAGATGTTGATGCATGATCTCAAGTCAAAGATGTTTCATCACTCTCTTTTAGATTTAAATTTGATTCGACAACATGAGAATAAACCACAATAGCTAGTGAATTATCTTGCGTCGTTGGTATGGTGTGATCATTTGTAATGGTTTCAACATACTTATCTCGAAATGAGACCCGGACTACAATCATTTTCATGTAGAGCTTCAAACGGATTTCGAGTAGAGACTTTTTGTTGAGGGCGTGAAGATTTCCCAAATGGGAGGTTGGTCCTCAACACTAGGTTGGTCTTCCTCGGCATAGTCCGCCTTGTTTTCTTGTGATAACCTTTGAAATATTAAGATTATCCCCGTCCATCCCATCAAGAATGGCAAACCGATTAGAAGAAACGAGGAATAGTTAAATTAGCCCGTGTTGGAGAAGGAGCCAATTCAACAACCTTCGAACCACAACATCGATCGAACTTGATCGGTCCCCACCCGAACCCGAGGGATCCAAGACAGTTTCTTGGGTTGCGTACTAACCGCATGACGAGGGGGCCTGGGATTCCGAGAGCGGTTGCGACCCCTAATAGTCGATTGCCCATCCGAAATTTTCTTCTCGAGGTCGCCAAATGGCCAATGATTTCGCAATGACAACAAAAATCCGGGAGACACTCGTAATGGAAGAAAACGAATCTGAATGACCCGCTCGTTCAATCATCATCTTTTCGGGTAAATTAGTACTCAAGTTAATGTCGACGAGGACCCGTGCAAAATGTCCCATGGGACCGTTCAACGTTATATCATCTATTTTGATAGGTGAACCAATGGCTCGAGCAAATCCCCATCAACACCTCGGGATGCCAAGATTCCCAACTTAATCCCAATATCCGCACCCAAATTTGTGCTATCGAAGTGGTAGTATTATCGGATCAAAATTCGGTGTCCAAGGTCAGAATCAAAAGGATCCGGGGACAAGGACCATAATCGTTTACGCCAAACAACATCATGATCTATGAGCTTATCAAAGTGAATATTATAATACCCTTTGCCAAGAGAAATAATCTTAAAAGGAGAGTCAAGACGCCAAAGAGATTTCAATTTATCATGCAATCGAGAAAGAGTCGGTGGCTTCTGACCATTGACATAGAGGTGCGCCCAATCAACGATTGTTCACATAATTTACGTCTAGAGTCATAGATTTCATCACTAATATGCAGGGAATAGAGATTACCTTTCTTCGTAGGCATATGCGGAGAACCGACCGCGATATCATGCATCGAGGCCATAATATTGGGTTTCTTTTAGCATACCGTAGGACGAGCAACATTAGACGGTAAAATTTGGCGCGGAAGGCTGATTCAAAGAGCCCTAGGCGTCGAAATATGGGCGAAAACCCTAGTCGGAGCGGAAACCCTAATTGAACCATGAGGGTTTACGGTAGAGACGAAACAGTTGAATAGTCCGAGAGTCTCCGACATGCGAGTGTGTGGGAGGAGTAGGGTCGGAATTGTTGATACTATCGTCGGACATGAAAAAGGCGGCGATTGTAGCAATGGTGGAAACGAAATTTCTGGAAAAGAGAATTGTCCAAGTAAGCCATGGACACAAGCAAACGACGTGGACAAGATCAACGCCGGTGGAGAAGAGAAACGATCAAATCTTGGATTTCATCGTTCACCACAAAAAGATTAGGGTTACGTCTTTTTCAAATGGTGGGGAGACCGTCATCACAATCATTTAAAAATTTTTGTTGAATAAGAATACCTTTCATTTATTGTTGCCAAATGGAGAAATCGATTTTCCATTGAAGGGTTCCATATGATATCCGAAAATCCGGCCATTTAAAGGACACGAAATAGTCAAGAAAAAATAGCACACACAAAGATAATCACCTGGAAGTAGAAACACAAAATAGGGCCACGAATACACATCACAAAGCAAGTACCAAGATCGTAGTACAATAACACCGAAAATGAAAAGACACAAGAAATCTTGGTCAAGATTCCCTTGCACCTCAGGATTCCACTACACTCACGGTGCGGTCAAGAGGCTTGAGTGCTTAGGGTTTCTATTCCAAGAAAATAAAGGAAAGAAGAGATACTAACTATGACCAACACACACAAAGTTAGGGTTTAGAAAATATCACTTCCAAAAGTTAAGTTAAGGAAAATATTCTTTCAAAACTAATCACCAGAGAACACCGAGAACCAACGAATCGAACCAAAGCACCAACCACCAAATCGGCGGATAGGTGCTCGATACCACTATTAGGTATCTATTACCAAGATAGAAACAAAGAATACCAGTTAATCACAAAGATTTAAGTATAACAATAAACCGAGAAAAATACAAGTACAAAATGAAATATTGAAAGTAAACAATAAAACCAATTAGGGCTAAAACTCTAATCTCAAGATATGAGATAAGTTAGAAACTCATTGCTAAACCACCCAAATATAGTCACACAAAGACACCGAAAACCACCAAGACCCTCAATAGCCAAGAACTAAAGCCGACTTCCCAAGAACCACTAGTTTCCACCCGGGAACCCTAGATCTAGCCTCGAAGAAGAACAACTCGCAAACCCACGTAAAACCCTAACCCCAAAACTTCGTATCACACACAAAGGCATGAACAAAGAACCCTCACAAGAAGATCACAACAGATCTAACAAGAAATCACATAGAAATCATACAAGAGGTAGGATTTTCTAGAGAGAGAGAGAAAGACGCATCGAGAGAGAGAATTCGAGAGATGAGAGAGAAAGAGAAATCGAATATGAACTAGCGTTTCTATAGCGGCCATTTAATAGGGCAAATAGATGGCTCGGATCAAGAGGCACAATCTAACGGTTAATAAATGTAAGTAAAGGATTCGCGGTTTATAAACCAAGTGAAGATGAATAGAGAATTGTATTCCATATATTAATTATCAAAATTAGAAGCGAGATCCTTTTATAAGGATTATACAACAACGTTCCTATTGTCTAAAAAGAATGAGATAATTACAAGATAATTACAAGATATTTATAATCAACTAATCTAGAAATAATCACAAGGTAATAATTACAAGATATTTATACACTCCCCCTCAAGTTGGTGCATAAATGTCGTGCATGCCCAACTTGTCCAAAGTTTGATGGAAGTGTTTGCTTGATAATCTTGCTTTAGTAAGAATATCTGCGAGTTGATCTTGGATCGAACATATGGGACTTCAATTATCCTTGCTTCTATTTGTTCTTTGATAAAATGTCTATCAATTTCCACATGTTTTGTACGATCATGTTTGAATCAAGGTTATGAGCTATATCACAAGCCACCTTGTTATCACAAAATAATTTCATAGGAAATGTATGTGGAATTTTGAATTCTTGTAGCAAATTTTTAATCCATAGTAACTCGCACAATCCTTTAGCCATTCCTCTATATTCTCGTTCAAAGACTAGATCTAGCTACCACTCCTTGTTTTTTACTTCGCCATGTAACTAAGTTTCCTCCAACAAATGTCAAATATCCCGCATTGAACGTCTATCATCAATACAACCAAAGACAATCTGCATCAAGATAACCTTCAATAGTTAAAGAAACCCCTTTGGTAAACATAATCCCTTTACCTGAGACGACTTTAGATCTTTGCAAGATACGAAAGACCGCCCTCATATGTTCTTCACCTTTGGGTGAGTGCATATATTGGGGCAATACTCAATGAGTAAGCTAAATCGGCCTAGTATGAGCAAGATACATTAACCGACCCACTAGTCTTTGATACTTTTGTTTGTTTGCGGGGATTTGATCTTGAAAAATGCCCAACTTAACATTCTCTGCAGCAGGAGTATCGATAGATTTACAAGCTAGCATGCCCACAACATTTAGTAAATCTAAAATATATTTCCGTTGTGATAGAAATATACCATGTTTGGACCGTAACACCTCAATTCCCGTAAAGTATTTTAACGGTCCAAGATCTTTCATGTCAAATTCCCGCGAAAGATAAGTTTGCAAGGCTCAATTTTCTCATCCTCATCATTTCTGTTACAATAATATCATCAACATATATGATAAGAAATGACAATTTCCCTTCTTTTATGCTTAATGAATAGGGTATGATCATAACTACTTTGTCGAAACCCGAAAGCCTTCATTGAACTTGTAAATCTACCAAACCAAGCTCTTGGTGACTGTTTTAACCCATACAATGACTTCCGTAACCTACAAACTTGTTTACTTCCTTCAATTTGCAGCCTACATCCTGGAGGTAATTCCATGTATACTTCTTCTTGAAGATCTCCATGTAGCAACACGTTCTTCACATCAAATTGATGTAGAGGCCAATCAAAATTTGTAGCTAATGACAAGAGGATACGTGACAGTGTTTATTTTTGCAATAGGTGCAAAAGTTTCGAGTAATCAATCCCATAAGTTTGGCTATATCCTTTTGCGACTAGTCGTGCTTTTATATCTTTCAATGCTCCCATCTGCTTTGTATTTGATGGAAAAAATCCAACGACATCCAACTATTTTTTTTTCCGTCGGGTAAATCAATTACCTCTCATGTTCCATTCTTTTGAAGAGCTTTCATTTCTTCATTCATTGCATCTTTCCACACGCAATCTTTTATAGCTTCCTGCACACTATTAGGAATATGCAGCGAGATAATTGATTCGCAAATGATTCACATGTCTTTGATAACCTATGGTAAGAAACATAGTTATTTATTGGGTATGGTCCAGATGTTAGAGTAGGTTCATAGCTCATTCTAGGAATACCTCTCGTGGTGCGATCGGGAAGTATTCAAGTGAAGATGGAAGGTTCTCATGTGGTTCAACTTGTGAAGATGACTCTAGGGGATCAAGAAAAGTCGACGATTGATCATGCATGCGGATCTGTTACAACTTGACTCTATTATTTTGGTCACATGTTTCAAGAGTTTCCATATCCATTTGTGAGACTTGTTGCTCAGTGTCAGGATCAACTTGTGATTCAACTCAAAAAGTTGCACAATTTTTTTAAATTATTGGCTCTCACTTGGTATCTCGATTGGATAGTTCAAGGATCGCAAGTCAATACTTCTCTCCCGACTTGCGGTTTCGAGTAGTAGGAAAAAACATTTGATGCTCATGGAACCGAACATCCATAGTAACATACATTTTATGAGTTAGAGGGTGATAACACCGTATCCTTTTTGATGAAGACCATATCCAACAAACACACATTTAAGGGCACGAGGTTCGAGTTTGTGTCAAGCATGATGGGAATATGAACAAATGCGGTGCAACCAAAAACTTTCGGTGGTAGATTTGATATTGGTGGTATGGATAGGTTGAGGTTTAGTGTTTCAAGTGGAGTATGAAAGTTAAGGATACGGGATGGGATTCAATTTAATACGTAGGCTGCAGAGTAAAGAGATTCTCCCCAATATTTGTTAGGAATTTTATTGTTTAGATTTTGATGAATGCCATGTAAAACTTAGAATAGAAAGTTGGCACCCCAATTCTTGTTGTAAAATGCATTGTAATGAATAGAGTGCCAAGTTTAGTCAAGACAGCTACGCCTAACATGCAAGAAGACAATCAAGACTGGAAGGAAGACTCTGCCGTGAGACAATGAGTATGGCAAAGAGGAGTGGACGGGAACTCTGTGAAGAAGCGGTGAGATGCAAATGAGTGGAGCATCGGTCAAGTCACCAAGAAAAGCTAAGTCTCAAGTTGAAGTGACAAGAGTCATCCAATGATTGGAAGTGACTCTAAGTCACCTGGGAAAGCAAGGAAATGCGGTCAAGTCGAGATAATCGAAAAAGAACCGTTGCGAGAAATCAAGAGATTTACTTAAACAAGTAATATCTCCATACCACCTTTCTCGAGTGCTCGGTCCCGAGCGTGCAAATGGAATGAACCAATGGGAAGCACTACACCGTGTCGAACTCGAAAAGGTGAAAGAACAATTCATACGAGGAAATGGCAATTCCAAGAATCGCAAGCCAACGATCGCAGCAAGCGACTTTCAAAAATAAGCCTATCTCTTCAACGGGCAAATTTTTGAAAGTTCACTATAAAAAAGGCCGAGGAGTTTGTTTGAGAGAAGATGATGCATGAATGACACATACGTGAGATAGACAAGCACATTAGAAAAACTCGAAACAATCTCAATCCTCAAGCCTACATTTCAAGTACATCAATCCAACACTCACCCGTGAAGGAAAGAGAACTTCAATCGGTTGAAGAGAAAAATATCAAAACAAGGGGTCTACTTTCCGAAAGGATTGTAGAAAGGTTCAAGGTTGAACCAAGTCTTAAGCTTTTGGAGGGCTTCGTGATCAAATCCAAAGAGCTTGAGCAAGTGAGTCAGTAGTAGCAAAGCGCAACGCCTGTGAAGAAGCCGAGTCGCATCGTACGAGAAGCGGTGAGTGATCAAGGCGTCTCAGATCGAGTCCCTAAGGATCAAGTTGGCCGTTGTGATCAAGACTTGTATCTGGACTGTTACCACTTTGTAAACCGATCATTACTTAGTGGATTCCTCCGGGAGTTGGAGAAGAGAGGAGTAGAAGAATTACCCCATCTTCGAACCTCTATAAAAACTTTATTGTGTCATTTACATTTCAAAATTTAAATTCCCGCACTTTTAACTCGCTTATATCTCACGATAAATTTGCTATCCATTTGATAATTTACAAGTACTAAATCAAGCTCTAATATCTTGCTTAATCAAACTTAAGGGTGTTAAGTCTTCCAATGAAAATAAAACCACAAATGAGTTAAATTGTAGCCAACAAATGAGTTACTCCATCAATGGCTCACCGAAATTCATTGAGAGATTAACTCTACTTGAGTGACTAATTCGACTATCCATCAAGGACACAAATTGCAGTAGAATTAACTCTGTAGATTTAAAAGGACTAAATCGAAAATTTGGTAAGGTTTATTCAACCCCCTTCTAAACCTTACACTTACACCCCTTGGACCTACAAGTGGTATCGGAGCGGTTGGTTCATTGAACCCTCCGCACCGGTTCTTGAACTAGATCTCCAAACTTTTCAAAGTCCGCTTTAGTACTTAAACTTTCAAAACTCTTTTTATTAAAAGTTATTATCATGGAAGCAAATTTGACACGCATCCCTATGTTCACTATTGAAGAATTTGATGATTGGAAAATTCGTATGCGAGGCTCATCTATCAAAGATTACATGATGAGATGTGGATAGTAATAGAAGATGGGCCTCTACAAATATTAAAGGTGAACACGATTTGTACGAAGAGTTGCGAAAGAGTGTTGCTCCTAGACCAAGGAGAAAAACCAAGATGACAAATGATGAAAAAGATACAACCTGGATAATGTAGCCAAGGACATCCTCTACAAAACCTTGGACAAAGCCATGTTCAACAAAGTCAAATCATGCAAAACGGCTAAAGAAATCAGGACAAGTGACATTGATTTGTGAAGGCTCGAGCAAATCAAAGAAAACAAATTATCAAATGGGTCGTATGAGAAGTTTGAAAATTTCAAAATGATCTCGGGAGAGAATCGGATCAACTAGACGCTCGGTTTACGAAAATCACAAATGAGTCATCTACACTTGGAAAGGAATATACACGAAGAAATGTGTATGAAGATCCTAAAAGTCTTCCAACCGATGGGAAATGAAGGTCATGGCACCGAGACATTCCATGGACCTATCAAAGACATCCAACCATGAACTATTCTCGCACCTCAAAGCCTATGAGTTTGAGCCGAGAAGAAAAGACCAGGAAGAGACAGTTGTACCCAAAACAAAATGCTCTAATTGTCAAAGATGGGAAGAGAGCCGAGGTCAAAGAGGCAATTGACCCGGAAGAAATAGCCCTGATGGTTAAAAGATTTAACAAGTTCTTTAACAAGAACTACAAGAGAGGAAAGGGTGAATCTTCCGTAAGACACTCGGCTCCTCCAAATCAAGGGATGATAGGCCAACCAAGAGAACGGATCATCAACAAGTTGAGTATCAAAGGGTGACAACTCAAGAGTAGAAAGAGTCGATCAAAAGGTCAATATCTATGTTGGAATTGTAGACAACCAGGTCACTATGCCATTGATCGCTCATATCCTGTAGTCAACAAGCACAGAATGAAGAAGAAAGAAAGGTCTTGAGAGAAAGAAGACAAGAAAAGAAAAAGGCAATGATGGTGCAGAGATCACGAGACAAATGCAAGTCAAGAGAGACAAACCGATTCGAGAGCAAAGAAGCCGACTACTCGAGTGACTCAAGAAGAAGCCTTGATCCGCTTAATGGCCAAAGAACAAGATCAAGAAGATGAGGTACAATCTAATTCAACAAGCTCGGACACTAGTGATAGTGATCGTGACACACACACTTCATCACCTCTCGATCTTTATGATTCATTAGGCAAAATGATGAAAGATTTTGAGCACATTAAATCCTCACACACACTATTGAATGAGGAAAAACAGCCTACTTAAAGGTCAAAAACTCAAAGTTGACTAAGGAGCCGAGTACTCTAAGTCAAATAGTCATTGAAAATGAAAGTTTAAAGGCTGAAAATGCTAAATTAGTAGCGTAAATTGCTGCTATAGAAAAGAGGAGAATGACCTCAAAAATGTTATTACCTCATTCACTAAGGCATCTAAATCATTGGATGATCTTATTATGAGTCAAAGAGAATGTGGAGACAAGACAGCTTAGGATTTAATTCCTTTGTGCCATGTCAAACCTCAAGAGTAATTTTGGAAAAAGGATCTTCAAGTCATGAAGAGTCCGAAAAATCCAAAACTCTAAATATTGCACACACTTTCACTCCAAAGCACAATACTAAGCAAACTAGCCTTGGTTACAAAGGAAAAGGAAAATGTTTCGACCCGATTGAGTATCTTTGAAAGGATGAGAAAAGAGATTCACGAGTCCTCAAAGAACTCCAAACAAAAATACTCAGAAAGAGGAAGCGAGCTACCAAAAATCCCAGAAAATCCATAAAAGAAATACATATGATGGGAATGGTAGAAAATATCCAAGCCAAGCCGATTGGAATAATGTGAACTATCAAAGATAGACTTATGGAATATAAGCCCAAATGGCAAATGCCTAGAACTCAAAGAAAGGCCATTCCAAAAGCACAAGAGCTTTCATCAAACACATATATACCTAGCACTACACTCAAAAACACCACAATTACCCAAGGAAGGCAATTGCTAAAACACATGTGCGGGGCATACAGACAAAAGAGACAAATTGTATGAACCTAGAATCCCCAAGCAATTTGCCAGGATTAATTATGATTATGGCACTCGATAGATGGCAACCCCTTAGAGTCAAATCATTTGGCTATAGGTTGGTTGGATCATCTTACAATTCTAACCCCTCAGACCCGGACAAGTATGGGTACCTAAAACTTAATTTCCTTGATTGCGGTTTCAAGGAACAAATGAGTGCCAAGGAACCTGGTACATGGATAGTGGTCGTTCCGGACATATATGACAGAAATAAGAGAAATCACAAAATTCAAGGAAGTCAAAGGAGCCAAAGTCATATTTGGAGGAAATGAAGCTCTGGTGAAATAAGAGGCATTGGATCCATCAAGAGGAATGGATTAGAAATCACGATGTTGCATATGTTGAAGGACTCAACTTCAACTTACCGAGTATCGATCGGCTCGGACAAAGGGCTACAATGTTGGATTCAACATGGGTGTATGCCAAATCAAGGATCTTGAATCAAATGAAGTTGTACTTTGCGCAAGGAAGTAGACAAGAATATGTATGTAGTGGATTGGTCAACCGCAACACCCAAAGACTGTCTACTAGCAAAGAGCACAAATTTGAATCAAGTTGGTTGTGGCACAAAAAGCCGAGTCACCTGAATTTCAAAACAATTAACAAGCTAGCAAGAAGTCATCTTGTAGAAGGACTTCCGGACTCGATATACAAGAAGGAGAGTATATGTGATGCATGTCGGAAGGAAAACAAATCAAGTCATCGTTCAAAGAAAAGACATGCCCATCCTCAACAAGAATATTGATCCGCTTCATATGGATCTATTTGGCCCGGAGGAACCAAACAAAGATAAGTGGAAAGAAATACACCTTGGTGGTAGTAGATGACTACTCAAGATATACATGGACAATATTCATGTGCAAGAAGAAAGAAACTCTACAAAAACTACCACAAATGATGAAGAGGATTCAAAATGAGAAGAGTCAAACCATTATCAAAATAAGATCGATAGAGGAACCGAGTTTGTCAATGGAATAATAACTCAAGATCTTGTATTGAGAATGGTATTGGTCATGAACTATCACCGCAAGGACTCCACAATGAGAATGGAGTTGCGAGAAAGAATGAACAGAACCCTCAAAGAAGCGAAAAGACCATGTTAGTCAAGCAGGGGTTACCAAAAAGATTTTGGGTCAAGCAATCAACACAAATTGATACACCCAAAACAGGATGTATGATAAACAGACAAAATGACAAAGACTCCTACGAGATCCGGACTGGAAGAAAACCAAATGTTGCATATTTCGAATATTTGGATGTAAATGCTTCATTCACAACAATGGCAAAGACAACCTAAAGGCTTTTGATGCTAAAGCGATGAGGGTATCTTCTTAGATACTCACCAAAGCAAAGCCTACAGGATACTCAACAAAAGAACTATGGTTACAGAGGAATCCATTCATGTAGTATTCGATGAGCCAAATGTAAATGGAGAAGACATTGAAGAGTCACCGATAAGTCAATCATCCAATCATACTGAAGGGTCCCTATCTTTGAAGTCAAGTCGGAATTATCAATTCGAAGAAGATGAGATAGTCAATCTCAAAAGCAAATGGAAAATTTGCAAATAAGTGACCACGAAAGAGTGACCCGCGGCAAAGAACACAAATCGCAAGTCGATCAATCCAGCTAACTCACTCCAACTTTGACGTAAGATGGCCGAGAGACCATCCACGAGAACTTGTCATTGGAGATATAAGAGAAGGTGTCAAGACAAGATCCAGAACTCAACAAGAAGCAATGTTCACATGCTTCATTTCGCAAATAGAGCCCAAAGATGTGTCACAAGCATTGGACGACACACATTGGATTCAAGCTATGCAAGAAGAGCTGAATCGTTTGAGAGAAATAAAGTATGGGAATTAGTGCAAAGACCCATACATCAAAATGTTATTGGAACCAAATGGGTATTCGTAAATAAGATGAACGAGGAAGGTTACGTGGTAAGAAACAAAGCAAGACTGTAGCCAAAGGATATTGCCAAGAAGAAGGGATAGATTTTGATGAAACATTTGCCCTCGTAGCAAGGTTGGAAGCTATAAGGATGTTTCTTGCCTATGCAACTCACAAGAATTTCATTGTATATCGATGGATGTAAAAAGTGCATTCCTAAACGGTTTATTGGAAGAAGAAGTATATGTTGAACAACCTCCGGATTTGAGCGAGAAGACTCTTGGAGACAAGGTATACAAACTCAAGAAAGCCCTGTATGGATTGAAACAGGCACCCGTAGTATGGTATGATACCCTGTCACAATTCCTAACGAAAATGGATTCACAAAAGGGAAAGTAGATAGAACACTTTTCGTAATTCAAGACAAGAAGAGTATACTTGCTTGTTCAAATATATGTGGATGACATCATTTTTGGATCCACTAACAAAGAGTCGTGTGAAAAATTCTCAAACCTCATTCAAAGTAAATTTGAAATGAGCATGATGGGAGAACCGACATTCTTCCTTGGACTTCAAGTGAAACAAATTAAGGATGGAACCTTCATAAGTCAAACAAAATATACCAGAGATTTAATGAAGAAGTTTGGTATGGAAGAGAAGTCTTCTCGTAAAAATACCAATGAACACATCACAAAATGGACATGGATGCAGATGGCAAGCCTCAGAGATCAAACAAGATACAAAGCACTTATCGGATCATTGCTCTATCTCACAAAGAAGCGGCCGTACATCACCTTTGTTGTAGGTGTATGTGCAAGATTTCAATCTGCTCCAAAAGAGAGCCATATGACAAAGCTAAGAGAATATTGAGATACTTGAAAGGAAGCCAAGAATTAGGCCTATGGTATCCAAAGGAAGGTGGATTCAAGCTAATTGGCTATTCGATTCTCGACTATCTTTGGTGCAGAGTGGACAGAAGAGCACTTCGGCACATGTCAAATGCTAGGAAACAGACTAATTTCCTGGTTTAGCAAGAAGCAAAACTCAATAGCCACCTCTACAAATTGAGGCGAGAATACATAGGCGGGCAAAATTGTTGCCCAAGTCCTATGGATGAGACAAAGAAATGAGAGACTATCAAGTTGAAGAGAAAGAAATTCCAATCACGTGTGATAACACAAGTGCCATTGCAATCACTCAAAATCCCGTGTTGCACTCAAGAACAAAACATATAGATGTCGATATCATTTCATAAGAGATCATGTTGAAAAGAAGGACATTATCTTGGAATACATCTCAACCGATAAACAACTAGGCCGACATCTTCACAAAACCATTATGTGAGTCAAGATTTGAAGAACTCAAGCATGAGTTGGGGTTGAATTGGTGGTGACACTCGACGAATCAAAGAAGAGAATTAGAACAGAAAAGGAGTGAAAAAGAGTGAAAAAATCATAAATCGCTCAAGAAATCACCAGATCGGAAAAGACAACTTTACACCGAGTCGGTGATAGGCGAGTCACCAAGAGAATCATGAGGAGTAGAGTTAAATCGGCTAAGAGATAAGTCAATAACTTATGAGCAAAGTGACAAAAACGCAATCGTTTTGACTTAAGCGGGAATGTTTTAAGGAACACGTCAAAGATAATGATGATGTGTACGGACATAAAGCCACACTAAGCTTATGATTGGATATAAATGCTTTGCCGCATTAAATACGAGACGTGAAATGCTCAATAGGCATGCGAAATCCAAGCCGTTGATTTCGATCACAATTCAAAACCGTCTGCACGCCCTTTCATAAACCATATTTAAACCATTTTCGTCCGCTTTCTCTCTCACACTTCTAAAAACTGCTTCATATCTTTCTCTCAAAAGGCAAAGGCAAATACTCTCGAAACCCTATCAACCTTCAAATCAATTTAAAGATTTTTCTTGATATAATCCCGAGAAATGGCACCAACTTATGACTTTACCAAGCTAGAAAGCAAATCCACACCGGTTCGATGGTGGATTTTGATGGAATGGTGAAGCAGGGGTCCGACGACACCCTGGTGAAGAAAATCGCTGAAAAGTTGGAAACGTCCCGGACTAAAACCGTTTCTAACGCTGGAATATCCTATGACCTATGTGGAGGAGGTCGCACAATTCTACGTGAATGCCGAGATTCACGATGAAGGAATCAAGTCATCTATTCACGGGAAGCAACTATCACCGCCAAGGATTTGGTGAATATTGCTCACTACCTGCGCAAGGAGCAACCGAGATTAAGGAAACGATGTAAACTTGGTGACGATGGAAAGAAATAGCCAAGTCCGACCTTGCCGATAAAATTATATACACAACAAACAAGAGATCTGAAGGAGGATTATCACAAATTGTTGGACATAGTTGCCAAATGTATCGACATCAAATTTGGCAGCTTTGACCAACTATCAAAGGCAAAGTGGTTGTGATGGCTGCAATCATCGAAGAAAAGAAGATAAACTGGCCGAGTTTATCTACAAAGCAGATCTGCCAAAACGTGGGAACAAGTCCTTCAAAGAAGATGGCACATTTGGAGGATCCCTAGGATATGGCCTAGTGATTGGCCGGCTATTGGAGGTGAAAGGAGTACCTCTTAGACATGGGAAGGCTTTCCATGTCAACAAGAGAATGTTCGAGCTAACCTCTCTGGTGCTCGGAAGCGAGCTTACGCCAAGAGAGTCGACACTGGGGGGGGAATCACCGACCAAGATACAAACGCTTCCTCTCCACCAAGAAGAAAGCTGCCCTGCAGCTGCCAAGTCTCACGCCCCGCAAAGAAAGAAAACCAAACATGCTCCCGCCCCCGCAGAGAGAGTCACCCGCCCAAGAAAAGCCGTGTCACCCGCCCTCGCAGCAGCGGCGAGAAGGACTCACAAATACCTTCTCCGATCGTCAAAAAAGAGGAGAACCGACAAGCCCAGCACGGCCAGCCTCCTCGAAAACAAACACCAAAGAACGGCCCCCGCGCCCAAGACTCGAGGGACACCGCCTCAACTGAAATTCCCCGGTACAAACCAGAGACGAAGAAGACTCGTCAAGCGATCCGAACAGAGAAACCAAATTGAGTCGATTATCTCGGCTAGCACAAATACAGAGACTATCGGAGAAGTAGAGTCTCCGGGATGTAGTTGATGAAACAACCAAGTCTGCACGGAGGCGACCAGCAGAGAGCAACTCAAGACACAACACTAGCTCACACAAAGCACAAGAAGAACCAGCCCAAGCAGAGAGTGATGTAATGATCCTATCTCCACCTTACCCGGACATTCAAAATCGTCTGCGTGAGTGGAGAAAATGGAAGTTGAGCAAGTCAAGGAACAGTTCAACGGCCGAGTTCATAGAAGAAGAAGAGGAATCGCTAAATTTCCTTGGACTAACTATCGTGCTCCCAAAGACTTGATGAGGACAAGCTCGCTTAGACATCCCGCAAATCTACAAGGATAGGGAGAGAGCAAAGCAAGCTGAAGAAGCCAAGACGTGAGAAGGCAAGCATCTTCCCTATCTCCCGCACCACGTAACACACACATCCTCTCCTTGATGTCTTCTCCGAAAGTGACGAGGAACTGAGAATGCCGCCGCCACGTAAAGAGTTACAAATGCAAAGAAAGCATTGCATGAATCAAGAATCCTTCACGAGCAAAGACTGATGGAGGGACCAGAGAGTCCTCGAACACAAACGAAATCGATCCAATGGGAGTGGTTCAAAGAAATAGCCACCGATGTTGCTGCTACCACTTCCCCACTCACTCGGAAGAAGGCAATAAGGAAATGGCGATGAAATCGGGCTAGTGGGGACCCCAAATGAGCCAACCCCTATTGAAGGTGTGCTACCACCGCCCCAACGGCTGAACCATCAATTGCAACAGTGAGTCCGAGACAAGTGACCCCACTCCAAGTCACTCACCGGTGCGCGGCTGAGGGGGAAACTCCTCCACTGCAGCAAGGTCGGAGGATGCTGCGATGACTCCACAAAGAAGCAAGGAGGCGAAGAAGAGAAATTACAATCACAAGAAGAACAACAAGTTGCCATCAACGAAGCTCGGACGATTGAGACTGTCTCACTGAGGTGCCAACCGCTCTGAAGGCTAATGACGCCTGATGCGAAATCGAGGCACGAAGAATGCCCTGGGAGTTAACACTTTGGGCGATGAAAGTGCAATCCATGGGGTTGAGAATCCAATGGATGCCGCCGTAGAAGACCCTAAGACAGTGACACTCACGAAAGGAGGACCAAGCCTCGCAGCAGAGAGAGACCTGGAGAAAATAAAGCCCACGGGAGGTTGAGACTTCCCAAAGAGGTCAAGTAGAGAACATCCCTCCCGCAATCATCGACCCATCCGAGAAGGAGATCGGCGCACTTCATGATTCCCAGGACAACCCCGATGTCACTTTTCCGGGGATCGGAAGGCAGAAGAAGAAGCCGAGTCAACTCCCATGACAAATCCAAAAGACTCACCAAGGGATGTTCCACACGAGCAAGTCCGATCCCAAGACTACTCAAACTTTTAACTTTGATGATGAGCCACCACTAGAAATCTCATCATCGTCCGATGACGCTCCGATAAGGCCGAGGACAAGTCTCTCGAAATGGAAAAATCACCGAGACCAACGGTTTAAAGACAAATGAGGCTCGCCAAGCGGGTCTACTTCACAACCAAACCCAACAACCAGAGACCACTGCTCCGGCTCCTCAAGCTCGCAGCAGATCGATTCCCAAAAGAACTTCACGCGCACCGCTCATCATCGAACAAATCCCAGATCGGCGGTGATGAATCTTTTGTGGAATCTTTCCCTTTCTCACAGAGATACCAAAAATGAACAAGCACGCTATCACAAACCACCTCCCGTTCTTCCAACACACCATTGTTCCAGATTGATTATGACTTCGATCTTTGTATGGCCATCACCGCAATGAAAGAATCACCAAGTTCGAGAAGTGTTCAAGGCACTCTTTCTTTGAAGTTGAAAGGATGGAGAGGCATCGCCTCTTTGGACATGCGATTGGACAATAGAGATGCCACCCTTACAGTGACTTAAGAGGCATAATTGAATAAGGGAATGGTGGCAACAAAGAAGAAACAATGCGTGTGGAACAGGTGAGATACTTCGACAATTGTTCAACAAGTCACGGTGTGGAGAGTCAAAATGCCGATCGAAAACGGCCGAGGAACACATTGAGCATATGCATGAAGCTCACACTGCCGAGATCAAGGCGCTGCGTGAGCGTAAATGCAAATGATATACGCGTTTGGAAGAACACATGACAAGAAAATTCAGCCTTCTCATGGCCGAGATGAAGTTGATTTGTGAGAATCCAACGCTACTCGCTCAATTCCGAGCCGCATACAACGCAACAGACTTGAAGCAGAATTCCACCATCGAAGACTCGACTTCATGCTTGCCAAAGATGTTCCTGGGGTTCCTCTATCCTTTGATGATGCCAAAAAGGGGAAGAGGAATACCTTAAAGCAAAGAAAAAATCAAGCCGAAAAAAGAAAGGAGCAAATGAGAAGGGAAAATCACCGGGAAGTCTTGAAACAAAGAAAGGAAAACTTGTTGAGGGGGAAGGATCGTGGATGTAACATTGATGATTGCACAAACCCCCAACAGGTCCTATCACACAAATGACATTATAAGAAGAAACTCCCGTGACTCTGCCACTCCAACACTCTGTTTGTATCTATGGCCGAGAAGAGAAAAGCAATTGAAGCGGGGATGAAGGAAATGGAAGGAAGAATGGATGCCAGGGTGATGAACATCTTGAAAGAACATGGAGGCATTCCGTTGGACAGAGACACGTATGCCATTTCGTATGTCGGACAGAGCCACGATCGCTGTTGACGAATTCAAAACGCTCGAATCAAGGATATTTTGCAAATATGTCCATGGCTCAAGCTTGGGACTTGTCTTGGGAAAAGGGTCTCACATTATGTGAAGAAGGCCGACAGACAAAGAGACTTCCCATCACTCTGCTGGCCACTCTGCTAGTCAATCACCAAGAAAAGACCCCAAGACAAAGATATCGCCCAGGTAGAGGAAGAAGCGGCGATGGAGGAAGAAGCTTGGACCTGTGGCCTCGCCCAAGAATATCGAATACGTAGATCCCGGAAAGAAAGGAGGGATCTCTTTGGGCCGGGCTTGACCAAGTGGCAAATTTGCGAGTGGCTAAAACTAACGCCGAGTATGCAAAGAGAATAGAAGAAAAAACAAAAGACAAACTCAGCTATGGCGGGAGAGACAGGAAAGAACAAGGAAAGATGAAGCCGCCAGGAAGGCATATGAGAAGAAAAAGAAGGCAAATGACGACGAAAAAAGAGGAGAAGAGAAGAAGATCTTGATCAAGATGAAAGAAGGAGACAAATGAAGGAGATGAAGTGTTGCATGTCAACCCTTCGTGTATTTTATCATGTAAATACATACAATGTAAGTCTTCTCGTAATAAAGTTATAAATTCTTTATTTTCAAGATAGACAAAATGTACTGATACACCTTATAAAAGTTGTAAAGTACAAGAATGATATGATCAATAAAAAGATTGATTCTCGCATATACATTCTATGTCAATACACTATCTGTATGTATCTTTGTTATTTGCATCTTTGTATGATTTAAGTTTTGGCATCATCAAAAAGGGGGAAATTGTTAGGAATTTTATTGTTTAGATTTTGATGAATGCCATGTAAAACTTAGAATAGAAAGTTGGCACCCCAATTCTTGTTGTAAAATGCATTGTAATGAATAGAGCTGGCCAAGCCGAGTCAAGACAGCTACGCCCTAACATGCAAGAAGACAATCAAGACTCGGAAGGAAGACTCTGTGTGAGACAAATTTGAGTATGGCAAAGAGGAGTGGACGGGAACTCTGTTTGAAGAAGCGAGATGCACAGTGGAGCATCACCAAGTCACCAAGAAAAGCCAAGTCTCAAGTTGAAGTGACAAGAGTCATCCAATGATTGGAAGTCGACTCTAAGTCACCTGGGAAAGCAAGGAAATGCGAAATCAAGTCGAGATAATCAGAAAAGAACCGTTGCCGTAAATCAAGAGATTTACTTAAACAAGTAATATCTCCATACCACCTTTCTCGAGTGCTCACCCCGGAAGCGTGCAAATGGAATGAACCAATGGGAAGCACTACACCGTGTCGAACTCAAAAAGGTGAAAGAACAATTCATACGAGGAAATGGCAATTCCAAGAACGCAAGCCAACGATCGCAAAGTGACTTTCAAAAATAAGCCTATCTCTTCAACGGGCAAATTTTTGAAAGTTCACTATAAAAGGCCGAGGAGTTTGTTTGAGAGAAGATGATGCATGAATGACACATACGTGAGATAGACAAGCACATTAGAAAAATCAAACAATCTCAATCCTCAAGCCTACATTTCAAGTACATCAATCCAACACTCACTTGTGAAGGAAAGAGAACTTCAATCGGTTGAAGAGAAAAATATCGAAAACAAGGGGGTCTACTTTCCGAAAGGATTGTAGAAAGGTTCAAGGTTGAACCAAGTCTTAAGCTTTTGGAGGGCTTCGTGATCAAATCCAAAGAGCTTGAGCAAGTGAGTCAGTAGTAGCAAAGCAAATTTTGCCTGTGAAGAAGCCGAGTCGCACGAGAAGCCACCGAGTGATCAAGGCGTCTCGATCGAGTCCCTAAGGATCAAGTCGGCCGTTGTGATCAAGACTTGTATCCGGACTGTTACCACTTTGTAAACCGATCATTACTTAGTGGATTCCTCCGGGAGTTGGAGAAGAGAGAGTAGAAGAATTACCCCATCTTCGAACCTCTATAAAAACTTTACTCTGTCATTTACATTTCAAAGATTTAAATTCTCGCACTTTTAATCGCTTATATCTCACGATAAATTTGCTATCCATTTGATAATTTACAAGTACTAAATCAAGCTCTAATATCTTGCTTAATCAAACTTAAGGGTGTTAAGTCTTCCACTGAAAAATAAAACCACAAATGAGTTAAATTGTAGCCAACAAATGAGTTATTCCATCAACAAATGGCTCATCCGAGTCTATTGAGAGATTAACTCTCTTGAGTGACTAATTCGATCGTCCATCAAGGACACAAATGTGTAAATTAACTCAGTAGATTTAAAAGGACTAAATCGAAAATTTGGTAAGGTTTATTCAACCCCCTTCTAAACCTTACACTTACACCCCTTGGGACCTACAATATTGAAGAGGCATATTGGCTTCAAATAACATGGCTCGAACCATTTCTAGAAGGTGTCGGTTTTTCTCTCAAGAATTCCATTCTCATGAGGGGAATGTGGACACGTAGATTGATGGATGATACCATGAAGATTTAGAAATTGCTTGATTCATTATTGATGAATTCTCCACCATTGTCGATTCGAAGAACTTGGATTGAAGTCTTATATTGAGTAGCAACCATCACGTGAAATTGTTTGAATAAAGAGCACACCTCATTTTTGACTTCATTAAACATACCCAAGTCATACGACTACAATCATCAATAAAAGATACAAACCACCGAAATCCATTCGAGTTGGAACTTTAGCAGGACCCCACACGTCGAGTGCACAAACATAAATGGCAAAGAAATTTTAGATGGACTCAATGGAAAAGGAACACGATGACTTTTTGCCAATTCACAAGTTTCACATTTGAACAAAGGGTGAAGATGTTGAAAATAACTTAGGAAATAAATATTTTAAATATCCAAATGAAACATGTCCAAGGCGTTTATGCCATAATCAAATATCTCAAGTAGATGATAAACTAACAAAGAGAATCGATTGTGCCAATGTACATAAACTAGGTGGCTTGAGATCAAGATAATAGAGCTTTCCTTTCTAGTACCATATCCAATCGTCTTCTTTGTCTTGATGTCCTTAAAAACACAATAATCGGCCAAAAGATTACAACACGCTTTAAAGATGTAGTAATTTGGGAAACAGAAAGCAAGTTGTAATTAAGGGATGGAACTACAAGAACATAATCTAAGTTTAGTTTATCCAAATTAAATGAACCTTTACCAATAACATCAACTTTCATGCCATTGGTTGTGGATACAAAAGATGGTTCGGATGGCTCAAGTTTAGACACGATAAAGTATCAAAAGACATGTGATCACTTGATCCGAATCAATAATCCATGCACAAGGCTTATTAGTCACGACTTACCGCACAATTTACCTGTTGGATTCAAGTAACATGTAAGGCATCCACACCGATGAAGGAGTTTCAGCTATGACCGTGGACGCCGATGCGATTCTTGCCGCACTCTTGACTTGCGTTTGAGCTTTCGAGGATCCCACCATTCAGTAGCCAATGAGTTCATAACAATGACTTTGAGTATGTCCTGTTGCACCACAATGTGTACAATGCCTAGTAGAATTTAATTGCTTACCTCCTACATCAAAGCTCGCATTGTTGTTGTTGAAGATGGTGCAATATTAGTGTTTGCTTTTCACCGTGCTACCATCGGCACAGCGTCGAAGTAGCCAAATCACTAGTTAAGTTTCTACGGTTTGCTTCACGACGAATATACGCATATCTGCGTTCAAGATCCAAGATTAGGTCCATTCAAGAATTTCACCTCGTCTTGTTCAAATTAAACATCAAGGCCATTCAAAAATATGTGTATCCTCGCTTCTCAACATGCCTTATACATAATAATATCATCCGGATCCTTCATCTTAATTTTGTCACGATTATCTAGTTCTTGAAATATTTCAATAAGTTCACCATAATAAGTAGGAAGAGAACGACCGATTGACGTATTGCAAATACGCGTGAGAGCAAAATTTGTGTTTCATCCGATCCGTCATAGAATGCTTTAGCCAGGGCGCTCCATTTCACGAGCGATTCGGAGATGAAGGTATATTTTTATAATTTCGGTGTCATTGATGTAAGTAACCAACTTTTTACTTTCGATTTTCAAAGATACCACTTTGAGTATGAAGGATCATTCGATTTGGGTTGAGGAGAATCTCCAATGATATATTCGAGTTTCTCTCGTCCAAATGATATGCATCTCAATGATTTAAGACCAAGTATCATAGTTAGTTTCAGAAGGATTATTCCAACATTAAAACTAGAACTTTCGGATTGTACATGAATAATAGAGGGGATAATATTGTGGATTCAGGTTGGTTTGGTAGCTATTGATTTTCCGATTCAAGAGGTTTGTAGGTGTTTATGCGGGGAGTTGTATAGCCCGCTCCGGTACCATGAAGATGAATAGAGAATTGTATTCCATATATTAATTATCAAAAGTAGTGAAGATCCTTGAATAAGGATTATACAACAACGTTCCTATTATCTAAAAAGGAATGAGATAATTATAAGATATTTACAATCAACTAATCTAGGAAATAATCACAAGGTAATAATTACAAGATATTTCTACACCAAGTACCGGATCCAAACCCCTCGACCTGGCTAAGCCAAGTGGGCTAGGCTGCATGGCACATGGGATGAGCTAATTGAGGAATGGGCTTAGGATATTATGGGCCAAAATAAAGTGGGCCAAAATATCCAACAATTGGTAAGCACCTTATACTTGCGACCTCGGTTCGTGCATTCAACTCATTTGAGAATTGAGAAAATAACTAACATTTCTTATTTTAAGATACTAATGAACAAATCTCTCGAAAAAAAAAAAAAAAGATACTAATGGACAAAAAAATCACAAACTTGAAATATATAGTCGAAATTAATCAAAAATAATTAGTGTACTCGGGGTCCATTACAAGGACAAAGTAACAAACAATGGTCCACCACAATGTGAAAAGCATAGATTGGAGCATTATTTAACTCGAATTGAAGGGCTCCTAATCAATCCCACTGTTCATTTACATATTCTGTCTCCAATTATTAAATAAATTCCTAAGAAGCTTTTGAAGATAAGAGATATCAAAGCTTAAACTTTGGGCAACCGCCTTCTTATTCACTAAATCATCACAAAGTTGTTAATTTGATACTTTTTTTTTTACTTTCATAAAATTATATACTAAAGTTTGAATAATATATTGGTAAAAATTTAAATGAGCCTTCAAAATTGCTGAAATGTTATCCGCTAACATATATAGTCAAAGTTACAATAATGAAAGGAGGTAATCGCGTAAAATTGAGTGGGAAAGAGTAGTTAGTTAATTAAGATCCCCTCGATGATGCACTTACAACATGATTGGTATGAATGAAGGAATTGAAAATAGGAATGGAATGAACTTAGGAATGCAATAACAAAGAGAATGTAGTCTATATGTGTATTCATTTCATATGCTTGGTGTAGATGCCTAAATTTATTACCAAATATTGTCAAGTATCGAAATCTTCAATCTTGGCCATCAATGTGAAATCTTGCAAAAAAGGAAGCGATTTACCAATATTTTGGTAAATAGATCAAGGAAAATCAAATCAAATCACAATCTTGTAATTATGGAAAGATATGCAAGATAAATCATGATCGGCGGGCCGTTAGTACACGGGGGTAAATTCAATTGACATTGGGAGCAGCGATTGAACGAGAATTTCTCAACCGATTCTATAGCACACGGCGGGCCGTTAGTATGATCGAACTCACAAATTCACGCCAATTGAATGAAGAGTGTGTCATCGACTACATCAATCGTTGGAGAAACTTAAGCCTCAATCGCAAAGATCATCTCGTCGAAAGCTTCGCGAATTGAGATGTGTATCCAAGGAATGAATTGGGGTTTATGCTACATACTTCAAGAGGATCAAGCCGAAAACATTTGAAGAATTAGCCACGCCGATGAACATGAATACCCAAGTAATATCGAAGACGATGAAGGTGAAGAAACTGAGCATGCGGGCAATGACAGTTGACTCTTAAAAAATCCGACAAATAATGCTCCTTGACAAGAGCTAAAACTGTCCATATAGCTTCCTGGATATGATGAGCATAAACTATCTAAAATTTTCAAATCAAAGTCTTCATAAAGCTCCTTGATATGAGCGCAAACTATCTATATGGCTCCCGATATGAGCATAAACTATCGAATGCTTCTTGATAAGAGCCTAAAATATCAATATCACTCTTTTACATGAGTATAAAAGGTCTATATCCCAAGTTCAAATGAAAACTCTTTGATACGAGTATAAACTATCAATATGTCTCAAATTCAAATGGTTACTCCTTGATACGAGTATAAAGTATCAATATGTCTCAAATTCAAATTATCACTCCTTAATACGAGTATAAACTATCAATATACCTCAAATCCAATGACTACTCCTTGATATAAGTATAAACTATCAATATGTCTCAAATTCAAATGCGGACTCCTTGACACGAGTATAAACTGCTTGCAAATCCAAATTCAAATTCAAGAACTCCTTGATATGAGTATAAACTGTCTATGTGCTTCCAATTGATCCCAATGAAATAATTTCGCGATTCATTAACTCCATGACATGTTGTCCGTGAACAAATCGCGAGGGGCATTTGTACACGCCTAAATTTATTACCAAATATTGTCAAGTATCAAAATCTTCAATCTTGGCCATCAATGTGAAATCTTGCAAAAAAAAGCGATTTACCAATATTTTGGTAAATAGATCAAGGCAAATCAAATCAAATCACAATCTTGTAATTATGGAAACATATGCAAGATAAATCATGATCGCCAATCAAATCGCGTCCTTCAATCAAGTAATTATGGCAAGAGCTCTTATTCCACAACTATAAATAGGGTCCTCTTCATAATTTAAAGACACTCAAAAATCCTAGAGAAGAAGTCCAAGAAAGAGGCGAATTCTCTCAAGTCAAGAAGTTCAAATCCAAGGAAGTCCATAGTGTCTAAGACGCGATTCAAGGTGTTCATCACGGATTCGACTCAAATCCAAAGATTTAATTCGGGATTAAGCCGTCAAGCCCTCGAATTGACGTTATTTCGGCTCAAATTCAAGCTTGAAGGAGATCAAGTGACAAATTTACCTTCCAATATTCGAATATTATTTTTGAAGACAATAATCGAGAGGATTGTTAGGAATTGTACTCCTTTTATTTCATTTGATTCAATAAATTTCATATGTATTATTTTTTCTTGTTTATATTATTTGCAGACAAGAAATTTGTATTACACTTGGTATCGATAAAGAATAAGAAAGGAACGGAATATTCATTTTTAACTTAGTCTAAATTCATGATTGGTAATTAAAAATAAAGGACGAGAATATAATGAAATGACTTTAATGACTTAGTAGAATTTTTTTTTCAAAAATATGATTTCAACTATGTTTATTAACTTTATCTTTAAATTTTAATTAATCCATTTTTCCCAAAAAAATATATAGTGGGATTATTTTTAGATATTTTTAAATTCATGCAAAATATTCGTTTTGCATTAATGACACGATTTTATTTTATCAGTCTCAAATTATCAAACAACCAAGATTAAATTTCTCGTGTCCATTAGAGTCATCAAAATGAGCTCGACCTTGTAAAAAGATCGGGTTGGACTTTATTTTTAGAGGCACGAAATTAATCGGGCCAATTTGGGTAGCCCATTCGGCCGAAACACCGTCCGGCCCTCGGCCCTATTTTTAAGTGTATTTTCATAGTCAAGTTGTGCTCCAAAAATAAAGGCTCGGTCATTTTGTTGGCCCGACCCTAACAAACTCTAGATCCATTTACACGAATATTTACATGTTTAAATGAAAAGAAAAACAAAAAAATGGAGTTAGAAACATGCTAAAATTATAATAAAAAATAAATATTAAATTTTGGTGTATGTTTAGTTTTATATAATATTTTTATGAGTTTAATAAGAGGATCGTTTTGTCCAAAATAAAAATAACTTCATTCCCGACAGATTGAGAATGGCTAAAACCATGGGGGATGGGAGAAATGACTAATCTCATACTATTGGGCAAGAGTTCTAAAAAGCGCTAGGCGCTAGTCGAGCGGCGAGTTGGGGCCCAGCGTTCGAGCGAGCTGGCGTGGTTAAAGCGACTGAGCGAGGTTAGCGAGGCCTAATCGGAAAAAAAAACGTAGGCGAACAAGGGGAGCCTAGCGCCAGCGTAGACTAATCTGGCTAGCAAACGGTGATTTTAGAACAAAGTCTTTATTGGGTATAGGGATTCCCATGGTAATGAACATTCCTTACCTTAAAACATACCAATCATGTGAATAAGAATGAACCTAGGAATATTCATCCTATTCCCACTTCGTTCTCGCATACCAATCATGTCGTTAAGGATACCGATCGTTAACTACCCTTTTTATTTAAAATAAATTAATAAAGAACCACAATACGTGTCACCATTCTTTTAGCAATAATTAAAAATAATAGTTAGGTTGTTTTTCAACACATATTATGAAAGAAAAGAATTCACAAGTCTAACTTAATTATTAATGAGGCTTTGGGTTAATAGAAAAAATGGTTTAAAAGAAACTAGTGCTTTACCCGTGCGATGCACGACGAGTGTAATGTGGGACAATATGAAGTTTATTGTGTTTTTTACGATTTTGGGTTTATTGGGTTCGACAATATAGATTTGATGTCTATATAAATTATTATATATTAATTAAAAATAGAAAATATACAAACATCGTCTCTAACAAATTAATAACTACAAATTTTGAAAAACTTCTTTGTACACCACATTTTGCGTCTGTTTGTTTTTTGATTCATCTTCGCCACAGACTAATATTTTTAGTCCCTTCCGATGGGTGACTCGGGAAACAGCAACGTACATATGACCGTGACTGAATACTGGATTCTTCAAATACAGACCAACATTTGAGAGAGATTGGCCTTGGCTCTTGTTTATGGTCATTGCATAAGACACGATCAGAGGAAACTGTCTACGTTGAAACTTGAATGGAATTCTGAGGTCCGACGGTGTTAGTGTCATTCGCGGTATCAACACCTTATGACCTTCATGCGTTCAATGAGAATTTTAGCTTCAAGTACGTGTCTAGAGAGCCTCGTAATCACCAATCAAGTCCCATTACACAATCCGGTCGAGTGGTCCATGTTCCTCGGGGCATAATCGAGTCCCAACCTTCAAATACAAATCGAGATTGGGAACGCCGAACATTTTATGCCATTCAAAAATTACGGCGTATGCGAGATCATGCAAGAAATCAACATTAGCGTCGATTTACTCGTGCTATCCGAGCTCAAATAAGTATGCCCTCCGATGAATTTAAAGACATCATATATTGATTGATCGACTCAACAACATCAAGAGTCGGTGCGAGTATCGCCTATCTTTCAAATAAGTAGGATCATCAATGGCGTCTTTAAACATTGGATATGTATTCTCTATAATTGTTGCAATCGGATCACGGATGATTCCAAAAGAATATCTTCGTATATCAATAGTGGCACAACCATCATTAGATCCTCCGATTGTTTCATCTCCGATGCTTGCTATCCACTCGAGAATTGGACCAAATCGCATAATCATCTCGCCGATCGAGGTTTTGAAGACGCATATTTTTAGTCAATCTCGATCTTGTACAATCTTTCCACAAATACGATGAATTTATCGTGGCATTGCATCTTGTCGACTTCCCTTTGGTATAACAGGCAATATATGTCAAGTCACCCCGAACACAACATTTTCCCTCCAAAAGGTTTTGATTCATTCCGTGGGTTGATTAATTTTAAAAGAGCTTTCAAAGTTTCATCCACGGCTTCAAAGCAATGCTTGTGCATCATTGGGGCTTCATCCCGGATTATAAGTTTAGAACGAATAATCACCAAATAAGCGAGTCCCCTGTTTTATATTGCAAGTTGACTCTTGATTTGGGTTTAAAGGAATAACAAAACGGGAATGGGCACTCCTTCCACCAGGCGAAAAGAAATAGGGATGCTATTCCACTCGATGCCACGTTCAACACAATTTCTCCTTTTGATCTCAAAGCGTGAGATAAAGCTCTCCACAAGAATGTTTTGCTGTTCCTCATAGCCGTATACAAAGAACATACCACCTTTATTTGATTCCACTTGTTGTTATTATTTTAGAGTAAACCGTTTTTTTGTTTCTCATTGAGTCCGAAATGAGGTTCTTGTGCTCTACCAAAAGAGCCTTACGATCATAACGCAGCTCATTATATATCAATTTGTTTCGCTATTCCCGATTTATTGTCAAGATCGAAAATGGCATCGTATCAAAATCACATAGACTCGTGCCACGACTTCTCAAAATTCTTTCAATCTCCAACAAAGCAAGATTTTTTATCTCGTTCTCACTCAATACCAATTCTGCAAAAGAAATAATACGGCATTCAATAAATAATAAGATATATAAAATAATGTTATTAGAAAAAAAAATATGATATTTAACATATAATAATAATAATACCTTGATGTTGGAGAAGACGTCGCCGTCTATGTAGAATATCATCCGAAAGATATTGCCAACACTTGTCCCATACTACTTCTGGTCTGCTCAAAGATTCTGATGATA
This sequence comes from Rehmannia glutinosa, assembly GCA_016081115.2. Lineage (NCBI taxonomy): Eukaryota > Viridiplantae > Streptophyta > Magnoliopsida > Lamiales > Orobanchaceae > Rehmannia > Rehmannia glutinosa. The sequence goes on along the minus strand of CM071924.1, from coordinate 71,352,331 downwards.
GCAACGACGCAAAAAGACTTCTGAGACTCTCTGCAGAGGCCCAATGGCTCGCTTCAGTGATTGCATCAACATATTCTCTATCATCTTCTAACAGACCAAGAGCATAGCAAGCGTCACGGTACGAAGCATGTTGAGTACCATTGACCTTCTTGTAGTCATCATGACACGTAGCCCCACGGACAATATTGAGAAGACACCACAAATAGTACATATCACCAGCACCGGGAGGGACGAAAAACACTCGACCTATTGATTTCCCCATTTTTCTTGGCATCCACTTCCTGAGTTCTTTCTTCCATGTGAATTTTGTTGGGGCTTGACATAGATAGTTAGCTCACGGGCTTCGGGATATATTTTGTTTGCTTCCATCCATGCTAAAAACATGCTCTCCTTAACTGAATCTTTACTAAGCACATCGTCTATTCGCTCGTTATCATCGAAAATAACACTCTGCTCATTCGGAAGATGGAAGCTGAGTCGTTCGACTGAAGGATATTTGTATTGAATCTCAAACCCCAATAACCTCCATGCAGCTTCACATGACGATATATATCTACAATCATAAAACATGCTGACTTCATCAACGATTTTCCCCGAGTCCTCATCGTCGGTGCGTGTATAAACGAGCGTTGTCACGCGATCATTTCCTTTGTTGACATACTTGAATAGGTACTTAATAGATCTTGCCTGGTTACACCATTCCACATTTATGTGAGCTCCATATTTGAGTAACAACTGACGATTATGAGGCACCACATATCTGTTGACACCATTTTTTTCAACTACTCTTCCATCATTCCTACGTCTATAACGCGGATAACCTTCTTCATCAATAGTAGTCGCATCCACAATTTTTTGGGAAAATGTTTAGTGCAACGACCATCGGCCATACAGGGAGAGTTTTTCCTGACATCACCACATGGACCATGAATCATATGATCCTTTACTACAAAGATAATAGCACAGATCGTTCTCTCGTCGGTATTTGGTGATATGATTCGATCTATGTCATCTCGCTTTTGGATATTTGTCTTCCTTCGCTAGAAACAACAATATATATGCATGAGGCAAGCCACGCTTTTGAAATTCTATCGTATAGATAATCGCAATATAATAATAATAAAAAATAATAATAAGAATTTGAGACAATAAACTAAGTAAATGAATATTAACTATATTATACAAAATATATTAAAAATATTTAAAAAACAAATGCTAACCTGCATTAACTTTCCCAAATAATTTATTTTGCCGAAGGTCTTTAATCAAAGAATCAAACTTCAGTTTAAAGACTCTACTGAGACAATATTCGGACGATCTTGATTTAGATTTTTTTTCGGAGAAAACGAATGATCTCTCGGCCATTTGAGATTGCAAGTAAATGTTATAAACAAATTCGGGTAACCCGCCTCATCTTGATAATTACGTATCATATATCGAGCACCTCCGGTGAAACTTGAAGGTAATATAATGCGTTTACCCCGAGTACTCGGATCAATGTCACCACGCAAAACATCATCAAATCAATCCTTTATATATATAATAAATATGACTTTTTTCTCGATTCAAACGGATATATTTCAATCGAGCGGACTCGACCATTGTGTATGCATCGACAACAAACTGTTGAAACAATCTCCGAGAAGACAAAATAGTAGCCAATTCATGGTCTCTGTCGTGTAATCTGTATGCAAAGTATTCACGCACACTAATTGTTCTTCTAGCACCGAGTACTATTAGTCTTATTTATTGAAAATGGTATATCTTCTCTAAAACCATCCTCACCATACGGTAATAATAATGGATCTTTGTAAGGCCAAATAAGAGGCATTCAATTCATTTATCCGCTGCAAAAGTCCGATCTTGTTTCAACGACAATATCCCGATCGCTAAAGCACGATCAAAATCACCAACAATCAAAGCGGCGACTTCACTGCTCGTTGGCATATTATATCTCCTAGCATCCGTACTCTTCTACCAATCAAACGTAATTTTACGTCTGAATATCCATGTTCTCGAATCTTTTCTTTTGCCATTCGAAAAGATTTTACCAAGACATTGTTCTCATCCAACATTCTCTTCAATTGATTACCACGATAACTTCGTGCAAATTATTGGTATCACTCCCTTTCCTACAAAATTAAACATTATTTTATAAAAATTAAATAAAATTGCGTTTAACAATTTAAACAATATAATAATAAAGAGACACAAAATAATAAAAAAAAATTCAAACCTGACGAATTCAACCTATGACTTATTTCATTCTCCATATCGTATATGTATAGTTGAGCGAATTTGGGGTCGATCCATCCTGGAGGCAACAAACTTCCAATCGGTGGTAATTTTGACCGTAGATTCGAAAAACCGGAGGACCTCGGCCTTTGTTTACATCTGTGTCAATCTTTCCTCCCATAGATGTAAAACAAAACATATTGTTATAAGATCGTATATTCTCTTGAAAGTGTTTGCTTTTATTTCCATTTCCAAACAATAGATCTTCAAGAACACTTGGTGGTGGTTTGATTGGCGGAAGTTGAATATTTTCGTGGCCACAACACAAAGAGTAGCGAGGCTTTGATTTTGGATAGGAGGATAGTCTTTCTTCTAACCAAAATAATGCTCCACAAAATTCGCATTTATAACTCGCATCTCCTATATCCCAATACTCTGAAAAATTAAAAATTGCTTCAATTAATAGAACTATATAAAATAATATTAATAAACGCATATATGAAATGAACATATATAAAAAAATTCACTAACCTAGGCATTTGAAAGATTTAATACTTCACCGAGATCAATCTCGGTTATGTTAAAACCAAATTTTCATTGGTTGTCGGCTCATTTGAAGTCACATGGGTTTCATTTGGTTCATCTTCGGTAAGATCAATTATTACAAACTTCTTTTCGAACTCATCAATGAGGGTGTCCCTAAGTACCATAATTGGATACATCACGATTAATAATATTTCTTCCGAAAAGTAACCTTGTGCCGAAAACTATAATCATTTTTCAAAAATTGTGTCATTATTATTAATAAATATAAGAGTATATTTCTTAATTGTTTAAAAAAACAAAATTAAAAAAAATTTCAAACATACCGTTTGTGATATCACTTAGTGGATCGTTGGATAATGGATAAACCATTGTACTTGATGACCCTTTGTCAAAAGACATCCTTTTAGATAATGTTATATTTCCTAAAAAATAATTTAAAATTAGAATTTAATAAAATGATTATATATTAAACTAAAAATATAATAATATCTATATATAAATGGATTTATATAATTCAAAAAATATTGATTATTCCATCATAAATATAAAAACATTAAACTATATATAATAATACTATTTCTACTAATAATATTGATAATAATAAGTATGATAATAATAATAACAAAAATAATAATAAAAGTAATAAAAATATCGATTATTTTAAATAAAATGATAATAATAATGTAATAAGTAAAATAATATAATACAAAACTAAATAATTATTTAATGATATAGATTTACCTATCTCTATATATATATATATATATTATAGTTATTAATAATATTATAATTATAATTATAATTAATATTAATGTTAATGTGTTAATAATATATATCTCGTATATAATAAATAAATAAATTCGATAATACAAAAAACTTAATAATTATTAAATGATGATGATGATAATAATAATAATAATAATAATAATAATAATAATAATAATAATAATAATAATAATAAAATAATAATAAAATTATTATTAAAAAGTTAGTAAAAATTTAATTTAAATACATTTAATAAATTAAATTATTAGAAATTAAAAATTAAATTAAATAAAGATAAAATCAAAAAATACACAATACAATAAAACCCAACACAAAAAGAAGAAGCCCATTCAAAAATTGATTTTATATTTATATAGAAGCCCATTTCAAATACATACAATTCATTTTCCAGCCCAAACTCATTATCTAGAACATTCTATCGGATCATTTTTTGAAAATAAACGATCACGATGTTGACACGTGTCAAAAATGATGAACTGCCGAGATTTAAAGAAATGTTAATGGGATATCTTTCCTTCTAGGGTTTGTAAACCCATTCGGCCTCATTTGCATCCCGTCTCTCTCTCTCTCTATTCTCCCGTCTCTCTCTCTACGATTCTCTCATCTCTCTCTCTAAATTTTTCACTCTGTTTCTTCTCCAAATGTCTCTCTTTGTAAATCCGTTGATTTTGTTCTTATCTTTGCTTGAGTATGAGTTTCTTTAAGTTATCGTTTGAAATGTTTATAGATTTACCAAAAATTTTCAAAAACTCTATCGACTTATGATTTTTCGATTATAATCGAAAAAATCAAAGTTCAAAACCCTAAAAAAATTAAATCTAAAATTTTTGATGCCTGATGATTTTTTGAATAGATCCAAACATTTTTTTCAGAGAGCACTTGATTTTGATATTAAATATTTTTATTTTATATATATATATATATATATACATATATATATATAGGGGGAGGATCTGATGAGACCACATATTATAGTGAGACAATGTGGACTCATCTCAACCCTCCCTTATCTATATCAATGACTAAGATAAATAGGGCTTAAAATTACATTAAATATTTAATTAAGGCAAAATAAGGGTATAATTGTCAAAACAAACATGTGGGGACCATCCAAATATGGAATCGATTATTAGGGAGAGAAAATCACGTGGGAGAGAGAAAATCGCGCTAGAGAGAGAAAATCGCGCATGTGCTCGCCATGCGATATGATGTACACTTATCAATGATTTGCTATATACTTAACACTCTTTTTGTTGTATGTTTAACATAATTTTATCGTATATTAAAATGGTCAAACAAAAATATATGGGGACCATTAATTAAGGAATCATTTATAGAGAGAGAATCACGCTCATTAACATGTGGGGACCATTGATTAAGTAAATTAATTAGAGAGAGCGAAAATCACGCTCATTATTTGTGTTGTATATTTAACATTTATTTACTTTGTATATTTATCACTATTATGTTGTATATTTGACATATTTGTACTGCATATTACAATTGTTGATCAAAACCATGTGGGGACCATGAATTAAGGAATCAATTAACAAGATTATTTTGGGCAAACCAATAATTACGGTATATCAAATAATAATAATTAAAAAATCAACTAATAGATACGAATCAATTAACTAAATTATTATACAATAAACCATATCTAACTATACAATAAAATCATGCTATGTATACAAATGAAACTATGTCTAATCAGAAACAAAAAAATCGACTACTTATACTTTAAAAACTATGTCTAACTATACAACAAAAAATCAAACTCGCTTGTACAAAAAACTATGTCTAACTATACACTAATATCGACTATTTATACGATGCCCTCGACGTGTTGTTCACTTTTTCTACCTCTTTTAGCCATGATTAACAAAACACCATCCTGCACAAAAACCCAAAAATAAAGTGTGAATGTAATATATAAAAAACATACGGTAAAAATTAACTAAATATGCATCAAAACAATATAAGTATACAACAAAAATCTCCTAATTTTTAAAAAAACAATAAACCATCTTCTTCAACAAATATAGGTATACAACAAAAGACATATAAGTATACAACATAACACATATAAGTATACAACAAAACACATAAGTATACAACAACATAAATACATACATAAAAGTTTAACTACTTATACATCATAATACATATAAGTATACATCGAAAAACATATAAGTATACAATAACCTATACTAAAATATAAGTATACATCAAACATATAAACCATAATCTGTCTTCTTCGACTAGAAAAAACCTAGAACCTCCATTAACAAAAGTTTAACCATCATCACCGAAAAAAATACATGAAAGAAATAAACTAAAACCTAGATAACGATTTCAACTCGCAATCGCATTTTTTCCAAAATACAACAAATCGCAATAAAAAATAACAAATTGCACCACAAAAATGTTTGTCCTCAAATAACAAAACCCAAATTCTTGAATCAAAATGAAGCACACATACCAAAAGAATGATCGGACAAGTGATTCCAAGAAAATCCTTCCTAACCATGCTTGTTAAGAGGGTGAACAACTATAGCAACATATCAAACATTGGGCGTGAGATTGTGAAATCGTGGGCAGATTCGAACTGAGTGTTTTCTGTTTCTTTTCTCTACAATGCATGCAAATAATCAAAGGATGACAGAATTAAAGAACAAAATGTAGAATTGTAATTGATTATCAAGAGCGTCACAAATGAAAGAAAACTAAAGAGTAACGCGGAACAATCGAGAGAGGACAAAGAAGTGAGAATATATTATTATATATTATACAATTACAATCTTACCCTTTACTTGATTTAAAATAAATTAAAAAGATCTATTAAATTGGGTAAATCTTAACCATCTAAAATTATAGATCGTGGACGGGATTAGTCCATCTTGTCTCACTCTAATTATGTGGTCTCATTTGATCCAATCCCTATATATATGTAGATTTAGAAAATATTTTACGTAGATCTGTTTTTCTTTTTTATATATCGAAATGTTTTTTTGGGTTTTAATGGTGAAAATGGGGATTCTCGAGCCCATTCACGATTTCGATTTTAGGGTTTTTGTTTTATGATATATATTTTTTAAAAAGACCTAAACTTAAAATGCATGATTTTTCCGGGAAAATTGTAGATCTATGTTTTTCAAAGTTTCAAAACCCTAGATATGTAGTTCTTATGGTAAAAATGGGGTTTTAAAAAATTACATCTAGAGTTTTTGAACAATGTAGGAAGTTTTTTTTTTTCTATAAACTGTACTAAAAAATGTTTCGATACTTTATTTTTTAAATTTTAATTACATTTTTTAAGGCATTACAAAATTCCCATTTAGGTTTTAACAATGACGGATGGTTTTCTAAAATCAAAAAGCTCGGTCACCGACCGAGTGCTCACACGCCCAAACGGGACGCGACGACGATCCACAACTTAAATACCATAACCAAACAAATCCAGACAAAATATCAATGAGAACCCAATGAGACAGAGTCTAAATAGCAGTGGAAATATATAACAAATACAAGTTACAACTTAAAGTCTACAATCCATCATCCAAATTACAACCCGAAAATCAACAAAATAGCAACTTAAAGTCAAGGGTCCTACGCCCAATTCAATTACAAACCGAATGGAACGAAATACAAAATTCCGACAACAACATAAGAAAAGAGTCCAATCAACAACAAGAAATAGTAAATCCAACAAGCGTAGTACAAGGTCTCAATCCAGAGCCGGTTCGATCATCTCAACGAAATCCTCATCTAAGGTTAGAAGACAGGTGGGGATGAGACAAAAATCTCGATGGATGGGGTGATCGTGTAATGCGAGTGTGGCGCAATATAGTTAATGTGAGAAAATAGTTATATGAAAACGCGTGAGTATGATGCATGAATTCACACACGATTCATAGCGTCGTGGTAAAATAATACAATAGTATATTTATACGATTCAAGAAAAGCATTCATGGTCACACAGCACTATGTGATTCAATCAAGACATGGTAGGATTGCGTGCGGAAGTGTAACGTCAATCCTATGCAAGGCAAATAATGGTTGCGTCTGATTTGTAGCGCCAACCAATGCAAAACAGTAGCGGTTGCGTTTAAAATGTAACGCCAACCAAAACGGGTCCGATAACTCCTAATCGTGTGGATCGGAGGCAAATGATTCCTTCGTTCTTCCTTGTAACTCCCGGTCGGTATGATGGTCCAAGACCGCACCTTATCGCTCCGTAGGCAAAGATAAAATCCATGGAAAGAGCCGGCAAGCCTCGGATCATAATCATGATTATACCTCGAGATTACTCGACCCACTTCCCTTGGACAAACTCCGTCCCTCGATTGCGGGATAAGGGCGATGGGGCGGAAGAGTGGAATAGCGGCCGAGCTGCCCGGTTCCATCCCCGACGTATCCATTCCGATCGTGAGCTTGACACACCAAGTTGACTCAGGCGGAAAGTAATTACAATTACAGAGCATCAACTAGCGAATGAGTATTATTGATTCAGGGGAAGTTTAGGAAAAATTTTGAAAAACGCGAGTGGCAATTATGGCTTTGGTGGAGTTTTTGGATGAAGATGATTATCGGAAGGATAAACAACCTTTGATATCTTGAAAGATTAGGTGGGACATAAGTCCCGTTATAGATTCAATTCGCAAGGCGGGAAGTCGCTCCGTGATCGGGTATTAATCGGTCAAATTGATCCGATAAGTCAGGGGTTTTTGGGAAAGTAAAATACTTAAATTAAATCTCCAAGTCAGAGAGTTCAGGGCTATTTTAGTAAAAGAGAAAATAATTTGAGTTAGGTCCTTTATAAAAGGAAAATTGTAATTTACCCCGCTTTGTAAAACTAACACTTTTGGGGTTAAAAATTGAATAATTAAATATCCCAACCTTGAAAATTATGAGATCAGTTCCTAAATTCTCCAAATTGTCCAGAGATTCAGGTTTTTAAAGTTTTGAGGTCGAGTGTTTATAAAAATCTCACATTGGCCCCAAATTTGTAAAAATTGCCAATTCGGACCTTAAGTTTTAAAAATTCGGAACTCACAAACCGGAAGGGCTTTTAATGTGATTCCAGTTGGAAACTGTCACTAAGGTTAGTAAGATATTAGGACAAAAGCAGTTTTTAAATGAAATATGTGTAGGTCCTTTAACTTTTGAAAATATCATTTTTGTCCCATTTTGAAATAATTGCCTTTAAGGCTTTTAGGGTCCAATTGTTATGAAATTTGAACCTTGGGTCCAAAATATAATTAAGTTATAGTTAAGTTAGTATTTTCAGGTGCATGGGCTGCATAAGTCCTGGAAATTGCATTTGGGTCCTCAAGTTTAATATTTTACACATTAGTCCCTCAATTTTTGTAAAATTGCTTTCCAAGCCCTAACCACTTGGATTTTTTGAATACTTTTAAAATATTTAATTCCCAGTACCTTAAGAGTAAAAATTTCAAATTTAAAAGTTTAGGTCTGGTACAGTTTTAAAAATTGCAAAGTAGCCCTTAAACTTTCAAAATTTTACAATCTAGTCCTTGGGCTTTTAAAGGTTGATTTTATTTATCTTAAAACTCTTAAAACTTTATTAAAATGTCCAAAAGTCATTTTTGAACCTGAGTACAGTCCCAAATTTCGAAATTTGCATAGGGTCCTTTAACTTTTATTTTCTTGCAATTTAGTCCACCAACTTTCCATTTTTGCATTTTTAAGTCCAAAATTGACATTTAATCAATTATGCTCGACTTTTCCAGGTTATAAGTCATCCAAAACATAGATTTTAAAGATCATACACATGCATGTCCAATACATACAAGAATTCATCAATTAAAACATTAAAGTGTACATGCATGCACCTAAAATTCAATAAATACTAATTTTGAGCAACTCTTGAGAATTTTCATGATTTGATATATAAAATTGACATGCAATACATAGATTATATATATCTCAAGGCTCATGATCAAATTTTCTACATGCATTTAATCAAAACACCTAAAAGTTGGAAAATATTTTTCCACCCACCTTAAATTTGGAAATTGTGAAATAAAAGGATAATTTCACAATTTTTGGATGAGGCTTCTTAGGTCAGCCCCTAAGTCAAGAAAATATCAAAAATTGGAGTTAGAAAAATGAGAGAAAAATTAAGGAGAAAAAGAGAAAATAAGGAAATGAAAAGTACTACACTTTACCTTGTGTAGTAGATGTTTGGAGACTAGTTGAAGCTCAAAAATTGGAAATTTTGGCTCAACTCCAAAATCTCCTAAGGTCAGCCCCTATTTCTCAAAAATGAAAAAGGGGTGTTAAAATTTGAAAAAAAATAGGAAGAGTAAGAAAGAAGGGGTCTAGTACTCAATTCTTACCTTGTAGTCTAATTTCCTCTACTATTTTCTTCTTCAAGCTTGAGGTCCTTCTTCAAATATGTTGTCAAGCTCTAATCTTCAAGGTCTTCTAAATGTACCTCCAAACCAAATTCAAACTTAAGTTAAGAAGGTGGAAGAGATGAACAATGTGATATCCAAAATGGATTGAAGATAAAATTTCTTACCTTGTATGATGATGGTTCGATTTTTCTTGTTGATGTAAGGGAAGTTCTTGAATTTTTTATAAGTGTATAAGAAAGAAGAGGAAGAAAGGTAGAAAAGAGTTGGAGGATTGTTAACAAGAGAGAGAGAGAGAGAGTTGTTGGTGAAAATGAACCAAATTTGTGGTCATTTAGGCCATATGGCCGTGTAGTATGAGAGAGAGGGAGAGAAAATTTTGATCAAATTGTGTCTTGTAATTTGTCTCTTGCATGGAGACAAAATGTAAGTCAAAGTATGGGTCAAATTGGAATGTTGAGAGAAATAAGAAGAATGTTGGGAAGAATAGAATAAGTTGGGAAAAAATAGTAATAAAGAATTGGTGTATAAGATGATGTGTATAATGTTTGAATTAATGATATAATTATACACAAGATGACTAATATATGGTGTAGGTGTACAAGAGTTGGATGATATTTTTATCCCAAAAATATTCATATTGGCCATCCACTTCAAGGGCAATTTGGTAATTCCATATATATATATATATATATATTTTTTTTGTCCCAATTTGATGATAATAGATGAAATATATCAATCTCTGAAATAATTAGTGATTTCCTTGATCATTTGTAAGTCTCATGATCACTTAATCTAAATCAAAATCTTAATTCTATAAGGTAAAAGTCCCTAAAATAAATAGTCTCTTAAAATTCTAAGGTGACTAATAAATACAAAAATAGTAATAATGATCAACCAAGTGATCATAAATGAGGAATAGAATTAATGGGGATCATGATCACAAGTAATTAAATAAAATGAAATAAAATACAAAATGTATATATTATTAATAATTACCCGTCAAAATGACGCGTAAAATAGTCGATCAAAAGTATAAACGAGAATAAGGATCAATTAATAGCTTCGGAAAAATCGGGCTTCACATCCTCCCTCCTTAAAAGAATTTGGTCCCCAAATTCTCTTGAAATAGTTCTGGATATTGATTCATCATGTCTTCTTCCATCTCCCATGTTGCGTGTTCGTCTCGGTTGTGGTTCTGCCACACCACTTTAACCATCGAATTTCTTTCTTACGCAACTGTCGTTCTGATCAATGATCCGGATCGGCCTCTCGGTGTAGGATAGATTTTCCATTAGAGGAGGAGTATCTCGGTGATGATATGCTCGGGATCCTGGGTGATACTTCTTCAATCTCGATCGTGGAATACATATGGTGTTGGTAACTCGAGTCGTATGCTAACTTCCCGATCCTTTGTAAAATCTTGTAAGGTCCAACATATCTCGGACTCAACTTGCCTCCTTTCTTCTGGATTGATCAATCCTTTCCATGGTGAGAGTCCGAGAAATACTTCATCACCGACTTCAAATTCCAAATCCTTTCTTCTCTTGTCCGCGTAACTCTTTTGGCGGCTCACCGAGTCGTGCGAATCCGCTCTTTGATTAGCTTGACCTTCTCCATGGCCTCTGAACTAAGTCGACCTTTGGAATCGAGGGCGACTTTTGTTTCTCCTTCGAGTCCATTGGTCATCAATCTCCCATGTAGTGGGGATCTACATTTTCGCCCATACAATGCCTCGTAGGGTGCCATCCCAATCGTGGCTTGATAACTTGTTATTGTAGGCGAACTCGGCTAATGGTAAGTGTGAATCCCAACTCCCTTGAAAATCCAGTGCGGGCTCGCAACATATCTTCAAGGGTTTGAATTGTTCGCTCGGACCGTCCATCGGTTTGTGAATGTCTTCTTTGTCTTTGAAACTTAGTGAGGTACCCAATTCCTCGTGTAAGCACTTCCAAAATCTGGAGACAAACCTCGGGTCTCTGTCGGATACTATATCGACCGGTACTCCATGCGGTCGAATGATTTCTCGGATATAAATCTGCAAGTTTACGCAAGCTATCGCTTTTCTTGATGGGTAAAAAGTGTGCGATTTCGTGAGTCGATCTACAACTACCAAGATAGCATCATGGCCTCCTCTGTCCTTGGTAGATCCGTCACGAAATCCATCGTTATATGTTGCCATTTCCACTGGGAATTCTCAACGGTTGTAGTAAACCGGATGGTCGTTGGTATTCTCGCTTTTACTCGTTGACAAGTCAAACATCTTGCAACGAACTCCTCGCTACACCTGGTTCTTCATGTTTACCCACCAATAACTCCGTTTCAAATCCTTATACATCTTGTTTCCTCCAGGATGTATAGTGTATTTCGAGCGGTGTGCCTCTACTAGGATTCTATTCCTAATCTCGTCATTCGGTACACACATTCGATTTTGGAACCGATAACTCCATCTTCGGTCCGAGAATTCTCGATCTTTCTCCTTTAAGGATCTTCTCCTTGATTTTTGAAGATGTGTATCGTTCTCTTGTGCTTCTTTGATCTCATTCAAGATGGTGTAATCAAATGTTAGCACATGAGATCCGAGTATTGGTTCTCGTCGATTCCAATTGCTCGACTCTTTTAATGATTCCCACTCTCGAATCATAAGTCCGCTAAGCTCGCCTTTTCCTTGAGCGTCTGCTCGACGTTAGCTTTTCCGGGATGGTATTGAATATCAAAGTGATAGTCCTCAATCAACTCCATCCATCTCCGTTGCCTCAGTTGAGGTCTTTCGGGAGAATAGATACTTCAAGCTCTTATGATCCGTGAAAATGTGAATGTTGCTCCGTAGAGATAGTGTCTCTATTTCTTCAACGCGAACACTATCGCCGCCAATTCCAAGTCATGCGTTAGATAATTGGCCTCATACGGCTTGAGCTTTCGTGATGCATAAGCGATAACTTTTCCTTCCTGCGCATTAGCACTCGCTCCTAGTGCTTCTTTTGATGCATCATCAGAGACGACAAAGTTTTCGGTTCCCTTTGGAAGGGCTAAGACTGAGTTGTAGTAAGTCATTTCTTGACTCTTGAAACTTGCCTCGCATTTGTCATTCCACTCAAACTTGACTTGCTTCCGGTTAGTCGAGTGAGTGGTCCGGCTATCTTGGAGAAGTCCTGGATAAATCTTCGATAATATCCAGCTAGTCTAGAAACTCCTGATTTACTTTCTGACTCGGGTTGTTTCCATTCAACCACCTGTCTGTACCTTGAAGGATCTACTTTGCAATCTCGGTCTTGGATACTATATGTCCCAAGAACGCGACTTCACTAAGCCAAAATTCGCACTTGCTAAATTTGGCATACAACTTATGCTCTCGTAGTGTCTCTAAAACGATTTTCAGATGACGTTCGTGCTCTTCTCTAGACTTAGAGTATACGAGTATGTCATCAATGAATATCACTACGAATTGATCCAAATAAGGTTGGAAGACTCGATGCATCAGGTCCATAAATGCTGCTGGTGCATTCGTCAGACCGAAAGGCATTACTACAAACTCGTAGTGTCCATATCGGGTTTGAAATGTAGTTTTGGAAATGTCTCCTTCGCGGATCTTCAGTTGGTAATATCCTTGTTGTAAATCAAACTTCGAGTACACCGTTGCTCCTTGAAGTTGATCAAATAGTTCGTCTATCCTCGGGAGGGGATATTTGTTCTTGATGGTCACACTATTAAGACCACGATAATCTATACATAGTCTTAATGTGCCATCCTTCTTTTTGACGAATAGCACAGTGCCACGAGACATACTCGGTCGGATAAATCCCACATCCATCGGTTTACGTAATTGCATTTTCAACTCTTGTAACTCAAGAGGAGCCATTCTATACGGTGTTCTGGCAATTGGGGCAGTCCCTGGCAACACCTCGATGGTGAACTCGACTTCCCTATCCGGAGGGATAGTGGTGAGTTCTTGTGGAAATACATCCGTATATGCTGATACTATCGGTACTTGGTTGATTTGTGACTCAACCTTGGGTTTGTTAATTACAAACGCTAAGTACCCCTGAGCCCCTCTAGTGATCGCCCTCCTCACTTTCATTGCTGAAATGATTGGGGCAATCTTAACTCGTGCCCTTCCCGAAATTTCCACTTCGGTTTTTCCGGGTCCACATAGTTTAATGGACTTGTTATGACAGTCCATTTGTGCATGGTGTGCAGATAACCAGTTCATTCCCAATATCACGTCGTATTCGGATATAGGTAATAAGATCAAATCGGCGGAAAGTTTATCTCAACAATCTTAACTTCACATGCGTTATAGATAATATCATTTATCCGACTTGCACCCATAGGAGTTGACACTTCTAAGCATATAGGCATATGTTCCATGCATGCATGCATGCGGTTTGTGTACAAAATGCGGTGCAACAAATGAATGCATTGATCCGGTCGAACAATATTTTAGCGTAGTGGTTAGATACTAGAAGCGTACCTTCCACCACATCTGTTGCCTCCGGAGCCTCCTGTCCGGCTATTGCAAATGCTCGTGCGGGCATCCTTGCCCGATTACCCTGGCTATTTCCCGCTTCGTGGTTGCGTCTGTTTGGTTCGGTCGTCGTACTTGGCAATCTTGCGGTGGTGCTGATTACTACCACAACGAAACACCTTCCTTGTTTACACCAACAGATTGTCGGCAAGATGTCCCGTTTACGGCAATGTGCACAATCTTGACCCGGCTTTCCTTGCCTTTGGTCTCTTTCCTTTGTCTCGCATTCATTAATCGGTCCCTTCAAACTTAGCAAAGCGGTTTAGATGGCATCCCCACACCGTCCTCTTAAGACTATTCGATGGCCTACTCTGCTGAATCATCCAACGGTTCGATCCCGACTCAATGCGGAGAGCCTTTACTTTTACTCGGTGAGTAGGTTGCGATTCAACCAACAACAAGCTTTCAAGTTCCGTTTCAATCCTCGAGTGAACTTGTAAAGTTTATCCTCTTGATCGATTGTCCCCAGAGCATACTTGGACAATCGGTGAAATTCGACTTCATCTTGAGCCACGGTCGGTTCCCTTGCCTCAATCTGGGAATTCATCCCGCGCGCTTCCTTCACGAGCCGGGAATATCTGTTCATTGAACTCGGCCAAGAAATTTCCCCATGTTCGATTACTCGGTCCTGTTCCCATCTCCTTTCAACTCGCCCTCCACCAGTCTCTCTGCGGCCGATTCCAGGCAAAATACAATGAGTGTGACTCTCTGCTCGTCGGAGTATTGAAGAGCATTGAAGATATTTTCCAACTTCTTTATCCATTCTTCCGCTTTCACATCGTCCGTCTCCCCAGAAGGTTGGTGGGTCGAATCGCAGAATCGCTCCAATGTGCGATCGTTCGCCTCCTGGCGGGTTCGGGAGCACGGGGTTGAGGCTCTGCTGTTGCCTCATAAAAACCGATTTGTTGCAAGGCTTGTGCGGTCGATTGTCTCCTGCAGGTGGGAGGAGGTGGTGGTAATTCGGAGAGGGTACCCGATCCCTGGTACATCATCGTCACACTAGTACTTATTATGCAATTTTAGTATAATAATTTATATAAACCCATTCATAAATACGTCTGGTAATTAAAAAAATTAAAAATGTCTATAAATGTAAAGGCTAAGAATCGAACCCAAGTCTATTAAAAATTATTGATACATTATCTCAATAAATTGGATACTTATAAAAGTGTTACTTTAACTGCATTATATTTTTTTCCTCTTTTTGTTCCTAGTTTGTAAATCGTATTATAAATCTCAACAAACGGATACTTTTACTTATAAAAGTGTTACTTTAACTATATCATTTTTATTTTTTATTTTTCTTCTTTCCTTCATTTCTAATTTGTGACTATATTAGAAAAACATGATACTTTAAACCACGAAGGAAAAATAAATAAGACAGAGCTAAAGTAACACTTTTATGAGTAAAAGTATCCATTTTTTGAGATAAAGTATCATGTTTTTGTAAATAAATCACGAAGTATGAATTCATTACGATGAAAAAGAAAAATAAATATACTGAGTTAAAAGTACCACTTTTATGAGTAAAAATATCCATTTTTTGGGATAAAGTATCATGCTTTTTTAATACAATCGCATATTAGAAAATCATTAGATTGAAGTATCACAAATGTATCATATTTAACATCAAAAGTATCACTATTTCCAAGACAAGTAATCTTGGTTTTTCAATGGTAAAAACATTAGCTATGAGACTAGAATGAGTACATCAACAAAATTTATTTTTTGAATAATGTTCACCTTAAAAGTATCATATTTCTTACTCAAAAGTATCACTATTTTCGGATAAAGTATTACTTTTTATTCGAGAATTTAAACTTTTAAAATGCCATTGTCCATCATAAAAGTATCATATTTAATATCAAATGTATCACTATTTCCAAAGATAAGTATCGCTTTTTCAATGTAAAAACATTAGCTATGAGACTAGAATGAGTATATCAAAAATCTTATTTTTGAATATGTAAAAATTAAAATATCAATGTTCACCTTAAAAGTATCATATTTATTACTCAAAAGTATCACTATTTTCGGATAAAGTATCATTCCTATTCAGAGAATTTAAATTTTTAAAATGAAAGGATGATAATGAAGCTTTATATTCATGGTTATAGTAAATATGCACAACAAGCACCAGTTGTCTAGTGGTAGAATAGCACCTTGCCTTGTATAGACCCAGTGTTCAATTCCCGGTGGTGCAAATTTATTAATTTTTTTATTAAGTGGATCCAGCCCATCCGGGCGTCTTGAGCGGGCGGGCGCGCCAAAGATGCAACTTGTATTTAGATGCGATATTTTTTTTTTACGGGTCGCGGGTTGTGGGCGGGTCGGGTAGGTGGGGATCCGTCTTACGGAATAGGATCCGTAAGACGGTCCTATACAAGTTTTTGCCAAAAACGTGATATCTGTTTCCTTTAATTTAGGGATGCAATCATTTTTGGATGAGGGCATTCAATATATATTTAGTATAAGTATGATGCATATATTGGTTGTAGAAGTATTAAGTTTTTTTTTTGCTGCACCTTAAATGCAATAATTATGTAAGTTTTTTTCTTGCAATTTACATGCATAGATATATAAAAAAAATGATGTATAATTAGATGTTGTATCTTGATTTAAAGTTTAAACTTGGTTTTATGCATCCTTCCCATGTTAAGAATTTAATTATATGTTAACACGTCCTATGTATATTTAGTCTAATAATGAAGCATATATAGGTTTTAAAAAATATTGATTATTTTTTTTGCACCTTAAATGCAAAACTTAATAGGTTTTTCCTTACAATTTACATACGTAGTTAGATAAATTATGATGTATATTTCGCCTCATTTCTTGATTTAACGTTAAAAACTGATTTTATGCATCCTTCAAAAAGTCTTTGGAAGATTAATTATAGGTTATAAAAAAGATTAATCGTTCTTTGCACGTCGAATGCATATTTAGTAAAAGTATGATGCATATATAGGTTATAAAAATATTAATCGTTTTTGCAACACATTAAATGGAATAGTTATATGTTTTTCTTCCTTGCAATTTATATGCATAGTTAGATACTTATGATATATATTTAGCATACGTTCTTTTTGCTTTAAAAGTTAAAACTGGTTTTGTGCAACCTCGAAACATTTTGAAAAATTAATTGTTATAATTTTATAATGATTGTATCAAATTTAAGTATGCTAAATCATTCCCAAAAAAAAATCTCGATGTTCAGGATGCATGCAAATCTCGTTTTGGGCGATAATAAAGGGGGTCAAATCTATCCATAATTAATACAAGAGGCGTCCCTATGTGTAATTACATATATATTCTTTTGACAGTTTTTACACATTAAATATACATTAAAAATTGAATTAATCTTCACCATTCAAAAAATGTAATGTATGTACCAAATTAGGTCTCACGGTCTCACCCAGGATAATGGTCTCATTTGAACCAAATTCTTATATATATTTAAAGGAGGACATTAACTAGTTCTTTAACTTCCCTCTAAATGATTCGAGCAATTGGGTCGTAGGCACAAGGTGCTTACCAACAGGCTTCCTTGTTTAATTCCACACGCTATATTTTGTGTTGGCATGATAATCTAATCTTAGGGTTATCCGAAATAAGTGTATACATGTTCAAGTATAAAAGTTAGCTTTGCATGGAAGGACCTTGCTATAAAAGTTTGCCATATTTGTTTGGGATTTGTAATGAACATTCTTTGGCACATAGCCCTCAAGAATTATAAAAAACAATGGAGGGTATGTATACCACCCACACTTTATCGCTGTTTAAGAAAGCTTAAAAGGAATTTAGTACTTGCAGCACTCATAACTTTGTTAAAAGAAAGGAAAATTATAATTTCTTTTACAATATTATTTATATATATATAATTGAACTTTGAAGCAGCCCTTTGCTGCCCCATAAGGCCTTATACTAAACACCAAACATGAATTAACAAGCAATTCAATTATTAAAGAAACCAACTGCAATCAATATCATGTGCAAAGAATACAAATCATTGATGTTCCAAGTTAATTAAATTCACGGCTTAATTGCAATTTAGGGCCTGTAAATACAAGAGATCCGTGGTATATTTGGTCATTTAAGTATCATTTGTAGCAATTTAGGTTCCGTAAATTTTAATTTTTGTGCAATTTTGGTCTCATAAATTCTAAGGAAATTTGGTCCCAAATAAGCAGGGGCGGACGCACCCTATGGTAAAAGTGGAAATTTTAGGCGTAGGCTAACTAACTGAAATATATCTTTAGTGATTGAAGCAAAAAAAAAAAAAAACTGAAAGGGCTATGGAAAGTGTAAAACGGAAATTCCCATTACCAGCTAGGATATATACTTGTAGGGATTATTACTTTATCAACCCACTAAATTTTCTTTTTTTGACTGAAAAGTTAACACAAGTGGAGGGATGGGATATAATTATTTCTTTTCACGAACAACAAGACTGCTAAAAAAAAAACCCTAAACCCTGCTCTGTAAGTTGAACTAGAGGATTGTTGACGTGCATTTTGGTCAACAAACAAAATATATAAGAAATTTAACACGTGGAAATATAAGTATACGTAATACGCGTTTATTTATGGCTAATTCTCGCTTTTTTGCGTAATGCCGAGCCGAATTATTGGGGTCGGTCTTTCTTACAATCTCGCGTTTACCGTCTTTTTCTCTCTGTCTTTTTCTCTCTGTCTTTTTCTCTCCCCTTTTCCTCTTAAAATGAGGATTTTTATACCCTCGAGTAAGTAGGTTTTCAACGATCATCTTTGCACTAATCAATCACTAATCAAGAAAAAATTAAAAAATGACACATGTCCCTCTCTAATCGTGCATGTCCGCCAACTCTTGCCACTTGGTGACTCCTCTCTAACTTTTTGACATGTGGCGCTTTTTATACCGATAAAGCACTAAGCATGGGCAAGTATGGGCAAATGATACTCGCGGTCATCTTTGTGGTTGGGCTCGTGAGCGGGCGAGCCTAATTCATGACGCGTGTCACCGCGCACCGTTATCGACGTCACTGTAGGCCCTCCACTCGGATGTGTGCTAGGTGATGGTGTGGATTAATTTTTTTCCGGCTCGGCTTGGCGTCATCAAAGGCCCCCAAGTTTAATTCCGAGAGAGGAATTTCTCAAGTCGGAGTTAAACTTTAATGCTAATGATAAACATTTAATGGGAAACGGAATTCTCAAAGGTTTTGTTCATTCCCGACATCCGTCGCGTAGTGATTAATGCATGTAGCGGCGCATTAATTGTGGTGCCATAATGACAGACACGTGGCATCTTGTGGTTGGACCACAATTGTGCGAGAATTGAAAAGGCATATCGGTTCGGTCGGTCGTGGGGACGTGATGTTTTTCGACATTTTCGACGGCTTTTGAGGTTGAAAATGCGCATTTTTTCGAATTAACATTTCGTTTATCGAGGGAACTCCATCTATAAATACCCATTTTCCCCTCCATTATTCACTTTCGCATCCATTATCCTTTGAGCTAGACTGATTGAAACCGAGCGGAAATTTGGTCGGCTCCCAAAGTTCGGAGACTTCAAACTTAGGTACTTTCAAATATTCTCCTTTTACCTATAAAATGTCTTCTTTTGAGGATAGTAGGAGTCGTAGTTATAGCGTAGAGGTTGAAATCGAAGATCCCCCTCTGAACCTTCTCGTTTATTTCTCACCAAGACGACCATCTCCGCCTTATAGTCCGAGCATCATTCGGATATCTTCTCCGATTCTTCTCGAGGTGGAACGTCTTTAGAGCGGACGCATACTATTTTTGATCCGGCGCAAAGACCATTTTTAGAGAAGGAACGCGTGTATCGGCCCGGCCGGCATGAGAGAGTTCCGACGAAGGATCCCCGAGTGCCGATCGTGAGAACGATGACGGCAAAGAAGAAGAGACTATGGACCCATCGGAGCCGGAGTGTGATAATGTGGAGCGGGTAGACGAACCCTCTCGAGATTCGAGGCGGAGAGGCCTCAAGTGCCCCATGGGCCATCGTAATGGTGACGACCGGCAGGAGGAGGCCCTCGTCTTCGTGTCGAGCCTCGGTGGACGCCGTGTAACATAAACGATATCCCTAGCATGCGATGATCCGGAGGCGAAGAGCTCCGGAGGTATCGTATTCAAGTGGCATCAATTTTTGGGTGCCGGATGGCACGAGGTTCCTCGGACCCACCCGGGGTTGCTTGGCCATATTTGCCGCCACCCTCCTATATGGGTTGCGATTCCCACGCCGCTTTCCTCACGCGGTGGTTTCGCAAGTGGGGTGCGCGATCCGACCAGTGTGCACCCTATTTCTTGGGGTAGGATCATCGGCCTCCCGGTGATGTTCCACCTAGAAAAATATCCTCGTCCCAAATTCAAAGAGATGAACGAGCTCTTTATTTGGCGAGCGACTCCTTCATCTCGGGGTCGGGTCACCGTCCGGGTGGTATTATGTACTGACCCATTGGGTATCCTGACGGCCTAGTGGAAGGTCTTCCTTCATCTTTGAAGGAGTGGAAAGATAAGTGGCTCAGGTGAGCGGCGAGTGGCAAGCTCGCGTGGAGGATGGAGCAAGGGAAACTGTTCTTCATCCTCCATCAAATTTTGTTTTTGTTCTGATAAGTCTATCTTTTCTCCTTTCTCTTTTTTTGCTTGTTTATTGTTTCCATTTGTGATTGACTTTGCTTCTTTTTCTTTTTACCTTTATAGAGAATCGGGCATCAAAGGGGCCTCTGTCGGCCACCTTTATTCGAAGGCCGGAAAACATCCAAGCCCGAGCATCGAGGACGAGCGGATTGAGAGATTGGCCACTGAGACCAACTTGGCCGTAGTCGGCTTGAGGCTGCTCGCCCGCCGACCTCGAGGCCGAGGGGACGGCTCGGGACGAGGCGGAGAGAGGAGGGGAGGTTGGGAGAGAGCCTCGGAGAATCCTCCCGAACGGCACGGCCCCTCTCCGGGGAGCAGCGGCGGGGTCGAATAGAGTGAGTTGCGCCGTCTCCTACGGCGGCTAGTCTGTGGGCGGATCGTCTGCCCCATTGGGCAAACGCACTCCCGAGCGCGAGTGCGGCCGCCGTCGAGGTAAACATAGTATTTCTTACACTTCCTTTCGAAATGTTTTTTGTTTTCTTTTGACCTTTTAACGATGGTTGCTTTTTGTAGGGCGTGACTTGGATTTGCGTGCACGCCTTCGCGGCGTGAGGAACACGGCCACGCGTCGGACTCGGCGATCGCCGACCAACCCCTGGATGCGGAGGCGGCTCGGAGAGCGGATATCCGGGCCGACAAACGTCCTGGCGATGGAGTGCCGGAGGCGGTGGAACCTCCCCTTCAAATGAGAAGAGGGATTGTGACCGAGGAGCCCGGCAGACCAAGGAGGAGCCGGTCGACGGCGACCGGAGAATCTGAAACAGTCCCGAGAAGGGGAAGTCCGCGAACTTTCTCTCGACGACCTCGGCCGGGAGGGTCACTTCATCCATCCAAGTCGGGTGAGGGACGAGTACTACGAGGAATGGTTGGAATACGCCCTCAATGGTTTGTGGAGTTTGTTCGATGCACCACGCCGATGGAGGAGTCTGTCGAGAGTTTTACCGGAGGCGGGTCGGGCCGCAATGAGTGTCCCAGCTCGTGCCTGGACAAAAGGCATCGAGCAATTCTGCTCGGAGACTGGCTTTGAGGAACAAATTTAGTATGCCATGGGAATGTCTGGGCGAATCATTAGGCTCTATGGCATGCAATTGGGGAAACTCGCGATCTGGAGAAAAATACGCCGATCGGGAAAAGCGACGGCGACTGCAAGAGGCCTATGCTACCCTTCAAGGGGTACAAGAATCATTAAAGACCCGGGCGAGATGAAGCTACGGCTCGGGCCAACTCTAAGAAAGAAATCGCGCGAGGGCCGAGGCGGAGCGAGATCGGGACTTCCGCAGGTGAAGAGGAGCTTAGGGCTAAGGTTGCCGAGCCGAACGTCTTCTGCCGTTGCCAAGAAATGGAAAGGCGTCTAGCCAACGTGCGTAGAGAGGCCGAAGAGGCTGCTCATCGGCAAGTTGAGGAAGCTCGTATACAGCCGTTGAAGCTTATAAGGACTCGAGGAGTATGCATTTATGTTAACCTGCGCCACGCGACCAAAGATCAAAGAAATTCTTGATTTGGTTAAGACCAGGCGAATCGTTGCTCAACTCGAAGAAGATTTGGCCCTTTTGGAGGCTGATCTCGATGCTCTCCATCCGAACTTTGCCGAGGTCCCCAATGCTCGGGGCTCACCTCCTCCGAACACGAGGAAGAAGTTGCCTCCAGCCAGTGTGTCTTTGTTGAAATTCCGCCTCCGTCTTAGTCTCGGTCTTTGTTTGCCCCTTTTTCATTTATAAACTTTTTCATGATTTCGTAGGTAGAGTACTTGGCTTCGTGCCTTGGAATGTAATGGGCTCCGCCCCCCTTGTGTAAATAATTTTGAAGTAGAAATGAACTTTTTTTTCTCACTTGTGTATGTGTTTCAAGCTTTTTGTATATGCTTGGCTCTTCTCCTTTTTGTAAGATTGTTGCTGTTTTCTTTTTCCTTTTATACTCCCAAGTATGAGGCTCGGTTCCCAGTGCTCTGAATAGGGGACTTTACCCGCTTTAATTGACTCTCGCACTTTCGGTATATGAACCTGATCTTTATTTTGTATTTGGTACTTGGTGTGTAAACCGAGTCATCATTTTGTGCTCGGTGTGTACACCGAGTCTTTGCTTGTGCGTAACCAAGTCTTTGTTTTGTGCTCGGTGCGTAACCAAGTCTTTGTTTTGTGCTTGGTGCGTAACCAAGTCTTTGTTTTGTGCTCGGTGCGTAACCAAGTCTTTGTTTTGTGCTTGGTGCGTGACCAAGTGTTTGCTTCGTGCTCGGTGCATAACCAAGTCTTTGTTTTGTGCTCGGTGCGTGACCAAGTCTTTGTTTTGTGCTTGGTGCGTAACCAAGTCTTTGTTTTGTGCTCGGTGCATCACCAAGTCTTTGTTTTGTGCTCGGTGCGTAACCAAGTCTTTTTGTGCTTGGTGCGTAACCAAGTCTTTGTTTTGTGCTCGGTGCGTAACCAAGTCTTTGTTTTGTGCTCGGTGCGTAACCAAGTCTTTGTTTTGTGCTTGTGCGTAACCAAGTCTTTGTTTTGTGCTCGGTGCGTAACCAAGTCTTTGTTTTGTGCTTGTTGCGTAACCAAGTCATTTTTTTAAGGATAGATCCGCCTTGTGGGCATTCGGCTCCTTCCTGAGGCGGTTTTTAATGTCCTCGACGTGGCCGAAGTGAGTAAAAATTTCGTCCCCCTTTAGAGAGCTCACGAAATATCGGATGAAAGGATAATCCCATAGAATCCTATATGGATCGTGAAACCGAGATCTTTATTGATAGTACCTTTTCGGGTATGCTACATTCCATGGATGCGTAAATTTTTCCCCACTCAAATATTCTAGCTCGTATGCCCCACCGTGATAAGAC
This sequence comes from Rehmannia glutinosa, assembly GCA_016081115.2. Lineage (NCBI taxonomy): Eukaryota > Viridiplantae > Streptophyta > Magnoliopsida > Lamiales > Orobanchaceae > Rehmannia > Rehmannia glutinosa. The sequence goes on along the minus strand of CM071924.1, from coordinate 71,328,409 downwards.
GTTCTTGACCGAAATGGGCCTTCCCGGGGTTGGCTTCAATGGATCGGGTTCAACACCGTTATCTTTTTCAACACAAGATCACCGACCAAATCTCCTTTCCTTTACTTTTGAATTATAGTACCTCTCACTCCTTTGTTTATACACGGCGTTTTTCATCTCAAAGATCGCACCTTTTTCTTCGAAAGAGATCTAGCTCGGCTCGGAGCGCACCTCATTGCCGTCTTGAGAAAAATTTGCAATTTTGAAGGTAGGGGCTCCAATCTCAACAGAATCACCGCCTCGGTTCCATAAGCCAAAGAAAAGGTGTTTCTCCCGTGGCTGCTCGATGCGTAGTTCGCAGACGACCACGATACCCGGGTAATTCCTCCGCCAATTACCTTTAGACTACTCCAATCTCGCCTTCAAGGTATACTTGAGTATTTTATTAATGGCCTCAACTTGTCCATTCGACTTGGGGATGGTATGGAGTCGAGAAGTGGTTTTTAATGTGGAAACCTTCACAAAATTTTGGAAACCTCGGGTTATCAAATGTTTTCCCATTTTTTGAAAAAATCAATTGCGGTATCCCGAATCTACAGATAATGGACTTCCATACAAAACTCACAATCTTTTCCTCATCTATTTTTTCGCCTGCAGGCTCCGCCGACCCATTTTGTGAAATAATCCACCGCCACAATGGCATATTTGACGCCCCCTTTGCCAGTGGGGAGTGGTCCGATAAGGTCCATTCCCCATTTGGCAAACGGCCATGGGCTAAATACGGAGGTAAGTTGCTCAGGATGATATCTGACCTGCGGCGCGAATCTTTGGCACCTCTCGCATCTTTTGATGAGATCGGTTGCATCCTTTCTTAGGGATGGCCAGTAGTATCCTTGCCGTATTAATTTATAGGCTAATGTCTGGCCCCCGGCGTGGTTTCCGCATATTCCCTCGTGAACCTCTCGAAGTGCATAATCTGCATCTGTCTCGGAAAGGCACCGCAGGAGTGGGACGGAATATCCTCGTTTGTATAGGACGTCGTCTACTAGTGTAAACCGAGCCGCTTGAGTTCGTAGTGTTCTGGCTTCAGCTTTGTTTTCAGGTTGAACTCTTTTTTCTAAATACTTTGAATGATTGGGGTCATCCAGTGTCCTCGGTGGTTTCGGTTTCATATATCTTCTTTGCGCTAAGTGACGGGGCGATAGGTTGTGTGAAAGTGACATCCGCGATGGTATCCATCCCGGCCGAACCGAGTCGAGCTAAGGCATCTGCGCTGCATATTCTCGGCTCGGGGCACATGTAAGACTTTTGTCTTAAAGTGTAGCAATCTCTTCTTGACCAAGTCCAAATATTGTGCGATTTTTTGCTCTTTTTCGCCGTACTCACCGTTGATTTGATGAACGACCAGTGAGAATCACTTTGTGTACCAACAGTTGTTTTTTAGGCCCATAGAAGCCGCCATATCTAGGCCTACCGAAGTGCCTCGTATTCGGCCGTTGTTCGTTGGGAATCAAATCGCACGGCCGAGCGAAAGCATATCTGATTTGGATCGATTATCACGATTCCGCCCCGCTCGCCTGCGGTAGAGGAGCCGTCAACGAACAATTTCCATTCTTGGTCTTCCATAACTTCCAATCATATGGAAGGTGTGAATTGCCACAAAGTCGGCTAAAGCCCTTTTTTTATTGCTGTGACGTGGTTCATATAGAATATCAAACTGACCGAGCTCGACGCCCACTTGATCATCCGAATGTAAGTATCGGGTCGGTGTAGTACCGCTTGATGGGTAGTTCGTCAAGACTATAATCTTGTGCTCTAGAAAATATGGACGGAGTTTCGCGCGCGCAGTGATTAATGAATAAGCCAACTTTTCCATTGGCGGATATCGGAGCTCGGCGTCATGTAACGCTTGGCTGGTGTAATAGACCGGGTGTTGAATAGAACCATCTAGCCTGATTAACACCGAGCTGATGGCGTATTCGGATACCGCCAGGTACAAATACAAGTTCTCCCCTTGGGTAGGTTTTTGCAATATAGGAATTGAAGAGAGGTGCTGTTTGAGGGATTCAAAGGCAGCCTGTGCTTGCTCGGTCCACTCAAAATTTTTGTTCTTTTTTATAATTTCGAAGAAAGGTTTACACTTATCTGTGGATCGCGAAACAAATCGGTTAAGGGCGGCCAATCGGCCTGTTAGGCTTTGTACCCTTTTTACAGAGTTCGGGGGTTCTAGATCGATGATGGCTTTTATTTTGTCTGGGTTAGCTTCGATTCCCCTTTGGCTGACCATATACCCCAAAAATTTACCCGAGCCGACCCCAAACGTACACTTTCTCGGGTTTAACATCATCTTGTACTCTCTCAAAACAAAGAAACATTTTATTAAGATCGTTTAGATGATCGGATATACACAAAGGATTTCACCAACATGTCATCTACATAGACTTCCATAGTTCGACCTATCATTTTCTCAAACATCTTATTTACTAACATTTGGTAGGTCGCACTGCAAATTCTTCAACCCGAAGGGCATCATCCTCTGTAATAGTAAATTCCACGAGCGAGAGAAGAATGATGTATTTTCTTCGTCATCCGGATGCATTCGCAGTATTTGGTTGTAACCCGAGTATGCATCCATGAAGCTCATCGGCTCGTGTCCGCCGTGGCATCTACCATATAGTCAATGTTAGGTAATGGATAAGCGTCCTTAGGGCATGCCTTATTCAAATCAGTGAAATCCACGCACGACGCCACTCGGCCATTGCTTTTCTTTACCAAAACAGATTGGCAACCCATCGGGATAGAGAGCTTCCCAGGATAAATTGATTATCTAGAAACTTGTTAACCTCGGCCTCGAGTCTTTGCTTGTCTGTCGGGGCCGAGTTTGTGCCTTTTCTCGCTAATCAAGCGGAACATTAAATCAATATTAAGGTGGTGGCATGCATGCTTAGGGTCAATTCGGGCATGTCCGCATGGGTCCATGCGAAGACGTCAAGATTATTTCCCAAAAACTCAATCAGCTCGGTTCGATATGGTTCTGGGAGGTCATGACCAATACGTAATTGGCGCCCCTCGCTTGGCCTTCCGACATTGATTGTATCAACCTGTTCTACTGGTTCCGCCCGTTTTCTTTTCTTGCTCTGCCCCTCTTTGATCTGCAGGGGCAACTCATCTTCAGTGGCCGGCTCGTTCTTGGCGTCACGCCGCTCGCCTTCTTCCATCATCGGTTCCTTCCCGTGTCGACGACACTGGATTGTTCTTTTGAACAATCACCACTTTCCGCTCAGGCTCCTCTTTTGCTGGGGTCGCCTTGCATGGTCCCACTGGTTTCTCCTCGTTCCATCATGTTAATCTCCACCGGTCGGAGTTTGAGAGAGCATTCTCGTGACTCCCTCTGATTCCCCTTATGTATGGCCTCGCCATCAGATGTTGGGAATTTTATACAAAAATGATATATTGAAACGGCTGCTTTTATATGATAAAGCAATGGCCTCCCAATGATAGCATTGTACTCCGAATCGGCGTTGATTATTTTAAATGTTGTCATGACGGTCCGCTTATGCAACCCTTGTCCCATTTGGATGGGCAAGTCAACTTCTCCGAGCGGGACTATTCTTCCTCCTCCAAACCCCAGAATGCTGTCGTTGCATGGACGGATATAGCTATCGTCCACGTTCAATCTTTGAAAGGCTCGGACGTAAATGACCGATGAGTAGCTGCCAGAGTCGATCAAAATTCTATGAACTGGAATACCCAAAATCGGTGCAGTAATGACCAGGGGGTCAGAATGAGGGTGGACCACCTGGTCGGCATCCACATCAGAGAACACAAAATGGCCGGTGGGTTGGCCTTCCTTGATTTCCGCCACCCGAACTTGTCTTTCGGCGTGGGGCGGCTGTCGACATCGGCCTTTCTTTTCTGTTGGAGCGGCTATCTTCGGTTGTGTTAGTGTTGATTCGATTCACACTCGACATCATAAGGATCTCCCTACCCTGGTTCTCGGCCGGTGGTGGCGGCAGGAGAGCTGGATTGGTTATGCGCTCCGGGTTAACACCTTGAGTCAGTGCCGGTGGGGGCGGTAGTTCATGAACGTATCTTTTGAGACCGCTTTGCCGAACAATACGCATAATTTCTCTGATTAGATCTCGACACTCATCGGTATCGTGACCTATTGATTTATGATAGGCACAATATCGACGTGAATCTAATTTTGTCGGCTCGACCTTCAAAGGCCGAGCCGAGGTAACAAATTCGACCATGTGCTTCATTCCATATGGCTAATGGAGTGTGGGTCAAAGTACTCCTCAATGCGGCAACTTCGGCTCGCGCTTCTGGCGAGCCCTAAATCCGTGGTCGGGTTTTCCGAGAATGGTCTAAATCCCGATTCCGCCCAATCTTGTTTTTCCTTCCTTCCGTCCTTTCTCACCCCCCCTGGCCGGTGCTCGGGCGGTTACTTGCCATGGCTTCTTCAGCGCAAATATGGCGTTCCCGCGGACCGAAATTCTTGGTGCGAGGTCGCCCCGATTCATGGATGGAGTAGTTAAACCAAGTTTCGGGCGAGGCCAGCCATGGCCGTGATTAAAATGGCGTCATCCGACACCGGTTCCATCTCTCGAACTTGCTTATTGAACCGAGAGATATAGCTTTTCGAGGGCTCGTCCTTCCCTTGTTTGATGTTCACGAGGGAATCCTTAGGTGCGGCTCGGACTTTGGACGTTAAGAAATGCGTCGTAAAGGCGGAGGCCAGATCCCCCCATGCCCGAATGGACCCCTGTGGTAGGGTCCTAAACCAACGGTGGGCTCGGTCGCCCAGAGTCAGTGGGAAGGCCCTGCAGAGGATGGCATCACTAGGACTATACAGTTCCATCCATGCTAAGTACTTGTGGATGTGAGTGGTCGGGTCGGTTTCCCCATTGTAGAGACCGACCTGGGGGATTTTCAACTTTGGCGGTAACGGGGTCGCCAGGATACCAGGGGAAAACGGCGACATAACAGCTGGTTGGTTCATTGCTTGGGGCGGCCTCCGAGACTGTTCGCCTTCTGGACCGCCCTCCAATTCATTCAAACGACGGCGAAGGCGCTGGATCTCTACATCCCGTTCCTGCCATAGGCTGGGGCCTTGGACCTGGTTGACCCTAAGCGGCTCCCGATCATCCGGAAATCGGAGTCGGGAACTTATAGATCGAGCCGGGCGTAAAGGATCAACTCCCGTCGTCCGGCGAACACTGAGTGGGCATGGCGATGGCGCGTTGCTCGTGGTAGTGACTCCGCTTACACGACTTTGCTCTTCATCATCCTCACGCGCAGCGCCGTCTATCACGACGGACACGCTGTTCATTACGAACTATCCTCTTGGGCTTCATTATGAGGAAGCCCGGGGGACTTGAGGATTAATATTAACGTTTAGTTGTGGGTTGAGTGGGTTAGTATTTGCAAGGAATGGAGGAGGTGCTTGAGAGTTGGTGGTGGCGAGTGTTTGTGATATGAGTTGGTTCATTTGTTGTACAAAAGTTGGGTTAGCTATTAGGCGAGCGAGAGGAAAGAAAGTGGTGCTCCTGTACATGTCTGAGCATATTTTGACCATTAGTAGTATGGCCAGTTTGGTTATTAGGGTCTTTGCTCTTGATCAAACGAGCATTTCTCGGCGTTGACTCATTTTGTCTTATTACGAAAAGGATAAGCGTTGAACTTTACGATTTTCACTTAACTTGTTTTTGCCGGAATTTTGATCGACCAATACGGCCCTCCTTCTAGCGCCAATTTGTTGACGTGTGTTTTGGTCAACAAACAAAATATATAAGAAATTTAACACGTGGAAATATAAGTATGCGTAATACGCGTTTATTTATGGCTAATTCTGCCTTTTTTGCGTAATGCCGAGCCGAATTATTGGGGTCGGTCTTTCTTACAATCTCGCGTTTACGGTTTTTTTCTCTGTCTTTTTCTCCCCTTTTCCTCTTAAAATGAGGATTTTTATACCCTCGAGTAAGTGGGTTTTCAACGATCATCTTTGCACTAATCAATCACTAATCAGTAAAATAATTAAAAAAGGACACATGTCCCTCTCTAATCGTGCATGTCAGCCAACTCTTGCCACTTGGTGACTCCTCTCTGTAACTTTTTGACATGTGGCAGTTTCCGATACCGATAAAGTACTAAGCATGGGCAAGTATGGGCAAATGGTTATTTTTATGAATCTGTCGCGCATGCGTTTCCCGCCGAAATTTGGGCTCGGGGGTCGGGGCTCGGCAGTCATGCTGTGGTTGGGCTCGGTAGCGGGCGAGCCTAATTCATGACGTGTCACCGCGCACCGTTCGACGTCACTGTAGGCCCTCCACTCGGATGTGTGCTAGGCTAATGGCGTGGATTAATTTTTTCCAAATCGGGCGTCATCAAGGATAAAACTAATTCAAAGTAGACAACGTTAGGTCGAACTGAAAACAATAGTTGAGCATAAGAAATGGAACCGAGATTTGAAAATGAAAAGGGACAGCCTAAAGAGGTATATGGGAAAAAATGGAATATTAGAGAATCCAATGAAAACCCTTGAGCCAGGGAGAAGACGGAAAAACTATTCAAATAAATAATTCATACTTCTTTTCGCATGTGTTGTCTTATACTCTTATATATGGAATGAAATAATTCGGGCAGCCTGACCGCTGCCCAGGTTTAATGATTAAGGGACCTTAAATTGAGGTGTTAACTAGGATAATAGTTAAAGAATTAAAAATTAATATTGGACAGTTTCATTTTTTTCACTTTTCCTTATTTAGCTATAATTCAAATTGTTGATGGGTCACCATACATACATTCAAATTTACGTAAAAGCATGTTATTTTTCCCACAAATTTAATGAAAATGGGGTAGCAAAAGAATACATTTGATAACCAAAATTAATTAATTAAGAGTAGGTCTCTTGTAGGACCGTCTTACGGATCCTATTTCGTAAGACGGATCCTACACCAGCGCTCAACCAACGCCCACGACTGCGCCTTGTTATTCTACAACTACACCACTAGTGCTTGTTGTGCAATTTCGATATATACAATGTATATAAATCCATTCATAAATACGCCGATAATTGAAAAAAATGAAAAACGCTCTAAATGCAAAGGCTAAGAATCGAACCCAAGTCTATTAAAAATATGATACATTATCTCAATAAATGGATACTTATAAAAGTGTTATTTTAACTACATCAAATTTATTTTTTATTTTTCCTCTTTTTTTGTTCCTAGTTTGTAATCGTATTAAGAAATCGATATTTTATCTCAACAAACGGATACTTTTACTTATAAAAGTGTTACTTTAACTATATCATATTTATTTTTTATTTTTCCTTCTTTCCTTCATTTCTAATTTGTGACTATATTAAAAAACATGTCACTTGATCTCAAAAATAGATACTTTAACGTATAAAAGTGTTACTTTAACTCATTACATATATATTTATAGTAATATATTCATACTTTGTGACTATATCAAAAATATGTTACTTTATCTCAAAAAATAAATATTTTTACTTATAAAAGTATTACTTTAACTCTATCATATTTATTATTCATCTTTCTTTGTATTTATTATTAAAAATATAATATTTTATTTAAAAAAACAGATATTTTTACTCTTGAAACATGATATTTTGTCTCAAAAAATATATATTTTTACTCATAAAGGTGTTACTTTAACTCGATATATTTATTTTTCCTTCAATGTAATGTAACCATAATATATGGCTATATTAAAAATATGATACTTTATCTACAATAACCGATATTTTTCTCATAAAACTATTTTTAATCGAGGGAGAAAAAAAAGGCGGCCAGTGCTTTGACTCGCGGACCTGGTCAACAGGATCCGCCCGGTCAAATAGGATTAAATCTTACGGATTGAGACCCGTAAGACGGTCCTACATGAGTTTTTACCATTAATTAATTGATACATAGTACATGTTCCATCATATTGTTTCCCTAAAAAGCACTCATTTATATTGATCGGGTAGCAAAATCACTAAGTTTGATAACTAAAATAATTAGAGGAAAAAATACTAAACCTCCCCAACTATTCGATTTTTGCACTTTACCATATAAACTAATTTCTTTTACACTTTACCATATAAATTATACAAGTTTTGCACTTTACCCTATAGCGGTCATCGCCGATGGAATAATTGGAGAATATTCCGGCACATGCCCTCCACGTGAGGGCAAAACCGTCTTTGCCTAAAATTCAAAGTGAAGTACTTTACCATCTGAACTTTGTTAAGAATGTCACTTTGCCATCTAAACTATGTAGAATTTTCACTTTGCCATATCAATTAAAGAAAATTAAAATAATTATTTGTATATACATTTATTTATCTTATTTAATACATAAATATCACAAAAATAAGTTTAAACCATATTGTGAGCGAATCGAAATAGAAAATTTAGCATATATCAAATTACTTTTATATTATATATTACTTATTTTTGTATAATAATTTATTTTTGCATACTAAAATTAAAAAAATACTAAATATATATTATAATTATGATTAAAATAATCATTTTTTCTTTGTTTTTTTTTTTTTTTTGCAAAATTTTGATTTACCAAATTACAAACAAAATACCGAAAAAATTATGATAAAAGTTTGAGTCGAACTAATTATTTTGGTACAATATTCAAGACATGATGCATACGAGAATTTTTGTTCAATTATGGTTTTTGTTCATTCACCAAATACCTATTGAGTTTAACCTCTTGTAAGAGCACGAGAGCAATGTAGCGTGGTAATCGACCAAAGGTTTCTCACAAGAAAATTTAGCCAAACGTGAAATTATTTGAATTTATGAAAAACAAAAATAATTCTTTAACAATATAATAAAGTTTTGATTATGTAATTATGAATTGAACTAAGAACTAAAAATACATATCTAAAACAACATCACATAATTAGAAAATTGGGATGAAATCAATATAAAAAATGTTTAAACCTTATAACAATTCAAAGATGTCTAAACCACAAAAACAAATCGATATCGTGATATTTATACCCACCTTAATCATAAACCTATACCCTATAATAATAACATTGATAGATTTTTTCTTTTTACGAATAAAAATTAAAATTAAAAGATAAATAAATGTATATACACATAATTGTTTTAATTTTCATAAATTCACATGGCAAAGTGAAAAATTTTGCAAAGTTCGGATGGAAAAGTGAAATTCTTAACAAAGTTCAGATGGTAAAGTGTAACTATTTCTATTTGAATTTTAGCCAATGACGGTTTTGCCCTCACGTGGAGGGCACGTGTCTTAATATTCGGAGAATATTCCACCTAGCGATGATCGCTATAGGGCAAAGTACAAAACTTGTATAGTTTGTATGACCAGAGTGTAAAGAAAATTAGTTTATATGGTAAAGTGTAAAAACCCGCATATTTTGGGAGTTTAATATTTTTTCCTCAAATAATTAATAGATAGTACATGTTCCATCATTTTTTTCTAAAAAGCACTCTATATTGATATAGAAGAATTATTTCTTTTGATGACATTTTTTATTGAAACCATCGGATACATGATAATTATTATGATATCAGCAATAATTATCAAATTATAATCGAAGTAAACAAACACACTTATTATATGATGAGTTTAGCTATTGACAATGATGCTTACATTATTATTATATTGTAGTTAGTAGTAATACTACTCCCTTCTATTTAAAAGGCTAAATTGCATTTTTAGTCCTGTATCTTTGGGCCAATGGCATTTTTAGTACTTTAACTATTTAGAGTTGCGCTTTTGGTCTTGGACAATTTTGCCCTTATGGCGAGAATAGCATTTTTGGTCCTTTATCTTTTGGAAGATAGCAATAATAATCCTATAACTTTCGAGAATGAGCAATATCAATCCTTTCATACCATAGCTAGTTTCAATAAACCCAAATTTCATAGATTATAGGAATTTGCTTTTTCGAAACCTATTTTGTTCGTGGCATTGTTACACCTACGTAGACCAGTCTCTATTTAGAGGTTTTAAATGGATCATGTCGGGTTTCCGGCCTATAAACTCAATAGGACATACTTACGCAAAATTCTCATAATACTAAATAATTTGATTTGGACTAAGTTTTTGTTAAAACGGATATAGTCCATCACGACCATATCGAGGCCCAACATGCTTCCGTAAAATTAATAAATTCCTTAAAATTCATACCTTTTTGACCAAAAAAGACCGGGTGAAATGGTTCGCAACACCACCATCGGAAGATTACGCCCCGGATCGTTTGACAAACATCTCCTCACTTTGTTCAACCTCACCCTCGGGGAAGATGATCTGCAAGTTATCCGACTCCTTCAAAGAATCGTTTCAAAGACCTTTGGTTCGTTTCCTACTCCAGGCGTACAAGTAATCTTTAAACGGGATAAATTAATAGAACATTATGAAGACATGTTGAAGCAGAAAGCCCCTTTTTATTAAGAACTTATTGAAATATTTATTACATTAGTAATCTCCTTTTGGGAGGAGAATACTTGTTTAGCCTCTCATGTATGAGGCTTGCACTCGAAAATACATAAAAACTTGAAAACTAAAACACTCAAAATATTACAAATTTTTCTCTCAGACTTTATTATAAGAAAACTAAGGAAAATGTTCGATGTCCCCAGCTTCCTTCAAATACAAGAATTTATAGAGGTAAGTCCGGACTTGAGAGGCGACTTCAAATCTTGTTGGAACTTATGATGTCACTTTGCATTATTGCCTCGCCAGCTGTCTTCCTTTTCTTTCCGCGTGACTCAGCCCATGTGATGGTTGTCGGGGAATCTTTTAAAAAGTTGGTCTGCGTGGTCCCCGAGGAAAACGCGTCTTGTGAGCTGGGCCCTTATCTTTTCCAGCTGTATGGTCTTGTCGGTCGGGTTTGGGTCAGAAACCTTTCCCAAACTCGGGTTCCTTCTGTTTGGGGCATGCTTGATGATTTGGTCAATCCAACGCCAACATGCGCCATGTTACGAAATTTCCGGTAAGTTTTTTTACTTGCCGGAATCTTATTATCCCGAGAGAATTCTTCTTTTGGTCTCGAAGAGTTCCTCTCAAATCTGTGGTTGCTCCGGTCATCGAATTCAAAAGGAAAGATCCATTTGTTGAATTCTGAGAAACTTGAATGGATATTTGACTTTGTCCATTTCGGTTAGACAAACCCAAAGACCCCATGCTCATCTGGTAGAAGCTTCATCTTCAGAAAATGCTCCTACTAATACTGGTCCTTCTTCCTATGAAGATACTTTTATATATTTTAAATCATTTCCATCCGGTCTTCTTAGCTTGATGAAATGAAAAGCTTCATTAAAGCCTTTCTTTCTTTGGTTCGAGCCGCACTTAGAAAATATAGTTCCAAAATGTCTCCTCGGCCAAGTGTGGATTGTTGGCCCAAGTCTCAAATCGCTTCCTAATCCATTTCGATAATTTGAAATTTAAGGAATCCTGGTGATACAAAAGATATATTGAAGCTAGAGCTCCAAACATGTACCATTCTCGTACTTCATTTGGATGACTTCCTAGCTTCATCCAAACCCCTGGATACTTGCCGAGATATCAACTATAGTTTTTAAGGTTAATATCTCTCCTTGTAACTAGTTTCTCCCATTGTCGTTGATATACCCGCATAGGAGAAATCTTAATCTCGTCGATTTGAACCTTAGATTTGCGGTCTGTGGCCTAAGATTCAACTCTCCCTCTTTTACCCCGCAGTCTTTGGGTTGACTTGAAGACCCGAGGTTGTGACACGAGCTTCAACATTCATTACGGTTTGTACACCCTCGGGGGATGCATCGCTGCAACACTTGTGATTATGGTATTTGAATCCATAACCTCCGGGTTAGAGCCCCGTTCTCTATTCGCCCCTTTTTGCACCGTAGGAGATGCGGATCGAAGAGAGGCCCTTGCGATCTAAGAACAATTGTCCTTGAGCGAACGGCATGCTCGTATTTGACTAGAAAGCAGTTGCGTCACCTGTTGAAGTCTTCCATCAACTTCGCATTGAGACATAACGTCCCAAAATCTCGTTCTAGACTCTCCAGGTTTTCCCTGAGATGTCTTACTCGTTTGAGGACCTCGTCGAATGCGCCCTTCCATCTCGTGTCAAAAATCTGCAAGAATATTTTCATGAGATTTTATAATGACAATATCATAATCATAATATTGACATTCACTTGCCATCTAAGTAATCGAGCCTATTCTGGTTTTGATTCAATTTTGTTTTTCGAGAAAAGCTTTGACACTTGAATTATCAATTTTTAAAGTAAACTTTTTAGCCAAAAAATAGAGGACATTTTTTAAAAGCCTTTCATTGCAAAGAATTCTTTCTCGTTGATATGCCATCCGTTGCTTCACTGGGTGTGAATAAACCGCAGATATCTGCATGGCACTTCTTCATTTGGTATAACCTTAGTAAGAATCTGCCCCCACCAATCATTACCGGCATCCGTATATAGAACCGGTTCGTCCTCGTCTTGGGAATCGCAAGCTTTGGAAGCTTTTACAAACTTCTTTAAGTTGTTTAATTCCTTCTTGATGTTCATCTTCCCATTTGAATATTTGCATCTTTTTTTAAGCAATAGGCTAAACACCTTCCTATAATATGCCGATTGTTAATGAACATCCCTAAGAAAATTAACAACTCCAAGAAAACTCGTCGCTTTTTCTTGTCTTTCAATGTATCTGAAATCCATGTATCTTTTCTACAATATGATTACTCAGAATAATTCCAGATTCATCGATTTCAATTCCGAGGAATTCAATCTGTCTTGTTGCGATTACCGCCTTCTATTCCGAAAGCACTAATCCTTCTTTGTGACAAACATCCGAAAATATTTCCAAATGTTTGAGATGCTCCTTCATGTTCTTTGATGGGATCGAATATCGTCGATATATACGAACATGAAATCGAAATAATCTTTGAAAAGATTATCCATCTTTCTTTGATATATCCGGGTGCGTTAGCCAATCCCATAGGCATCACGTTCCAAATATAATGTCCTGCGGTGTAGAGAAAGTTGTAAACTTCTTACTTTCTTTCTCCATCTTAATGGTAGAATCCAGTTTGCAATCGAACTTTGAGAATATCTTGGCACCTTTGATACGATTAACCGATGTTCCCTGCTTGGATGTAATATCCGCGAATTCCAAAATGTTATTAATCCCTTTGTAATTAATAACAAGTCTAGGCTTTCCTCTTTTTATTTCTCCATGGTTCCCGACTAAGAATTCAGGATCGCTATATGGAGAAACTCCCGGTGAAATTAACTTAAGGTCAAGATGTTCCTTAAGTATCTTCTCGCATATCCTCACGATCTTCCGATTCATAAGGATTGGTTTGAATCTCACGAACTCGTACTCCTTTCCCCGGTTTAACCTTCAAGGATGCTTTGAGCTCATTCTTGTCCCACCATGCCAAAGGATCTTCATTATAATTTCTTTGGATCTTCTTCTTGATATCCTCAAGTGATATTTGTTCTTCTATTGTAACATCACTTTGTGGATTCTCCATTAGCTCATCATCAATTCCGCAATAGCCTCTCGGAGTTACTCGTTTTTCTCCTTGTACTCGAATGAATACAAGTTATTATCCCATATCTTCTTATCCTTACGGGTTAAACCAAATTGTCGTAGGATAATAAAGCTTCACCAAATTTCCTTCAATCCGCCATTTTTGGATTGCGAAGTTTGGCTTCATCACCACGCTTGCTGCGAAAATTAATAGGCATTTTTACGTAAAATGCTTCACGCGATCTCTGGACAATAATCTTATGATCACATAAGGTCGTGAAAATAAGTCTTCTTGTCTCATTTTCTGTGTAAACCTCTTGAATGTTTGTAGGAAATTATTTCCCGGCAACACATCTCGCTCTGTATCATGGAAATAGATTGGTGGCGTCTTTACTTTGTACCATGGGTACGCTTGCGCCTCCGATCATGATTTACGCTTGTTTAATTCCTCTCGTTAAGAATAAGAATTCTTTTAGAGAAATCTCTTCCTGCAATAGCAAAATCTTCTCAATTTCTTTAGGAAAAACATCCGGGTTTTGCGGTACATATTCCTAGGCACCCGAATGGATATAGGCGTGAAATACTCGGCCTTGTATTCCGCATATAACATTCCTATAGAAATGTATATGGAGAATGGACTAGTGGTCATATGATTACGTATCTTTTATCGGCCACGCTGTGAATTCCATTCCTTCTTGTAATCTTTCCCAAGGTTTATGATCCTCGAGAAATTCAATTCCCGGTATTAATTGTTACGAGATTTTCCCGCAACTCCCGTGATAGTCACTCAATTTCACCTATCTTCACCTATCTTCCTTCCTTGATACCTCCAACTATTGGTTGTTGGAGATAATATAGAACATCACAAGGAAAAACATTATCCTTTTGAGTGATGTCGAATATTACTTCAACTTCTCGCAATCCTTCACATTTCAACTCTCCTTCTCATAATTCTCGTCCTGTCATTATGAACTCAAGACTTCTTTTGTTGAAGTCTTATTGATCTTGAATTATCATATCAATCTCCTTTATAGTTGAAGACTCAATGATTTACAGAACCACCCTCTCCTCAAAGATTCTTGGGACTTCAATAAATTCCTTTCTAAGAATACCGTGATGGGTATGAAAAATTTCTTCTTCTTTCATCAAATCGACTCTTTTGAAATCTTGATGAAGGGTTAGGACTTATTAAAATCTCGATCTCCCAAATTGTATTCACTTCCATCATCGAATAAATTTCTTCTCATGAATCTTGAGATGTGAGATGCTTTCAAAAATAGCAAGAGGTATATCTTCTCAAATTGATACACTCTTATCAAATCTTGATAATATAAGTGTATTTGCAACTTCTCTTTTAACTCGCTTTTGATCTCTCTTATTTCTCTAATAGGGACCAGATATGCATCTCGATCTTAAATTCCATTGAATAGTCTCCGGGTTACTCAAATAATTTGGTGTTTTCTGTTATTGAAACCCAATATCTTACGCCTCCATACCTCCGATAGTAAAACCATCGTATATCCGGAGCTTTGTCTTCATAATTCTCATAAGAGTCTTTGAAAACTTTCATTGAGAGAGGAATCCCGACATGTGATCCTCCCTAAAGTTCTTCTTCTTCACTTCGTTTCAATCGATTCACTTCCTTGATTAGAACTCTTCTTCATAGAAGAGGCTCAAATTGATACTCACTGGATCAAATCTTGATAATAGCTAGATCTTTGCCTCGAACCCGATTTGTAACTCCTCGTCTTTGATTGTAACCGGAGCTTTTGTTTTACAGTCTTTGAAACTTTCATTGGCCCCGTGTGATCTTTCTCCTTCTTGTCGTCCATGACTTGCTTGATTAGAACCTGATGAAGAGGCTCTACTCCCGCTTGGTGCTAGTCTTTGCCCCGATTTGTAACTTCGGCTTTTTTTTGAGAACCTTCTAGGTCTCCATGAAGACCTGCTTTTTTGTTGTTGCTTTCTCGGCGGTATGGATGGCTTCGCTCCTTCTTCGTTTTGTGCCACCTTGGTTGACCTCCCACAATTGTTGGGATGTCATTATCTACGCAACATAGAGGAACCGCTTTGTTAATTCCTCTTAATCTCTTGTAATTCTGTCAGAGCGCTTTGTAACACCATTCGGATAACTTGGCCTTTAGGAAAGACATTTTTCTAGCCATAGTTTCTACTTCCTCCCATCCTTGTATTCCCGATAAGCATTTCTCTCCGGGGACTCGGAATCTTGGCAAAGAATAGTCACATGCGCTTCCTTTTCTTCAATCTTGGATTTCCACCGTATTCGGTGAACAACTTGATATATTCGTCAATATGACAGATATCATGTAACTCAAGCTATAAAGGGCTTGTTTATATCTCTTTCTTTCTTTTTCATTCTCTAATCCCTAGAAATAACCTTGTCGATGAACTGGATTTTGAATAGCTTTGCCATACCATCGGCAATTCCTTTAAGTGATTCTCCGATGTGACCGAACTTTTTTACTAGCATCGGTCATAACCCGAAATCTTCACCGATCCTTCAAGACTCATTTCAAGGAGTAAAATGAATGAATCCTTTGTAAGATCGAGGGTTCCCACTTGAAATTCTCATAGCGGAGGCCCATTCATCAATGAGAACTTCTCTATTTTTAAAATGGGATATCCGTGATTTAACATCAACCCATATGGATGTATTGGGTCGAGGTGCGATCTTCCATAAGGCGTCGATAAACATTAGGCCTTCCAAAGTGGGTTGTCGAGTTCCCGCAAGAGGGTTTCGACCTCCCTATCCCTGAAAGTGGATCACTTCCGTCATGAAATCCCCGCGTGTGGCATCCTCTCGTCCCGAGCTCCATGATTCGAACCCGTACTTTCTTCGACGTTAGGATTAATCGGTGGTGGTGGTGGAATCGGTCTTCGTGTTGGATCATAGGTAACCAATATTCCATCTCCTGTGTTCATCTTTAAATCTACAATTCCTAATCCTGCGAAGAATTCTTACGCAAGGTCAGGTCATGTAGATCTTTAAGATTCATCTTTTCCATATCCATCTTTTTTTAATTTTTGATGGATTTTCCTTTGATTAGAGCAATGAGCTTCTCCTCATCTGTCATTTTTCGTATAACTTCGTTGGTTTCCCTTTTTGGTGTAAATAGGTCTTGTCACCCCGAAATCTATACGTTTCTTTCCTCCGGAAGAACTCGGCCTGTCCTCCAGGTTCTTGACTCGTTTACGAATATCATGAAGGAGTTCAAGAGTTTCCTTATGATATTTCACCATCGTCTCCATCCGTTCGGATCGATGAACTTGTGTTGGTAGATGAATATGGCGGTTGCCATAATTACGCACCGTCTTCCGACTTCTCTAAGATCTTGAGAGAACTTAGATTTGTCTGGAAGTATCTCTTTCCACTCGGGTACTCCATCGGAATCATTGTTCTCGATGGGAATTTTCATGAACCGTTTCTTGAAGGTTCATCAAGTGAACATATATGGTCCGTTAAGCATCTAGAAATGCCTATAATAATATGCTCGCATTTTGCATTGCCTTAAGGTTTCCCGTCGGCTCTGCCGTTCTTTTTCTTCATGTTGGTATTCCCAATATGAAACCTGGTCAAGGTGTTCTTGTGCACACATCGTCAATATTTGACGATATGTCCAAGACGGCGTAGATCTCGGACAATTGTCCGGATCCATATTCTCGGAGAAATTCTCCTCACCAATGGTTAAATACATAAATATAATAAATATAACCAAAAGTTCTTAATAAACCTGGGCTCGATATACCATTTTGAGCAAAGCACTTAGTCAAATCACCATTATATGAATAAGGGTATAATGGGTATTATGAAAAATATGAAATAAACCCGGTGGACCAATTTTGCCAAGACTTGAAACTTCTTGGACTAAAATTGCTCACGTGTAAACTTATAGGACCAATTTTGCAAAAACTTTTAAACTCACATGACTAATTTTGCAAACTCAATACTTAGAGGACCAAAATTGCAAACCGTTCATAGTTACAGGACCAATTTTGCAATTTACCCTATTTAAAATAAGTGACGTTTTTAGGAAAAAACACACATATTAAGGATCGTATTAAAATACCAAATATACTCTTAATTAATCGAAATGTTGTTTTGGAAGAAAACAATTTTAGGTATTACCTTGTTAATAAGTATAAGGGTAAAAAATAACATTTTATCATTAGTCTTGGAAACATCAAAATGTCATTCTTTTCGATGAATTTTTTTGTGCGGAACGACACCTTATTTTGAATAGGAGGAATTTTTTTTTTTAAACTTGCAAGGTCCATTAATTGATAACACATGTTGAAAAGGATTAACGAGGTGTCCCCAACCATATAATTAATGGAATTTAGAACTCCATAACATTCCAGTGTGTCCTCAATTTGGATTTTTATAGAATTCATTAAATCTTGAGGTCTTCAACTTGGATTTTAATGGATTCCACGAAAATCCAAAGATCCTCAAACATTCAAGGAATTCCATGGAATTCTTTTATAAATGGATTTTGGTGGATTCTCGTGGAATTATAAGCTAGATTTATGAAGGATAAATTCTTACCTCCCCTTGATTTTAATGGATTCCACGAAAATCCAAAAGATCCTCAAACATTCAAGGAATTCCATGGAATTCTTTTATAAATGGATTTTGGTGGATTCTCGTGGAATTATAAGCTAGATTTATGAAGGATAAATTCTTACCTCCCCTTGGAATTCAAATTCTATTTTCCAATAATAATAATAATAATAATAGTAATAATAATAATTGGCTATGGTATAAAAAGAAAAAATAACATATTTTTCTCTCATGTACATCTCACCACGCATCGTCTTATAATCTCAACAATTCAACACGTTCGACCTTAATTTTGTGAATAATCACTATAGACTAACTAGAATTGATTTTTCGTCTTATTTCAATTGCTAATATTTTTAATTTTATCGATAAATTAATAAAAAAACTATTATTATAATAATATTTTACTTGGGAATCATTGTTGATAAGTTTTTATTCATGCATCTTGATAGACACATTATTTTGTGTTAAAAAATATGGTTTTAAAATTATCTCGGTAAAATTTTGATCATCGATGTTGTTGTTTGTTGAATAAATATTTTAAAAATAGTTATTTATGGAGTCTGTTCCAAATTTTGACAATTTTAAATCATATTTTTGCAAAGTTTATGAAACTTCATTTTTTTTTTTTTTGCTAATGACTTTCTGTAAATATTTACATTTCATATTTTTAATGATTATGATGTTATGCTATTAGTTTTATAAAAAAATTATTATACTTTTTTAAAATTCCGCAAATTCCACTAAAATCCACACAATTCAATAGTATAAAATTCTATTAGAATCTCTGAAACCATGAAATTCTCTTAAAATCTATGAAATTCCATAACTTAAAAATTCCTTGAATATCTATGTTGGGGACACCCTCCTAAATTCCGACAGTTTAGACCAATGCCCTAGAAACAGTTAATAGGCAACTAATAAGATTGTACAATTAAGAAGATATTGGGGAAAGGGACAACTATCTATGTTATGCCCGGCTAAAATTTAGGGCATTTAATTGATTAATTTAATTATCTCACATTTTACACCCTTGATTTGGGCGTATTACAATTATTAAGCAATTTAGAGGAAAAAACTGGGCTTTGGATACCTCGAACATAAGGCAAAAATCCAAATTCGAATAATTTATTTAGGCACACGTGCATTTCACTGAATTTCTTGAGCTTCGGGATGCTCCATGCATGTGTGCTGCATATAATGTCAAATTATGGGGCATCTTATTTGTCTATTTATATAATTTTTCGTCTTTAATTTTTTATTTTTATTTTGGCTTAACTCCTTATTAAGATAGTTTTGTTAATAATATATTGATTTAGTACTATGAATTAGTAGTATTGCTGTATAGTATATTTTCAGCAACAAGTAAACTTATTCGATGTGACAATTAATTAAAGTCACCAATTGCTTTTGTAATGAAAACTTTGTTTTCAACATGGATAATTATAAAAAGGGAAGGTCTCTTGTTAGATCCGTCCCTCATTACCAAGGTTGTGATTGGTTGTTCTTTCATTCCACCCATTTTTATTTTAAAGAGAAAATATTGATGAATTCTTTTTAAAAAAGGTGAAAGTTGAATGTGTAGAAAAGGTAATGATTATGTTGACGTGATAGAGAATCTTTTAGAGATGTTGATTGTTTGTGAAAATTTTTGTGGAAATAATAGTGTAAAATATAATGTAAGAAAATTGAACAAAAATAAGAAATTTATTCAAAAATAGGCAATATGGATCTCATTTTATACCTTTTGTTAAGAAGATTAAAAGAAAAATAATAAAAATAGTGATAAATTGAAGAAATTATCGAAATTTTTTATGTAAATAGGGAGAGAAGTGATAAATAGATAGTATAATTGGGTATTGAGAAATGTGAAAGAGAAAGAGAAAAATAAGTTAATTCTTTGAAAAATATTTCATTTGTTCCACAAACAATCACACGTCGTAAAAACTTTTCACTCCAAAATGAAAATTTTGGAAAATATTTCACAACCTCTCTCTCTCTCTCTCTCTCTCTCTCTCTCTCTCACGCAAGGTTTTCTTTTCCAAGAACGAAAGATACTTCATATTAAAAATCCACAAACGGATTGAACAAAAGAAAGGCAAAGGGGCTTAGAGCCAATCAAGAGTATCATTTACGACCAAATCCTGAATCACACTTCACGGCCATGCAAGGTTTTCTTTTCCAAGAACGAAAGATACTTCATATTAAAAATCCACAAACGGATTGAACAAAAGAAAGGCAAAGGGGCTTAGAGCTAATCAAGAGTATCATTTACGACCAAATCCTGAATCACACTTCACGGCTAACCCAAAAAAAAACCCCAAGCAAGAGCCAAATGAATGAAAATATATAACCTCAACTGGATATTAAAATCCCAAAAGGGTACCCATCCCATACAATATATTTAAGTAATAGAATCAAACTCATTCCACTCCTTCCAAGCCGGAGACACCGTATCCAACTCGTAGTGGTCTTATCCTCGAACACCCATGTATTCGTTGTCTTTCATAGCCACCACGAAGGTACGTAGACAATTGTATCCTATTTGAAATGTTTGATCCCATAGGCAAGCACATACATCTTCCCACCACTATTGTAGAGACCAAACCGCAATGAAATCTATCCCAACAAACAGGAGCCAATTTCCAAATTTTCACACTCTTTCACAAAAGAACAACATATGCTCTAGAGTTTCATCCTCTGCACCACACCATTTGACAATCCACTTGAACACCCATTTTAATAAGCCGAGTATGAACAGGGGACCACCCTATGTAAACATTCCCACAAAACATCTCGAACCTTTCTCTTAACTTTGAGTTTCCATACTTTCTTCTAGTACTTCCCATCTTTCATACTATTATTGCTCCCCTCGGCCTCATCCGTCTCAAGCTTATACTCCTCATAATTAACCGAGTAACACTGGTCTTGAGTGAGAGACCATAGCATTTTGTCTCTATCCCACTAAGAAAAGATAGGAGTGGAGAGAATAGCTCTAACTTCATGGGGTAAAAAATCTTACGGATGAGATCCCGATCTCCATTAACACTCACTAACCCAAGTAACACTATACTCCGGACTTTCCAGGCCCACTAGATTGGGGAAGCACATTTTTTTGATCGATGGATCCCACACTCTAGTAGACTTACCATCCACAAATGCAAAATAAAGCCCCTACCTCAACACCATCTTAGAGTTAATCAAGATCCTCTAAATAAAAGAATCGATGGTTTAGCACAGTATTAAGGATACCCCCTTCCGAACAATAGTTAGCTTTAAGCACCTTACTAAGAATCTTATCGGAATGAACAAGAATCCTCCAAAGTTGCTTTGCTAACAAAGCGTCCTTCAATTTTTCAATGTCCTGAAAGCCCATACCTCCATGCTCCTTGGGAAAAGCCATCTTGTTCCATCGATCCAATGCATTTTAAGTCGCCCCTGGTCGAATTGCCCCACCAAAAATCAGCCAACACTTTATTAAATATTGCATAAGTACCTTTGGGAAGTTTGTAACAAGCCATAATATATGTAGGCACAACACTAAGCACAGACTTGATAAGCACTTCTTTCCCAAATGATCTCGAGGAAAGAATTTTCCCAAATTCTAATTCTTCTTCTAGCAAAGATCACACAAACCTCTAAAAATCTCTCTTTTTGATCTTCCAATAAGTAGGGTAAACCAAGGTGTTTGATTTTTTTGTTCTTGGATACCACTAAGGATGTTACTGAGATATCACCGTAATGACCCCAATTTCATGAAATTAAAAATACTTTAAAAATATTATTAGAAAAACACAAATTTATAAATTAAAGTGATCCCAATAATATCAAAAGTTGATTGAGAATTTTTAATTCTTACGGAAAAAATATTATATTAATAATAATAATAATAATAATAATAATAATACATCTTCCAAATTAAATATCTAACAATTCCAAGCATAAACCGGAAAAATTAAAGACATAAATCTAAAATTTAGTCCGATCATAATTATTTAAAATATAAATATAGCTAGATTTATTCCACCATCCACAACATCATATCTTGATAGGATTCATCAACCTCAATGTCATGATAATAATAGGGTGAGCTTCATCTCGCTAAGTAGGAATATATCTGTCAATATTTAATATAACATGAAAAGCATTCACATAATTACAACAATAAATTCATTAATTTCCTCTTTTTCCTCTCGATCGACTTGACCATTCTGCATATAGCATTGCGGGTTCACCCCGAAGATACGTTTGATCCCTTTAACCCCTTTCATGGCCCCTAGCTTATATGAATTTATTTCCTCTTGACATATATTGCAATCAATGAAGTATAATCATGGAACATTAAATAAAGACAAATAATATAAAATTCCCTACCTTAATAATCACGGATACTCGATGTAGAAAAATTAAACGATAAAAGTCCTAGTCCTCGATCCCTTCGTTTTCTATTGTAGAGAATTTAGAAAGTTGTGAAAAATATATGTGGGCTAATCATGTATTTATAGGCTAATTTTTATTTTTATTTCTATTTTTTTAAAACCTAAATTAACCCCTAACCCAACCCCTAAACTAACCTATAAACTAACCTCTAAACTAACTCCTAAATTAAACCTTACTTATTTTTTTATTATCACATTCTACTCTCCTTAAATGAAATTTCGTCCTCGAAGTTCGATATCTTGCCTGGAATCGAAAAACTTGGGTACTTGGCACGAATATCCTCTTCGCGCTCCCAAGTAGCTTCATTTACGCCATGACATCTCCACTTGTACTTTGATCGAGCAATATCTTTATTTACGAAATGGTGAATCTTGCGCTCCAACACGAACTTCCGGTGCTTCCTCATAAGTTAAGTCATTGTTGATTGTTAGATCCTTATAATTCATGATGTGACTTGGATCGTGAACGTACTTTCTTAGCATAGAGACGTGAAAAACATTGTGCACACTTGATAGACTCGGTGGTAATGCTAGGTGATAAGCTAAATCTCCAACTCGTGTAAGTATTTCAAAAGGTCCGATATATCTCGGTTTCGACTTTCCCTTTTCGCCAAATCGAATCACACCTTTGGTAGAGCTACTTTCAAAAATACTTTTTCTCCTTCATCAAACTCGTATATGTTTTCTCCGTTTATCAAAGATACGACTTTTGTCTATCTTGAGCCATCTTGATTCGATCTTGTATCATAACTATCTTCTCAACAGTTTGCGAATTAATTCAGGCCCCAAAATTTTTCTTTCACCAACTTCGCTCCAATATAATGGTGATCTACACTTTCTTCCGCATACAATGCCTCATATGGAGCCATCCCGTCCGCTTGATAATCATGTTGTTATAAGCGAATACTACCAAGGGTAATAATATTTCCCAATTACTTCCTAAGTCGAGCACACATGCTCTCAACATATCTTCCAATATTTGTATAGTTCTTTCAGACTGCCCATCTATTTGCGGATGATAAGCCGTACTAAAGTTTAGCTTTGTTCCCAAGGCACTTTGTAGACTTTTCCAAAACTTAGAAGTAAAACGTGTATCTCTCTGTCAAACAATTGACACAGAACTCCATGAAGTCTCACTATCTCCTCAATATAAATTTGTCCATATCGCTCCATACTCGAACGTCATCTTAACGGGTAAGAAATGAGCTAACTTTGTTAACCGATCTACTACAACCCAAACAACCTTGTTTCCCTTGACTAATGGTGGAAGCCCTACCACAAAATCCATAGTTATGTGCTCCCATTTCCATTCGGGATGTCAAGTGTTTTGAGCAAACCGATGGTCTTTGGTGTTCGGCTTTAACTTGGCGACAAGTCAAACATTTTTCCACAAAAGTTCCAATATCTCTTTTCATACTTCGCCACCAAAATACTTCTCTTAAATCTCGATACATTTTTGTACCTCCAGAGTGAGTAGCGTGTACGATGTACGAGTGAGCTTATTTAAGAATTTCTTTTTAAGCCCTTCTTCTTTAGGAACGCATAATCTCCCTTCATAAGTCGAGTACCATCTTTATTATAACAAATCCTTTTACATTCCCTTCACGAGCTTTTTCTTTCATTTTGCTAAAAACTTTATCTCGAGGTTGAGCTTCTTTTATTTTCTCTCTCGAGTAGGTTGCACCACCAAAGATGCTAGTACTATCTCTGTGCTTTTTGGTGGTACCACTACTTCAATTCTCATCCTGGCGAATTCTCCCACAAGATGTTCTTGTTCGGATATCAAGCTTGACATTTCTCCTTTTGTTTTATACGACTTAATGCATCGGCTACAACATTAGCTTTACCCTGATAATAGCTAATAGTGCAATCATAGTCATTCACCAATTCCAACCACCTTCGTTGTCTCATGTTTAGCTCTTTTTCGAGTAAAATGATATTTCAAGCTTTTGTGGTCTGTGAAGATTTCACATTTCCGCCGGATCTTTAATGCATGCACTACAACAACTAACTCTAGGTCATAAGTAGGATAATTTAATTCATGTGGCTTTAGTTATCTTGAGGCGTAGCCAACCACTTTACCATGTTGCATTAGCACGCATCCCAAGCATTGATTTGATGCATCACTATAAATAACAAAGTCTTTAGTGGGGTCGGGGAATTGTTAATCTTGATCAGAAGTTAGCCTTCGCTTCAACTCCAAAAACTTTTTTCGCATTTCTCATTCCATTGGAACTTCTCCCATTTTCTTGTCGATTAGTCATAGGCGCAGCTATCTTTGAGAATCCTTCAATAAATCTCCGATAATAGCCTGCCAAACCTAGAAAACTCGAACTTCATTCGTATTCGTAGGTGCACTCCATTCGTTGATTGGTTCAACTTTAACCAAGTCCACTTCAATTCCTTAAGCGGTGATTACATGTCCAAGAAATACCACTCGATCTAGCCAAAACTCGCATTTCTTGAATTTCGCATATAACGTTTCTGGCGAAGTGTTTCTAGCACTATTCTAAGTGCTCGGATGTTGCTCTCTATTCTTTGAATATACAAATATATCATCTATAAAGACTATGACGAATTGGTCTAGATACGGATGAAACACTCTATTCATCAAGTCCATGAATACTGCTGGTGCATTACATAACCCAAATGGCATTACAACAAACTCATAATATCCATATCGGGTTCTAAATGCCATTTTTGGAATATCACTCTCTTTAACTTTTAATTGGTGATATCCGGATCTCAAGTCAATCTTAGAGAAAGTGCTTTGGCACCTCTCAATTGATCGAACAAGTCTTCAATCCTCGGTAATGGGTACTTGTTCTTCACCGTGAGTCGATTAAGTTCTCTCAGTAATCGATACACATTCTAAGTGTCCCATCTTTTTCTTTACAAACAAAACTGGTGCTCCCCACGGTGATACACTAGGTCTAATGAATCCCAAATCCAAAAGTTCTTGTATTTGTGCCTTTAACTCTTGTAACTCATTTGGCGCCATCCTAAATGGTGCCTTAGATATAGGTGCTGCCCTAGATACCAAATCTATTCCAAATTCAACCTGGCGATTTGGAGGAATTCCCGACAAGTCTTTTGGGAATACATCCAAAAATTCTTGTACAATTTGTACATCATTAGGTGTCACTTCGGTTGTCGAGGTATCTATTAAACTCACTAGATATCCTTGACAATTTTTCTTTTCAACATCTTTCTTGCCTTCATTACCGATATAACTCATGGTATCTTGCCTTAGACTTAATCCCATAAAATTTTATCTCATTATTTCTGGCGGTTTGAATATTATCTCTTTCTCGTGACACTTAATGTCTTTGATATCTACTAAGTCAATTCATACCTAAGATTACTTCAAAATCCTTCATCTTAATTATGTATAGATCAGCTTTAAGATATTTTTTCCCTATATTCACTTCAACATCCTTATTCACCGAGTCAGTTGTTATCGAATTTCCGGATGGCAAACCAAGCTCAAGGGCTTCACTTACTCTAGCACTCTTATGTCCTCATATAGCATGAAATTTTGCGAGATATAAACGAATGTGTGGCACCGTGTCAAAAAGTACAAGAGCGGTATTCCGAGATGGTTAGCATACCGACACTTTGTACTCGGGTTACGATCGCCTTCTTCCCGAGTCATAGCATACATTCGAGCTCTACCTCAAGATGTTTGTTCTCTTCTTTCCCGCTCAACTTTTAAAAGAGGACAATTAGAGACTTCATGTCCCGACTTCTAACACTTGAAGCATTTTCCTTGTCCAACTAAACATTCTCTAAAATGATTCTTCTTGCATTTTGGGCAAGTTGGCCTGTCTACTTGCATAGTTGAGCTTGCATTTTCATTAGTCTTTATTTGTTTATTTTTATTTTGATTTTTATTATGTTTTGTCCCGTCCTATTTTCTTTTCTCGGGTAAAACGACCAATTTTTGCTCCTCTTCGTCCCAAAAAAACTTGCCTCCACCTCGATGAGCCCTTCTCACTATCACCGAGTACTCCAAATCTCATTGAGCGGATAGTATTCTGATAGTTGTGCTCAAAGTCCCCTTCGAACCTCGAGCTTTTTCAAATCACTATCCACTAGGTGTGGAGCAAACCGACTTAGTTGATTGAACTGTCTCTCACTACTGTGATCATGTTTCTTTGTTTAAAGTTAAGGAATTATGTCTCCTTCTTGTCTCGATATGATTGTGGGAAAAACTTTTCCATTACAATCACTTTGAACTCATCCCATGTTAAAGCATTCCGCTCTTCCTCGGTTTTAGTCCTCCAATACCCTTCCTACCAATGATCGGCATCTTGGTGAGTTGGAAGGCGGATATACAACTCTCTGTTTGTCTGCGCGGCCAATAAGTCGAAAAATCCTCTCTAGCGATCGGAACCATTCTTCTCTGTGCCGGGCCATCACGTCCGTTGAATATGGGTGGATGATAGTGAAGGAATTGTTCCACGTCTCGTCGCGTTGTTGTTGTTGTTGTTGTCCCGTTGTTCTCGCACACTCTCGAGGAACTCAAAAATTATATCTCCAGCGATGGCGGTGGTTTGATTTCTGTGTTAGTGGAGTTCTCACCGTTGACTTGATTTCCACGACGGGGAGCCATATTCCTAAGGTTATACATAATGTATTATTATTATTTATCCCAAGTTATTAATGGATTTTGCATGAAATATCTAACTTAAAATCTAAATATCATAATATAATGGTCAAATAAATTAGTATCAATTAAAAGACAACTAAGCTTTATATATAATATGGATTTATTTATCAATTTTGCAATACATAGACCCATCTATCTCTACTGATCCATGTCTCCATCTTCCTCCGGATCTTCTTCCGGATCTTCTTCTGGATCTTCTTCCCGGTCTTCTTCCAGGTTTTCTTCCAGTTCCTCATCTTCCGCCATAGCCTCATCATTCAAAACTCAATCCATTCACGATATAACCTGGCAAAAATGTCCCGTAGTTGATTTTGGGTCGGTCTTCATGCCCGTCATACTCCAATATTTATGTTCTTCTAACATTTAAATTGGTATTATATTTCTAAAGCGAGAATATAGTAACATGGAATCATAATAAGATACATGTTAAGTTGGTATTTTACCAACTAATTGAGTATTTTATATTAGGATTTGGTATTATTTTTGGGTGTTTTAGAGTCGTTAGAGTCCGAATTATGTCATTAAGTGTCGATGTAAAGTTAATACTGATTTGGTAGCCGAAGAATGAAGAAAACGACAAAAACGCTACGAGAAAAAGAAGAAATCGTGTTTGAAGAAGGAAAAAATCGCATTTTGGCCTTAGGGACGAGCGGCGTAGCTGCCGCCCCACTGGCGCTACGCCGCCAGTATAGAGCGACAGAGTGCGAGATGCGTGTGGCGCTGCAGCAGCCGCCGGGCGGGACGGATGCGTGAGGATTGGGGCGCTGCAGTGCACCTCGGCGGTATTTTGTTAAGTTTGTCTTTGGCACTGCAGCGCCCATGCCCGGCGCCGCAGCGATGCCGGGGCGGAAATTTCTATGTTCACCTACCCTCTTTCTTGGACTTTTGTGGGACTATAAATAGAAGCCTTGGGTCTTGAAATTAGGGATCTTGGACTTTTGGGAAAACAAGAAAACAACTACAAGACAAGGAAGAAGGCTTGGGACATCTTGGGAAGAGCTTTGAGAAGAAGATTGGAGGCTTCTATCATCTAGAAATAGAGAAGATCCCTCAACCCTCAACTCTTGTTCTTATTTTGTTGCTTTCTTCATATCTTGTAAGATGTATTGTTGTATTCTTATGGATTCATTTTCTTTAATCATGAGCTAAACTCTATAATTCTAGAGGGATGATGTAATCTATGTTTGAACTTATGATTTGAGATTGTGGTTTGTCAATCTAGATCTATCAATTTATTTGTGCTATTTGGATTGATTGCTTCTAAATTACTTGATCAATAATTTAGAGTGTTTGGTGTATTTGATTTGACACTTGAGACAGGTAATTGAATACATGACCTTGAAATAGCATAACTTAGGATTTCATAGAATTGAGAGATTTGTGAATCCTTTGAAGTCATTTATCAAGATTCATAGCTTTTATTGAGATTTCAATTGGTGATTTTTATAGAGATATTGATTTCCCAATTTAGATCTAAAATCATTTGGCACTCGAGAGAGGAAATGATTATTGTAGAAATCTTGACTTATAAATTGGTAATTGATGATTGATAAACCATATTGATAACATAAGGGATAACTAGATTCATCACACCTCTAGAATTCATTTAATCATTTGGATAAACTCATTTTTATTCTCATATTCTTAATTTATTTTTGTTATTCTAGTATAATAAACTCCATCAATTATTGAATTTCTAAATAAAGTTAGACTACTATATTATAGTACTTAGTAATAATTCGATAATTATTCCCTGTGGATACGACAACCTTACTTTCACTATATTAAAACTTGACACCGTAGACTTGCGGTAAGAAAAATCTCTAACAAGTTTTTGGCGCCGTTCTTGGAATAATTCATCTTATTTGCGCTAATATTATCACTTAGTAGTTTTACTTTAATTTAGACTGTTCTTCTTACAATTGGGTTATTGTCATTTTTGTGTTTTCATGTTGATGCGAAGAAATAAAAGTGCTAATTTAATCTTATTTGATCCAAAAATTGAAAGATCACTTCAAAAGATTAGAGCCGCGAAGAATCTAATTCACAAAAATGGCGGGAAACGGTGAAGAGGAAGAACGTGTACCTATTATTGCACCACCGGAGAGAGGGCCATTCGTGATTATTTTCGACCAACCACCAACCAAAATTATTCGACATTGTTCGCCAACCAATCAACGTGAACAATATTGAATTGAAACCGGCGTTGATCAACATGGTACAAAGAAAAACCAGGTTTGGGGGTAGTCTTTGTGGGCGACCCTAACGCTCATTTGGTCATTTTCTCGAGATATGTGACACAATAAAAATGAATGTGGTTTTACGATGAAGC
Organism: Rehmannia glutinosa; assembly: GCA_016081115.2. Lineage (NCBI taxonomy): Eukaryota > Viridiplantae > Streptophyta > Magnoliopsida > Lamiales > Orobanchaceae > Rehmannia > Rehmannia glutinosa. Next base: position 71,298,875 of record CM071924.1, on the reverse strand, counting down.
TATTCGATTGAGGTTATTTCCGTTTTCACTTCGTGATAAAGATAGACAATGGCTTCAAACTTTCCCACCCTAAGTATCACTAGTTGGGATGATCTCACCGAAAAATTCATGGCAAAATTCTTTCCACCTAGCAAGACACTTCAACTCAAGAGTGAGATTGCTCAATTTCATCAAATCGACTTTGAACCACTCTACGAAGCTTGGATGCGATTCAAGGAATTATTGAGGAGGTGTCCACAACACGGTGCACGCAGATTGGCAAAAAGTGCGATTTTCTACAATGGTATGAATGGGCATTCGAGGACTATTATTGATGTTGTAGCGGGAGGTACATTGATGGCTAAAACTCCAAGTGAAGCCATGCTTTTACTAGAAGAAATGGCTGCCAATAGTTATCAATGGCCTTCTGAGAGATCTACGCCAAGGAAAGTTGTCGGTGTTCTTGAACTTGATACTATGTCCGCATTAGCCTCTCAAATTTCCGCATTGTCAAAGCAAATTGCCACTCTAAATTCGGGTGGAAAACAACAAACGAGGTTGTTATGGAGGTAAGTCAAGAAGTGGTGAATCCGTCTGAGCAAGCCAATTATGTGAACAATCGGGGTTTCAACAATAGAGGGAATCAATTGCCAACGCATTACCATCCAGGACTTCGCAATCATGAAAATTTCTCGTATAGAATACGAGAAATGTGTTGCAACCACCTCCGGGATTTGAGAATCGGAAAGTGCGAGTACACACACGTGGGAGAACAAAAGCCGTCTTTGGAAGAATTACTTAGTTCATTCCTTGTAGAAACATGAGCAAGGATGAACAAGACCGATTCTAACATAGACAATTTGGGTTCAAGAGTTACAACAATTGAGAGTCATCTCAAATCTTTGGGAACACAAGTGGGTCCATTGGCCACGGCTATTAATTCACAAATGAAAAGTTGATACGTTTCCAAGTAACACCGAGGTGAACCCACGTGAGCATTGCAAGGCCATTAAGTTGAGAAGTGGAACTGTATGATGAACCAAAGATGCCTACTCATGCCACTAATGAACCAAAAGCAAGCTCAAAAAACTCCACAATGAAGAGGGCATTGACAAGCAATCGAGAAAGTGCAAAAATGAGGTAAAACCAATTTCCAATTCCGATAATGTATTACCAAATTCTCTTACTTTTCCACAGAGGTTTCGAAGAAAAAAATTGGACGCTCAATTTTCCAAGTTCTTGAAATATTCAAGAAAATTCACATCAAAATTCCTTTTGCCGATGCACTTGAGCAAATGCCAAATTACGCGAAATTCATGAAGGATGTGATGTCGAGAAAGAGAAGGTTGGAGGCATACGAGACGGTTAATCTCACGAGAAGAATGTAGCGCTATTTTGCAAAGAAAGCTACCACAAAAATTAAGAGATCCGGGAGTTTCACTATCCCTTGCACTATTGGTGATTCTTATTTTAATAAGGCTCTTTGTGATTTGGGTGCTAGCATTAATATTATGCTTTTATCCTGCTTTCGAAACTTGGCCTTGGAGAGGTAAAGTCGTCCACCATCACATTGCAATTAGCCGATAGATCACTCACCTACCCAAGAGGAGTGATTGAAGATGTGTTTATCAAAGTGGATAAATTCATATTTCCGGCGGACTTTGTGGTGTTGGATATGGAGGAAGATCATGAAATGCCTTTGATTCTTGGAAGACCTTTTCTAGCAACAGGACGGGCTCTAATTGACGTGCAACGAGGAGAGTTAACATTACGGGTAAATGATGATGAGGTATTGTTTAATATTTATAAAGCAATGAAATTTCAAGAAGAACCTCAAACATGTCATTTTATTGATATGATCGAACAATGTGCTCAAACGGAGGTTATAAAACAAGATTTAAAAGATCCGTTAGAACATTGTTTGATTAATTCAATAATGAAATGTGATGATGAAGTTAGTGATGACTTTGATTTGCTTGAGTTTATTCTTTCCTTGAGGCTAAAGAAATTGTAAAAGAAAGACAAAAGGAAGAATTAGAAAATGCCAATATTGAAAATATTCAAAGGTACTTTAGAACTAAAGGAACTTCCGAACAACTTCAATATGCATTTTTGGGAAAAGATAAAACTTACCCGGTAATTGTTTCTTCTTCATTATCTTCACCCGAATTAGAAAAGTTGTTGCGTGTGCTTCGTGAGCATAAGTCGGCTCACGAGTTGGTATATTTACGATTTGAAAGGTATAAGTCCTTCTATTGTAATGCACAAAATTTTAATGGAAAAGTCTTATAAACCATCTATTGAGCACCAAAGACGACTTAATCCCGCAATGAAAGAAGTTGTGAGAAATGAGGTTTTAAAATGGCTAAAGGCGGTATCATTTATGCCATTTCGATAGTTCATGGGTGAGTCCTGACAGTTGTTCCTAAAAAGGAGGTATGACATTTGTGAAAAATGATAACAATGAATTAATTTCTACGAACTATCACAGGATGGCGAGTATGTATTGATTACGAAACGAATAAAGCTACTCGTAAAGATCATTTTCCCTCCCCTTTATTGATCAAATGTTGGACGGGTTGGCGCGGTGCGAATACTACTATTTTCTTGATGGCTATTCGGGTACAATCAAATCGCCATTGCCCCGAGGATCAAGAAAAACCACGTTTACATGTCCATATGGTACTTTTGCATTTCACAGGGATGCCATTTGGATTATGTAATGCACCTGCTACTTTTTTGAGTGTATGATGGCGATTTTTCATGGTATGGTTGAGGAAATCATGGAGATTTTTATGGATGATTTTTCTCGTTTTTGGTACTTCTTTTGACCATTGTTTGCATAACTTATCTCTTGTTTTGCAACATTGTGAGAGAAACTAATCTTGTACTTAATTGGGAAAAATGTCACTTTATGGTCAAAGAAGGGATTGTGCTTGGGCATCGTATCTCTTGTACGGGTTTGGAAGTTGACAGGCGAAAGTTGTGGCTATTGAAAAGCTACCCCCACCTTCAAATGTGAAGGGCATAAGAAGTTTTTAGGGCATGCGAGGATTTTACAAGAGATTTATAAAAGATTTTTCAAAAATTGTTAAACCACTTTGTAATCTCCTTGAAAAAGATGCTATCTTTTGCTTTGATGAGTCTTGTTTGCGGGCATTTGAGCAGATAAAAAAGGCACTTGTTTCACTCCTATTATGATCGTGCTTAGGATTGGACCCAACCATTTGAGCTTATGTGCGATGCGAGTTATTATGCGATGGGTGTCATTCTTGGTCGAGGCGAGATAGAATTTTTTAAAGCATTTTACTATGCGGCGGGACCATGGACAATGCCCAACAAAACTACACCACCACGAGAAAAAGAGATGTTGGCGGTAGTTTTTGCATTTGATAAATTCCGAGCTTACTTGGTGGGTACAAAAGTAATTGTTTATACGGATCATGCGGCAATCCGATATCTTTTCTCAAAAAGGATGCAAAACCTCGATTAATTCGATGGATTTTGCTCTTGCAAGAATTTGATATTGAGATTCGAGATAAAAAAGGAGTGAAAATGTGGTTGCCGACCATCTATCCTCGAGCAACCTCACGAGGTGATTGAAAGCCCAATAAAAGAATCATTTCTTGATGAATAAATTATGCGTGCTTGAGACATCATTACCTTGGTACGCAGATTTTGTTAATTACCTCGCGGAGGAGTTCTTCCACGGACTTGACTTCACACCAAAAGAAAAATTCCTACATGATGTTAAGTCTTATTTGTGGGATGATCCTTTCTTGTTCAAAAGATGCGCGGATTCTATCATTCGCCGTTGTGTTCCTAAGGAAGAAATTGGAGAGATTCTTCAACATTGTCATTCCTCATCTTACGGGGACATTTCGGGCCGACCGAACCGCTGCAAAAAATACTACAATCTGGTTTTTATTGGCCAACATTATTCAAGGATTGTTATGCTTTTGTAAAGACTTGTGATCGATGCCAAAGGGTTGGTAATATTTCGCGGCATCATGAGATTCCTTTGACAAATGTAATGGAGGTGGAGTTGTTTGATGTATGGGGTATTGACTTTATGGGGCCATTTCTGCGTCTATGGAAATTTGTACATTTTGCTTGCGGTTGACTACGTCTCCAAGTGGGTAGAGGCGATTGCTACACCAACGAATGATGCTAAGGTAGTACTAAAATTTTTGCACAAGCATATTTTCACCCGGTTTGGTACTCCTCGAGCAATTGTAATTGATGAAGGTACGCATTTTTGCAATAAATTATTTAATAACCTTCTTGCTAAATTTGGTGTCCGTCATAAGATTGCGCTTGGTTACCATCCGCAATCTAATGGTCAAGCCGAAATTTCAAATCGTGAAGTGAAACAACAATTCTTGAGAAAATCTGTGAGTTTTAATCGAAAGGATTGGGCACAAAAGCTCGATGATGTTTTATGGGCTTATATCGCGCGGCTTATAAAACACCCATTGGTATGTCACCATATCGATTGGTGTTTGGTAAAGCGTGCCATTTGCCGTTGAACTTGAGCATCGAGCTTATTGGGCAATTAAGAAATTGAATTTTAACTTGAAAGAGGCCTGAAAACCGATTACTTCAATTAAACAAAATAGAAGAATTTTGTCATGAATCATATGAAAATGCCAAATTGTATAAAGAAAAAACAAAAAAATTGGCATGATCAAATAATTATGCGGCGTGAATTCTTACCCGACCAACAAGTGTTATTGTTCAATTCTAGATTGAAACTATTTCCGAGTAAACTCAAATCACGATGGTCCAGACCATTTGTGGTTGAACGTGTGTTTCCTTATGGTGCCGTCGAGTTGAGAGGAAACGATGGGAATTCGTTCCAAGTAAACGGACAACGATTGAAACATTATTTCGGGAATGAAGCAAGGAAGGTTTTAAATCTTCCACTTGGTGATGAAATTTCTTGCGCCCGAGTGGTTGAGTCCGGCTAACGACTATAAATTTAGTGCTTCTTGAGAGGCAACCCAAGTGATTTTTGTGTGATCGCATTTTTAGTGTGATTTTATTTTCTTTTATTTTGGCGTGTTTTTATTTGAATTTTGGTATGATTTTTGTGTGAATTAATTTGTGTGTGATTTTAAATTTATTTAATTTGTGATTTTAAATTATATATATAAATGAAAAATTGCGATTCTGGGCGGTGACTATGACTATTTCCATACTGAGGCAAACAAGGAAAACGGTATCTTGTGGCTGCTTTTCGCGCCCGACCGGGTTGAGGGAATTTAAAGGTTGATTAAGACTTGAGCTTTTAAAAAAAAATAACACACCCTCACGCCCAATTTTTTTCTTCTTCTACAAAAATCCCACCTAGTCTTCCATTTTACATCATTCAAGTGGGCAATTGAGCAAGTTGATTATCAAATTCTTCTTTTTCATCAATTAGGTAAGTGTGCTTCAATTGTACACCATTTTTCTTCAAGTTTTCTAGTCTAGGGTTGAAATGTGGTAATTTTCAATATCATTGTAATTTTGAAATTCTTGATAAATTCTTGATAAATTGTGATGATATATGACTATATTGTTCTTGAATTGGTTGGTGTTTAAAATTGGGCATGAATTGAATTTCAAATTTGGTGTTCATCTCTCCTTTGCATATATGCCTACAAGGTGTTTGTTAAAATGTCTCAATGAAAAATATTACACCTAGGCATTTGATTCTTGTCATCATTGTGTACTAAAGGCTATTTGATCATGAATTGATGACAACGATGCATAATTCGGAGTAGTTGCGAAACTTCCTAACCCCTAACTCGTATTGTGTGTTCTATGTGTTGTTTTGCTTGAGTTATTTTCCAGGTGATTTCCAAATAAATTAAAATGCCAAGAACAAAGAAAACAAGAAAGGGGAAAAGTGTGGCAAGTACTTCCAAGAACATGATGAACACCGTTTTATTAACTTGGAAGCACAACGGTTGTACAATGACACACTATGCACGAAGAGTATTACGGCGGAACGGGGATTGTAACCGGGGCGAATGATGGTGAGCTTGCACAAATGATACACCAAAACCGATGGAAGAAACTTTGTGCCCAACTGAACCATTCGCACCGAATATTGTTCGGGAATTTTATGCGAATGCGAATGCGATGTCCCTAATCGCTATGACACGAGACTTTTTTGTACGTGGAATGAAATATATACACACCGATGCAAAGGCGGCGATAAGGAGATACTATGGACTACGGTGGATCACTCCCCGTATGTTGGATTCGTCTCGCAACCACCGAATATGGAGACGATTTGTAATACCTTATGTCGGCCTGGAACTCGAGGCGTCATATTAAAGTTGCGGGAGGTGCTTTGTCTTTTCCCCACACGCGGCTTAGTCGGTATAGGTGAGCTTGGTACTACTTTATATGTAACAATTTGATACCAACCAAGCATGTCGTGACGTTACTAAGAACGAGCCCATCTTCTATATGCTATTATTATTCTTGACATACAATTCGACCAAAGAAGTGATTATTCAAGGTCCCTTCGCTACAAAGTTCTACACTCCAAATCCGGGGACTAATCTTACCGAGTTCAATTTGTGGGTTATGTAAGAAAAGGGGTGTCACGTGGGATACCTCCGAGCCGTTAGAAAGGCCTAAAGGGCCTATAGATTCAGCTATTATTGCTTCCTACGAAGAATAGGCAAGTGGTGTGCCTAATCCGAAGGGTGCGGGATATATCCTTGATCACGAATATGCTCCTCCACATGTTGAGCCTCGTGCTCAAACCCGATCCACAAAATTTTGATGCCCCATCCGGTTCAAGGCGGGCCATTCTCGTTCTAGAGGCTCACATCGTTCCAGAGGCTCACATCACGATAACAACCCTTCGAGACGCATTAGTTCGTGAAGTACGAGAATTGAGAAGGGCTTTTGTAGGTGAGCAACACCATAGAGCTGCACGGAGGAATATGTGAATGAGCACAACCGAGTTCTTGCCCGGATATATAGCCGACGCACCCACAATTCCGCCTTCCCGACACCACCATCACCGGTCCTATTGCTCACTTTTCACCACACGACTCGATGATGAGTCCTAGGTGCTCCGGCTACCAGGAAAGTTTTTCTCACTCTCTATTGAGGACAATGTTCAATTTAAGTTTGGGGGGTGTAATCTATTTTTGTGTCTTTTGAGTCGTGTCGGAAAAAAAAATCGAGAGTTGAGTCGAGTCGGGTAGTTTGTTGAATCAGAGAACTGCATGACTAAGTAGATTTGTTGTTTACGAGTTAAACTGTCATAAGAGCATGCTTTTAAGTGGTGATCTATATTTTGCTTCATTGATTTCATATTCATGCATAATTCTCGTTAACTTATTTGAAAATGATTAATGAAGTTGAGTGTTGCTTGTATGATCCCACCGGATTCTAGAACTTGTTTGACCACTAATTGAGGCGAAATTCTAGGTGAAATAACATTAAGGAAATGATTTAGGCCATCTTTGAATAAGCTAGAGCCAAAATGCCTACCTTTATACAATATAATTTCACTAGTGTCCCCTTTGAGACTATTAAATCTATTCTTTGGCAACCAATTTTATACCTTGAGCCTACATGTGAAAATCCTAATTACCCATCACTCATACACACAAAATGTTGAAGGTTGAGAAAGGTATGATAAGAATGGTATATGTTACTTGCATGAAGTTGCACGAGAAAAAGAAGATATGAAACCCGATGTATAACAATATGCAAACGAATAAGTTTGGGGGTTTCAAAAAAAAAAAGCGAGGCTCATAAAGGGAGAATAATCGAGAATTCAACGAAGTGAAGGTAGCTATTTTGTTGGGCAATTGGTGATTTGAAATGATAATTATGTGTTTGGGTGAGTTGAGCCACTAAATCCTAAATTTTCCTACCCAACCCTAAGCCACATTACAAGCTTTGAAAGTCCTATTGATCCTTGTGTTATATTAGCCTACATTAGTGGAGATTAGTGTGAATAACAAGCTTATGGAATCCAAAGTAGTCATTATCTTTTGATACCTGAGGCGTGGATCATCTTGATAACATTCGATTGCGTGAATCAATTTGAATAATGTAAACGGAATTGTCATGAATATTCAACACTTTTGATCACAATGTCAAAACGCATGCTTGAGTGATAGTGAAATGAGTATTGAGACAAATGTTATTGGTTGTGAGTTTTGCGATTGTTTGTGTCGTTGTTGTATTGTTTGTTTTTCATTTTGGAATTATAATTGTTTGAGGACAAACAATAGCTTAAGCTTGGGGTATTTGTTAAGTTGGTATTTTAGCAACTAATTGAGTATTTTAGATTAGGATTTCATATTATTTTTGGGTGTTTTAGAGTCGTTAGAGTCCGATTTATGTCATTAAGTGTCGATGTAAAGTTAATACAGATTTGGTAGCCGAAGAATGAAGAAAATGACAAAAACAAGACGATGGAAGGAAGAAATCGTGTTTGAAGAAGGAAAAATTGCATTTTGGCCTTAGGACGGGCGGGCGAGCGCTGCCCCCGCATGAAGCGGACAGTGCGAGATGCATGTAGCGCTGCAGCGGGGTGGGACGGATGCGTGAGATTGATTGAGCTTAACGCCCAGCAGGCGCTGCGCCAGCTGGCTGCCAGCTAACGCCAGCGCTGCAGCTTAACGCCCGCAACAGCTGCTACTTAACGCCTTGGCCACTAGTCGCCGGCGGTATTTTGTTAAGTTTGTCTTTGGCGCTGCATTTCTAATGCCCGCGCCGCAGCATGACGTCCGGTGGAAATTTCTATATTCACCTACCCTCTTTGCTTTTGATGCTAAAGCTCATGAAGATATCTTTTTGGGATACTCAAATTTGAAAGTAAAGCTTACAGTGCTAAACAAAAAGGACTATGGTCACGTAGAGTCTATCCATGTGGTATTTGATGAGCCAAATGTAAATGGAGAAGACATAGATTAGTTAGGCGAGAAGCAAAATCAGCCAACTTGCGAGAAGAGTCCCTATGTTGATGCGGATGTAAGAGCACTCAACCACGAAGATAATGAGATAGTTGAATCTCAAATATAGTGGAAGGTCTACAATTTGAATAATGATGAATAAGTTGTTCAAGATAACTTAGCTTGCAAAGACGGTTGAATCCAACGGACTTACTCCAACCAGGATGTGAGATGGTGAGAGACCATCCACTTGAGTTAATTATTGGAGATGTAAGAGATGGAATAAGAACCAGATCCGAGCTCAACATGAAGCTATGCTTACTTTTTTATTTCCCAGATAGAGCCTAAAGATGTATCTCAAGCATTGGATGATACACATTGGATTCAAAGCTATGCAAGAAGAGTCTGAATCGGTTTGAAAGAAACAAAGTATGGGAACTAGTTCAAAGGCCTACCCACCAAAATATTGTTGGTACTAAGTGGGTATTGAGAAAAAAAAAAAAAAGAATGAGGAAGAATCAGTAGGATAAATAAAGCAAGATTGGTAGCCAAAGGGTATTGGCAAGAGGAAGGTATATATTTTATGAAAACTTTGCTCCTGTTGCTAGATTGGAAGCAATAAGGATGTTTCTTGCTTATGATGTACATAAGAACTATCAAATGGATGTGAAAAGTGCATTTTTGAATAGACTTTTAGAAGAAGAAGTCTATGTTGAACAACCTCCAGGTTTTGAGCGAAAAACTATTGGAGATAAAGTCTACAAGCTCAAGAAAGCACTTTGTATGGATTGAAACAAGCACCAAGAGCATGGTATGACACATTGTCACAACTGCTAATTGACAATGGACTCACTAAAGAAAGAGTTGATAGAACACTCTTGAGAATTCAAGATGGAGATAGTACATTGTTTGTTCAATCTTATGTGGATGATATCTTTTTTGGATCCACAATCAAAGAGTTTGTGTGACAAGTTCTCAAACCTCATGCAAGGAAAGTTTGAAATGAGCATGATGGGAGAGAGCCGACTTTCTTCTTAGGAATTCAAGTTAAGCAAATGAAGGATGGAACCTTCATAAGTCAAACCAAATATACCGGATATTTGATGAAGAAATTTGATATGAAAGAAAAGTCATCTGTGAAGATTCCTATGAATACTTCAATTAAGATGGATATGGAAGCGAGATGTCAAAGTTGTTGATCGGACTAGATATAGAGCCCTAATTGGATCATTGTTATATTTAACGACAAGTAAGCGACAACACCTTTGATGTAGGTGTATCCGCTAGATTTTAATATGTACCAAAAGAGAGCCACTTGACCGCAACTAAGAGAATCCTAAGGTATTTGAAGGGATGCCAAGAAGTTGTCTTATGGTATCCAAAGGATAGAGGATTCAAGGATGATAGGCTACTCGGACTCGGACTATCTTTGGATGTAGAGTGGACATGAAGAGTACTTGGTACTTGTCAAATGCTTGGAAATAGATTGGTTTCTTGGTTCAAAGAAAAACAAAATTCAATAGCTACATCCACAAATTGAAGCATAGTACATAGCGGAGAGACTATGATATTGAAGAAAAAGAAATTCCAATATCACTAGGAAAGAAGAGATCGATGCTTTGGTTAAAAGTAGTTTTTTTCCTTGTAAGGCGGGCTCTAGTTCGACGTGGTCGTGATCCTATCTTTTAGAAGGATCGCTTCGCTTTTGTTGAACTCATGGGCAACTATGAAAAAGAAAGAGTTATGCATGATAATACAAATGCTATTGCAATTACTCAGAATCCAGTGTTGCACTCAAGAACAAAGCAAATTGATGTCACATATCATTTTATAAGAGATCATGTTGAAAAGAAATACATCACTTTGGAATACATCTCAACTGATAAGTAGTTAGCTGATATATTCACTAAACCTTTATGTGAATCAAGATTTGAAGAGCTTAAGAATGAGCTACGATTAATTGAGCTGAGTTAGGAGACTCAGAAGACTCAATCATCAGAGACCAAGAAGAGAGAAATAAAAATTAACAAGTTTCATTTATCAGCCAAGTGAAACAACCAAGATGAGAAATCAACTGTATCGAGTTAGCTGACAGCTGAGTAACGTTATAGGAAGAGAGAAGCAAAGTTGAGTCACTTCTGGATGATAGCTGAGTTATTTATGAGATAAGTGACAAAATGCAGTCGTTTTCTGCAAGCGGGAATATTTTTGGGCATTACGTCAGCGTAATAATGATATCAGTACAAAAGCTGCACACGTTTAGCCTATGATTGGATATAAATGCAGCTGCATTTAATGCGGAAATTTAATGCGGTTTCAAAGGTTGAATCCTGACTGTTGATCTTGATCAAGTTTTTCAAATTCCAAAAATCGTCTTTTCAAGTCCCATATAAACCAAAACCCATTTTTCTCTCTCCTCACAATACTCTCGTCTTCAGCAAGCAAGTCTAAGTTTTCTCTCTAGGAAGTTCAAAAACCCTAGTTCTTCAAGCAAGATTCTGCGTTTATTTCACCGTTTGTTTTTCAAGAAAATGGATGCCTCATATGATTTTGTCAAAAGGTCCGAGAAAATCCACTCTGGGTCGACTGTGGATTTCGATGGTATCTTTGAAATAGGTAGGCGATAAGGCTCACAGTTAAGAAGATCGATAAGATAGAGAAGTCCGTGCGAAGGGCTTTTTCACAATGGAGTTCTCTCATACTTACTCCGATAAGGTATCTATGTTTTACGTGAATGCGGAAGTTCACGATGGCGAGATACAATCATCTGTCACAACAAAGACATCAAAATCACTATTGCGGACCTAGCTAAGCACGCCACCGCCTTTTTAGAGGGATTGAAAGAAATAAGCGAGAAAGATGTTAACTTAGTTGTTGCTTGGAAGGAAATTGCCAAGCTGAGTGAGTCAAATGCTATTTACGCACCAAGAAGCACGATCAAATAAGATTATCATAAGTTGATGGACATCCTATCCAAGTGCATCGACATGAAGTTCGGCAACTTTAATCGGCTATCTCGAACTAAGGCGATCGTGATGGGGTCATGCGATCATGGAAGAGAAAAAGGTCAATCTGGGCTAAGTTTGTTTTTCGGCCGCATATGCCGTAACGTCTTGAACAAGACCATTCTTGATGGTGGTCTTTTCGGAGCTCGTTGGGATATGCCCTGTGATTGGCCATCTTATGGAGATGAAGAGAATTGCCTTGAGACATGGAAAACCTTTTCATGTCAACAAGAAGATGTTCAAGGCTAATCTTTACGGCGCTCGAGGCAATCGCATGCACGAAGAGGCGACACCGGGCCGAGGGAAATCACCGATCCATTCGGAGAAAGCAGAATCGCCCCCAACTCCATCTCCTAAGCCGACTAAAAAGAAGAGAGTTGTTGCGGCTAAGAAAGCTCTGCTCTTACAACCACCCCATGAAAGCACCTATCCCAGCGCCAAGTCCCCTCAAGCTCCCGCCCTTGCGGCCGAGCAGTTGCACTGTTATGTTCAAAAAGCGATTCGTCCAAGAAGCGAAAATAGGAGAAAAGGCTTTCACTTTCGATGAGCACGAAAATATGGAGCCGGAAGTTCCTCTGGTTCCAACTAAAAGAAGAAAGTTGGTCAAGAAGTCCGAGGAGAAGCCGATTGAGTCCGGACCCACCGCACAAAAAGAGACTGTTGAAACTCGGGAAGAAGCGATCAAAGGAAACTACGGTGGTGTGTGGTCACCATTGAGGTGGAGAAGACTGCGATATGGATTAGCGGAGACTATTGAAGACCCAAATGTTTAAGAGACAACTAAGGAGGAACATGCTCCGCTCGCTACTCTTCGGGAAGAAGAAGATGATGACGATGTGGTGATGCTATCTCCTGTCTATCCCGATATCCGGGAAAGATTAAGGGTATGGAGGATATGGAATCCGAGTTACTCAAGATATCGGTTTGAGCCCGAGTTCATTGAAGAAGAAGAGGATCTCATAAGTTTCTTGGGTGCATAGCTATCACCTCTGCCATTGATCCCAATTTCTACATGACAATTCTCTATCAAAGGAAAGAAGAAGAAAACAAAGGGCATTGGAGAAGGCAAAGGCCATTGAAGAATCAAAGAGGGCTCATTCATGTCCCTTTCTTGATGCACTGAGCATGCCCTGGAACCAAATGACAAAGAAATGTGATGACATAGAAGAAATCGATCTTGTTGTTGCAGTGAAAAAGCTGAATTCCAACAAGCCATAAGAGAATCAAAAGAGAAGCCGAGCGACAAATGCAAGAGGGTCCAAAAGAGTCTTCTCAAATCTCTCCTAGCCCGATATAATGGATGTGGTGCTCACCATTGATGCCACCACATCACATGTGCACTCGAGAAGAAGATGGGACCATGAATTCGGCGATGAAGCTAGGGAGGGTGATAACGCGGGCACCCTAGTCAAGACAACTCTTGCGAGAGGTGTTCGGACACCTTCCCGAACAACCGAATACTCCAAAGGAATAACGGCCCGAGTCTCGGGCGATGAGTAACCCCACTACTCAGACTCGGTGGTGTGCCACCGGTGGGAAACTCTCACCACCACAAATAGGTCGGAGGATGCTTTGTGGGAGACCAATCACTTATGAAGTTTGGAGGCGAAGAGAGAATCTAAATTTTCAGCAAAGTGAAGTTAACGATGCTCGAGGCGGTTCAAACTGTCTCACTGAGACTTCAAGCGCACGAGGAGATGACGATCTTTGGCGCGCTAAGGCACGAGATGGAAGCGAGGCCGTGGAAGTTGAGACTCCTGGCCCGAAAGTGCAATCCTAGGAGTGAGACTCCGACGGATGCCATTGTAGACCCCAAAGCGCTTTAAATGCGCTAAAGGGATAAATGTCCAAGACCTCTGCGAGAGCACGCACACAGGGATGATCAAGGCCCATCAACGATTGAGACTGGCCGAGGGTAAAGAAGGCCTAGAGGAGGTTGAGACTTCCTTAAGTAATAAGATGCTGAAAATGATCCTACTCCTCATGTGGAGGTCGGAAGAAGAAGCGAGATCGGCGCCCGTCATGATTCCCATGAGAACATCGATACTAAAATCCTAGAATCAAACAATGAAGCTGAGTCCATTCCTATTGATACATCGAACAAGAACACAATGATGAGGATGCTCGGGACTCTCGGAGCCAAGTCGGTGATAAAGTCGCTCCGATGAGATTTGTATTAGTTGATCGGCCCCAATGGCACCATCACACTCCGATGAAGCCGATAAGTCAGGTGAAACCAATGACTCAACAACAGAAGCCACAAATCGATGCCGAGGAAGTCATTAATATATCCGAGGATCGGTCGGCCAATGACTAACACAATGCTCAAGATGCCGATGACGCCGAGACAGTAGGCACGCCGAGTCAAGAAATTCTTAAAGAAAAGGAAAGGGTCCACAAGTTCGGGATGTGGAGATACCTATCTTCCCGATGAATTATTTGTGGAATATTTTCCGTTAGAAGCCCGGATCCCCTTTGAAGCCGAATCACCGCAAAACAAGCTAGATACTGTTTGTCCAAGTCCCACCAAGAAGAACGCGAACTCTAGCTAATACAACAATGGTGCCTATTGGTTTTGACTTCAATGCGGTATGGCGGAGGATTAGTCTGTTGAGACAACCGACTTCCGGAAGCCTTTAAAGCCATATGTCTTTGAAATAGAAAAGATGGAGCATGGCTTTGCACCATTGGACCAAAGGCTGACAACCGCGATGCCAACACCACTTTGGATATATTCGCGAGTCGATTCGAGAATTCGTGAATGGGTTGGACGGTCAAGGCTATGAAGTGAGAGCAGTCACGTACTTTAAGTTATTATTCGCGAAGATGTTGATCGGAGCTCTAATAGCCTCAATTTCCAACAGAGGCAAAAGGACCACATATTTAGGATGGATGAGTCACATAGGTCTTATATGGAGTTGCTCAATGCTCATCACAACTCGAAATTGCAAAAATGGAGGCCAATGTTCAACAAAGCAGATTCGGTGCTCTGAGACGAGAAATGAAGGCGATGGCGGTGAGTCCATGGCTCGAGTCCGAATTTAGAGCGACTTACTCCAAGACACACGACAAACATGACTCCACGAACAACAAGCTAGATTTTATCCTGAGTGGTATGTTCCCGGCTTAGCCCTACCCCTTGGTGATGATGCCAAAAGGGGAAGATGAAGCCATGAAGGAACTAAAGGAAGGGCAAGGAGTGATAAGGAGGAAGTAAAGGGAAGCAAGCATGGGGAAGAAAGTTACGTGAAGAAACCCCGTTGAAAATTATGTTTGCTAAGACCCGCAATAAGGAGAAGTAACAACCTCAATCCTCAAAAAAGCTGATTGTGGAAGAGAAAGTTTGAAATGGCAAAAAGGAGTCGAGAAAAGCCATGGAAGCTGAATTTGAAAAAGTAGGCTGAGAAGCACTTTGAGCGCATCAAAGATATCAAAGAAAGATACGATGGCCCCTCACCGGATCATTGAAGGATTCCCACAATAAAACCCCTAGAGAAATCACGATGTCCGATGGTGGATCTAAACCAAGATCACTAGAGGAGTTTCAAACTATAGAAGGTGAAGGTTATTTCAAGAATATGACTCTACCGCAGAGTGGGACTTGTATTGGGAAAAAGATCTTGAATTGTGGAAATTAGGTGAGAAGCATCGAGTTCCAAAAGTCACTCGGCTAGAAAGGCACCGATCTGAAGACACTCCCGGAAGAAGCAAATGAGTCATTTAGAGGGGAGTGGAAGGTCCGAAAGTGGTGGAAGAGGCGAGGCACTCCACCACAACCAAGACCTGCAGATACAAGATTTATTGATTCTCCTAAGAAAGGGATCAATTACTAGGTAAGCCGACCATCTTGCTAACCTTGAAATAAAGTGCAAGAACGAGGAGGCAATAAGAAGGCAAGAGGGCGAGAATGAAAGAGTCACGAGAGAATGGGAAGAAAGGCGGTGAAGGTGCGGTCCTGTGATTTAAGCGTGCCTATGAGAGAAAGAAGAAATATGAAGAAGATAGGAAGAAAAGAAGAGGCGAGGAAGATAGGGCGAGAGGCGATGATGAAAACGAGAAGAAGGAAGCGACGAAGGCCTTGAAGACGGTTGTAACCCTTTCAGTGTATTTTACTTAATCAGTAAATACAAGTTTTGTAAGTTTTTCTTGTAATATCATTTTTCCTATTTTGCTCGATACGATGTATTTTAGTATAATAAAGAGCTCGATACAATGTAATAGATAGTATAGCTCGGATACGATGTGTGTAGAGTATACTATGAAACAACTTTGTAAAGTGCAATTTGTAAAGTACAAGAATGATATGATCAATAAAATTTACATATTCAAAGTATACATTCTTTATTCTTACCGCACCGTTATATTCTTTGTATTTTATATAAGTTTTGGTATCATCAAAAAGGGGAAAATTGTTAGGAAATTTATTATTAGATTTTGATGATACCATGTAAAACTTAGAATAGGAAGTTGACACCCCATTTTTCTTTTATTTCTATTTGTAATAGATAGATCGCATGGTGAGTGAAATCGGCTATGTTAAAGAATACAAGAGTCGATCAAGATCAAGAGAAGATCCAACTATGTGTCGGTGAGGGTAGTCAAGATGGAAGGCACTGAGACTCGGCGAAGAAGAGATCCAAATGTGGGGCTGGCGAGTAAAGGACGAAGAAGTGACGATCCG
Organism: Rehmannia glutinosa; assembly: GCA_016081115.2. NCBI lineage: Eukaryota > Viridiplantae > Streptophyta > Magnoliopsida > Lamiales > Orobanchaceae > Rehmannia > Rehmannia glutinosa. The sequence continues at coordinate 71,282,292 of CM071924.1, read as the reverse complement.
ATCAATTAAGAGCCAAGCCTACCAGTTGAACTGACGGTTGAGTCATTCCTAAAAGGTTGAAGCTAACTTAAGTCAAAGGAGTAAATGCATTTGTCAAGTCAAGTCGATCGATATAAATTCATTGCATATAAGTCAAGGATATTACTTAATATAGTAATACGTCCATGCTACCATGTCTAAAAGTGCTCATTCTAGAAGCATGCAAATAGAATAAAATCAATGGGAAACACTCGAGCTTGTGTTAGGACACGAAAAGTTCTGATCAACATTTAATACGAGAAAATGTCACCATCATAAGTTCTGCAGTCAAGAAAAGACAAGCCGACGAACAAGAAGTGTTATTTGAAAATAGATATCTCTTCAACGGTCAAATTTTCAACTAAGCACTATAAAAGGCTGAGGAAGCAATTGTGAAAATGTTACCATTCTAACAAGCAATACAAGCAAGAAAGCCTCGCAACTATTCTCTCAAGATTTCTAAGACATTCCTGAAGCCTAAAATCGAAGGAACTCGATCCAACACATTTAGTGAAGGAAAGAATACTTCATCAAGTTGAAGAGGAAATAATTTAAAGAACTAAAAGGGTCTCTCCAAGGTCGAAAGAGTTGTAGTAAGGTTCAAGGTTGAACCGAGAAGATTTAAGCTCGTTGGAAGGTGTGTGATCAATTCCAAGAGTTCGAAGGGAGCCAAATAGTAAGGCAATTGTTTTGTGAAGAAGTTTGAGTCTTAGGAGCAGCCAACTGTGATCAAAGTTGTCTCGGATCGTTCAACGCTTTGTAACCTGATTTGTTACTTAGTGGATTCCTCAAGGAGTTGGAGAAAAGTGGATTAGAGTAATTACCCCATCCTCGAACCATTATAAAATTTGTTTATGTCATTTTACTTACAAAGACTTTACTTTCTTGCATATTTTTAATATCTGTTTGTAAAGTTAATATTGCTAAACTGGATTTGCTTTGATTTTTGTTGTAAACTTATAATTTTCTGGTAGAAAAGTAGAGTTTAAGAGTTAGGTGTCCGATGAACATCAAGAGTGGTAATAGTTGGTTTTGGTTGATGGTTGTGAGCGGTCGGTGTTTAAACTGGATGAACTTGGTCTGAAATAGCAACAATTGCTCGCCTCAAGATCAAGCTTTGGCTTTGACGGTGATCCTATTGCATCTTTAGTCGATCTGACATTTATCGGGCAAATAGGTATATATCGGGTTTTTAGTTGGCCAAATTTTAGTTGTTTGAGCACAAGATAAATCAATTGCGAGTTTTGAGAAATCATGAAAATATTCAACTTAATTTGTTCAAATATTCTATGTAAACATGTGTAGTTGAACTTGCTATTGTGGGAGTTTCCATTGCTTTATTCAATCGGGTTTCTAGAATTGCGATATTCCCGCTCGTCGATGTGTGACGACTTGTTTTGTTGCTTAGGAAGATCGATAACAAGAGCGGCGTTGATTCGAAAGATAGTGAAAGCTTGGAGAATGGGACGACTCTGAAAGGTGAAAATAAGATGTTGATACCACGAGAAGGGTATAACGCTAAATTCCTCATGTTGATAGATTGATAATATCCACTTACTTGTATAGTTCATTAGTATACAAATATAGCTTACAAATTGTTCATGCTTGATTTTGGGAGTGTTTGCAAACACTTAAAAAAGTGATTGCATCCTTTGGTGAAGAAAATAGTGTTTTCAAATGTCAACTTTTGCTTACGACTCTGTACAATTAATCGAAATCTAAAAGTAGATGGAGGATGCTTTAGATATTTGTTACTCGTTTTTGATTTTGAAATATGTAAAAAAACTTTTACAACTTATTCATCTAACACTCTCTCGTAACTTAATCATATTTCGGTTTCTATTTGCAAACACTATAAAGCTCTCATTCTAAGTCAAGTTTTTCACTTTTACTAAAATAAAATCACTTTCTTCAAAAGTAATATTTGAAACACTCCCTTCATCTAATCTCTCACATTTTGCGTTTAGATTTGGATGTGAAGATGTTCAATTCATCGTCAAATAACAGTTTTGAGATAACTAAGGGTGAAAGCAGGGAAGAAAAGCAGTTGCATCAAAGCATCTTCAAAGATTAATCATCGGTGGCATTCTTGGCCTCATCCAAGCCGTATTTCTTATTCTTGCAAAAAAACCTCTACTAAGTTTCATGGGAGTTAAATCTGTAAGTAACAAAGAATAGGGAAAAAAACACTAAAAAAGCATTATAATTACTCCTTTTTCACATTAAATTGTATATCACAAAGAATTTATTTGTTTTCACTTGTAGGATTCACGAATGTCGTATCCTCGCTGTGATCTTGAAACTCATATTCATGTGTTTTCTTGTTCTTGATTGCGAGAATAGGAACTGAACAGGGCCTTGGAAATTTCTAAATAGGCGATATTTACGTAGCTTTAGAGAAAAAATGAAAATATCTCATTGATTTCTTCAAGCGACATATGAAGCTTTTAAGCTTTGGGGATGTGTTATAGGTTAAGGTGATACATGTAAAAGAAATAAAAAGGTTGCCTCTTTTGCTCAATGGCGGCATTGGTTTAGCGTAAGATTTAGTCATTGGAATGGGGAAATGTGATGGGGATTCAATTGCAATGAGAATGTTGAAATCCTACTTTCCTACATTTTGTTGTGAAGTATTTCCTTTTGAAAAGTTAAGACGGTAAATGTGGCGGTGACTAGAGCGACTACGTACCAAATGTCAATGTTTTTACACATGTTAGAAGGGCTGGCTCTAGCGATTTGGGTCGACCCAAATGGGCTTCGGGGTAAATGGGATACTATCGGGCTATAAGTCAAAAATTAAAAATTATATATTTAAATCTAAAATTTCAAACTCGAACATATATAACATTTAAGTTCAATATTTTAAGTTAAAGTATTCATTATAAAAAGTGATGCATTGTTTATAATTACATTGCATTAACAAAATTATAAAATCTAAATATTTTAGAAAATTTTTCGTATTTGATTCTCAAACCATGAGTTTGATCTTCATCATCAAAAGAACTCATGGATGACAATCATGCATCAACAATGTGAGAAGAATTGAAATAAAATACTTGTTCATCTTTAGAGTCTCAAAAACCGTGCTGGTGTTGCACCAGGTGATACATCACATCGGCATCATCTTTGAATTATCCGAATTTTGATGCATCTTCTAACACATAGTAAACAAGCCATTATTGTGTTCATCTTCATTCATTTTTTTACTATATGTGACCTTATCACTTAGGGAGACACAAACATTCATACCTCATTCTCTAAGGGTATTTACAAATTAGTTTGCATAATGACCAAAACCCTTAAACGCTTAACATCGAATCTTATACAATTATTTTGGTTTAAGAATGGATTTTCAAAGGTATGATCATACTTTTTGAAAGAGAGTTGAGGATCCAACATTGATCTTCTTCTTTGTCTTGAAAACTCTGTTGTTAAAAGGAGTTTTGGTGTCTTTGCCCTTATTTATATTCTTGAACACATTATTGAACCTTATCAACAATGCAATGGTCTCTTCACCAAAATCCGTCTCTTGTATTTCTTTGATGAAGTGATCCATCACAGTGTTGGCACCACTTCGGACATCACCTATAACTTCATCGTTTGACGAAAAAACTATACTTTTTTCGTTCCTTTGACGCATGTTCCATTTGTTGAACCAAGTTCCACTCAAACGTCAATAAAATACCTATAAGTTCATCAAGATGTATAGTTTACGTGTTTTTAGTCTCTTGAATCGTGTAGATCTTGACATTAAATCTTTCTGTAAGAGACCTCATAACTTTGCTTACAAGTTCTTCCTTCTCGATTGGATCTACAAGGGCTTGTGCTTCATTTGCAATCTAACAATTTTACCATTAGAAGATGTAAAGTTCTCATCTTCCTCCATCCGTACATTTTCAAACCGAGTTGCGAGAAGCTTTAACTTTGTTCTTTGAATGCCCTGTGTTCCTTCACATTGAAGTTGTAAGGCGTCACATGCATCTTTTGTTCAATTGCAATTTCAAATCACTTTGAAGAGAGTCATATACATAGCTCTAAAAATGACATTTAATGCTTTGGAATTAAAATTGGCCACTTAAACCTCATCATTTGACCAATCTATATCTATTTTTAAGAATTGTATCTCCATCTGCATGTATTACTCTTGGAGAATAATTTCAGAGACGAAGTACACGACCAAACCATGTGGAAATTCACGGTCGTATATCCTCTTAATGCCAAAAACAGAGAAAAAACAAGTTACATGGTTGGACCGTGTGATTTCACACTGCTTAGTGTGATTTGTCTCGGCGGTGGATTTTGTTTCCTAATTTCATCGGGACTCTAGAAGTGATCTCTCTAATCATCTATAAAAGGAGGACCAAGCCCTGGACGATTTAAGATGGAAAATAAAATTTGATACACCATTATACACAAAAATACATTAGGGTTATACAAATCTACATACTTACGAGGAGAAACGCTAATCAATGAAGAACACCAAAAGGCCTTTCGCATCTACGGAGTACAAGGGGTTCAAGACTTAGAAGAAGGATCAATCTATTTGATTTCAAATTTGTCTATGAACTTGTTGTCAAATATCTTAGGCCAAATGTTTCGATTCTAGGGCATAATCAAAACGTGGATTCATGTTAATTATATATTGATTGTTTTTCTTAATTTATTTATGTGTTACTTTTTATGAATTCGAGTGCTTGTTTTGTGAACATTATCGATCAATAATTTGCATGTAATATTTGCTCATTCATATTTCGGAGATAAGTTCTAACTTATGAAAAACAAGTTCATAAAATAAATGGGTATAGAGTCGGAGGCTTATAACTATTTAAAAGTACTTCAATTCAAAAATATTTTGGGATTGATATTAATTGTTGAGTAAGGATGCTAGCAATTGATATTAATCAACTGTTTATTTCCTTCGGGAGGAGGAATAAACTAATAAAGAAATTGAACCCATTAATACACATAAAAATGGTTTTGATGAAATATTAATTGGAATTAATATTGAAGAAGCATGTTGAGATTATGTGCCTAGGGTTGCTTTCGTATTTGTTGAAAATTTGTATAATTTGGGTCTTTAAAAATCTTTAAATATTTTATTTTATAATTTAGAGTTTAGTTTTGATAAATATTTTTTGATTTTCACGGCTCAAATGGGACCATGACGTGATCAATAACTTAAACCAGTTGATAAGCTAAATAAATCAACCAACAAAGGATTCACACAACATTAATACCTAAATAGTCAACTATTCATCAAAACATCACAACAGAGTCTAACATTGCGGCGGAAATCATAATTACATTCGATAAATTAACGGAATAGCTCTTAAGTTACATCCCAAATAAAACTTAACATTTGTTCAAGGATCCTATGTCCTTAGATTACATACTTAAAATAAGAGGAGTCCAACATCGGGCTACAAATAAAGGAAATCTTCAAGGAGTCGAGAATGGGGCACGAATACAATATGGATTACTCCGTGGTCCAGTCTTCCTCGTCCACGTCTTCATCGTGTGGACGGTCACCATCCGCTTGTTTGAACAGGCGGGGGTGAGACAAAATTCTCAATGGATAGGTGTTCGTGTGTAAGTGTGGCTTATATCGATGCGAGGGAAAAACAGATTATATGAAGAATGCATGGTTCATGATGCGTGCGCCACACACGATTCACAAGCAATGTAATATTTCAAAATAATATAGTAGTATATAACTTGTTGAAAACAGTTCGTGAATGCATCAAGCACCATGAATGGTATTTGAGCGAGTCAAGTAGTGGTTGCATACGTAATTGTAACGCCAACCTAAAAAAGCAATTCGGTCCGAGTAACTCCAAAATCGTGTAGATCGAGCGATTCATTCGTTCTTCCTTGTAACTCCCCGAGCTAGATGGCACAAGCCCGATCACCTTATTGCTCCTAGGCACGACAAATCCACGTGGGGCTAGCTAAGCCCAGAGTGTCATAATCATGATTATACCTCAAGTCTACGACCCACTTCTCCCGTGGACACTTCGTCCTCTAATGGTGGGATTAGGACAATGGGGCGGTAAATGGAATAGCGGCCGAGTAGCTGGGTTCCATTACGTAATCGTCCACTCCGATGTGAGCTCGACACACCAAGTTGACTCAAGCAAGTGGGTTCACATAGTTATAATATGTGAACAAGGCGATCGAATACAATATACGAATCATACAAAAGCAATACAAGGTGTAAGTACGTTAAAATTATATACGCGAGTGTTTATTAGTATTGACGGTGTAAATATATTAAATGAAGCTAATTATCGGGAGGATAACCATGCTTTGATTGATTTGGAGAACTCGGTATATTATGCGAGAGGTTTCAACCTCGTTGAAAGTCCAATGGTTATAAGGCGAGGAAGTCGCCACGCATAATGCATAAAATTTGGCAAGGAGTCCGTTAAGGTACGTGAATTTTTAAGAAAACAAAAATTATATAATTAAATATAAGTCAGTAAATTTTCGGGGTTGTAACAAGGTAAATAATTAATTTGAGGTCCTTGATAAAAGGAAATTTTCATAAGTAGCCCGTTTTGGGAAAACTAGTTTTTATCGGGTTTGAAATCGAATAAGTTTTGGTCTCGACCTCGAGAAAAATGTAAGGCCGTTCTAAATTTTTCAAATTGTCTAGAGAATAAGTGTTTTCAAGGATTTTTGAGGTTGAGTGTTTGGAAATTTATTATTAGATTTTGATGAGACCATGTAAAACTTAGAATAGAAAGTTGGCACCCCATTTTCCTTGTATTTCTATTTTGTAATAGATAGGACTGCATGATGAGTGAAAGTCGGCTATATCGAAGAATGCAAGAAATAAACTAAAGATCGTGAAGACCAGTGTGTGTCACCGAGTATGGTCAAGATGGAAGGCACGGACTCGGCCCGAAGAAGATCCTGTGAGGAACAACGAGTAAAGGGTGAAAAAGTATCGATCAAGTCGAAGAAGAGCCAAGTCTACCGTTGAACGATAGTTGAGTCTTTCCTAAGAGGTTGGAGCGGACTCAAGTCAAAGGGGTAAAGGTAGGCATTTGTCATGTCAAGTCGACGATATAATTCTCGTTGGATGGAAGTCAAAGATATTACTCGATATAGTAATAAGTCCAAGTTGCCTGTCTTAAAGTGTTTGTCCCGAAATGTACAAAAAGAATAAACCAATGGGAAGCATCAAGCTTGTGTCGGGACACGAAAAGGCTGCGAGCTTTTTAATAAGAGGATATGTCAACATCACAAGTCAGCAGTCAAGAAAAGACAAGCCAACGAATAAGAAAGTGTCATTTTGAAAATAGCCTTATCTCTTCAACGGGCAAATTTTCAAATGAACACTATAAAAGGCTGAGTAAGCATTTGAGAAAAGGTTACCGATCTAACAAGCAATTTCAAGCAAGCAAAACCCGCAAACATTATCAAAGCTTATCAAGAAATTCTTCAAGCCTAAAACTCAAAGAAACTCGATCCAACACACGTTGTGAAGGAAAGAATACTTCAACCGATTGAAGAGGAAAACATTTTAAAGAACAAAAAGGTCTACTCTCCAAGTTTGAAGGAGTTGTAGTAAGGTTCAAGGTCGAACCGGAAGTTTCAAGCTCATTGGAAGGTTGTGTGATCAATTCCAAGGGTTTAAAGTGAGTCAAGTAGCAAGTAGCAAAGCGGTGTCTTGTGAAAAAGGTGAGTCGCAGGAGAAGCCACCGTGTGATCAAGATCGTCTCTGATCAAGAACTACTTTGTAACCTGATCATTACTTAGTGGATTCCTCCGGAGTTGGAGAAGAGTGGATTAGAGGAATTACCCCATTCTCGAACCACTATAAAATTTACTTGTGTCATTTACTTTCAAAGACTTTACATTCATGCATACATTTATATTTTCTCGTTAAGTTAAATTGGTAACCCAAATTGATAATAACATTGCTAAAAACAAGTGTTAAAAACGTATTTAAAATTAACAAGGATGTTAAGTCTTCCGCTATATAAAATCAAGTCATCTAAAAAGTAGTGTTAGGTGACGACTAAGTTATACTATTAATAACTCGATCAGTCTGTTGAGTGGGTAACTTTCTTTGAAGTAAGCGAACCTAGTCATTGTCCCCCAAGGACTTAGTGATTTGAGTCAACTCTGTTGAAATATTTTAAAAGGACTAAAAAGTAAAAAGTTGGTAAGGTTTATTCAACCCCCCTTCTAAACCTTACATCACACCCCTTGGGACCTACAAGTGGTATCGTGTGGTTGGTTCATTGAGCCTTCTATACTAGTTACTTAATAGATCTCAATCTTTTTCAAAAGATATAACACTTGTGTTTTCAAAGCTTTCATTTCAAAAAGCAAAGTTATTATCATGGAAGCCAATCTAACTCGTATTCCTATGTTTATTGTGGAAGAGTTTGATGACTGGAAGATTCGTATGCGACTCACCTATCTCGCTTTACACGATGAAATGTGGCTTGTGATAGATGATGGGCCACTGCAAATATTGAAGGTTAATCTGCTGCTGAGAAGAGCACCTCCGGTGAAGGAGAAGATCTTTGCGTGAGCTGAGACCAGCCATGGTTGAAAACCTCATTGTGAATGGACAAATGAAGATAGAAAGAGATACAACCTGGACAATGTTGCCAAGGATATTCTCTACAAGACATTGGACAAGGTTATGATCAATAAAGTCAAATCATGCAAATCACCAAAGAAATCTAGGATAAGCTAACCCTGATTTGTGAAGGATTTGAACAGATAAAGAGAATAAACTAACGATTGATGTTCAAATATTTGAAAATTTGAAAATACTTGCAGTGAAAGTCCGGATCACCGCATGTCGATTCACAGAGATCACAAATGAGCTTTGACTCTTGGGAAGGAGTACACTCAAAATGAGATGTGCATGAAGATTCTAAGAGCCCTTCCAACTGAATGGGAAATGAAGGTCATGGCCCTGAGACACTCTATGGACCTCTAAAAAACATCAAATCATGAGTTGTTCTCAAATCTCAAAGCCTATGAGTTTGAGCCGAGAGAAGAAAAGAGCGAGGAGGACACGATTGTACCCAAGACAACTTCACTAATGGCCATGAAGGGAAGAAAGGCTGAGCCAAAGGAAACCATAGACCAAGAGGAAATTGCTCTCATGGTAAAGAGGTTCAACAAGTTCTTCAACAAGAATTACAAAAAACAAACAAGGGTGAGACCTCAATTTAGCAATATTCATAGAATGACGTGTTTGATGTAATGAGTAATTCATTGGATATGATGATTGCAAATTTCATAAAAAATAATTATTAATGACGTTAATTACTGGTGTATGAGGAGTAATTTATATGGTAAACTTGTTTTTAATGATGGGCTAATAGCTAATAATGACCGTAAATTTTATCAATAAAATAATATATAGTGAGGGACAAATGATGTTATAATGAGGAGATGTCTTGTCATTAAATTACCATTTAGTGAGAGGAAAATGACATATAATGATGTAATTTAACATCACTTAAGTTAATTTTTAATGCGAAATAATCTCATCATTAAATATACCAAAACAATAATGACGGAATCTATATACCGTCATTATTTATTTTTACCTAGGAGGGCAATAATGACGGGCCATGACGGAAATTTTCTATCATTAAAAGTCTTTAATGGCGAGTTTTAGATATATAACGATGGAACAATCACAAGAGAAGAGAGCATATTAGGGTTTTTGTTTAGCTAATGATCCATAAACCTGGCCATTGAGTTGAAAACACTCACGCACTCTCTCTCTATATATATATTATTAACATATCGTAACCCATAAAAATAAACAACAACAATATTTCCACTGTTCCACACAAATTCACAATACTGAAATATTGTTGTTGCACTACAACACAAATGACATTAGGTAACACAAATTTTGTAACACTTTTTACTTATAAGATACATATGTAACACATGTTTATAACATTTTTTACATTACAATATTTATTTATCACTTTATGAATATGTAACGCTTATATGTAACACTTTTAAATAAGTAACACTTTTTAAGTATCATTTTTATTTGGGTTATTTCTTTTGTAACGCAAATATGTATCACTTTATTTAAGAAGTACTCTTGGCAACACCGCATTTCATTAATTGTAACACTTTTTAGGCTATATTTTAGTAACACAAAATTATATAACTATCATTAAATCATGTCAATGATTTATTTAATTAATTGATGTCAAAAATAGGTGAAGACAAAAAAAAAACAACCAAACCTAAAAATTGTAGACATCATGTACTTTGTTTTTTTTTACCAATTTTTGTTTTCTTTTTATAAAGTATTTTTGTTTAGTTTTTATTTTTTTAATTTTTACGGAGGTCATTAATTCCATCGTATCTTGACGGAAAATGTGCGGTATATATTTCATCATTATTATTATTATTTTTTTATTTTTACTAATGGAGACCAGTTTTATCGTTAACCTTTTTATTATTCTTTTTTACTTTTTAAAAAATTACCAATGAAAATTGATGTTGTCGGTAATTAATTAGGAATTTTTTCCGTCGGTAATTTTTTTTTTTGTTATTCAATTATTTTATTGCCAAAACTTTTTTATATGTCGGTAAATTAATTTTATATTTTTATATATTTTTTATTTTTACCGATTGAATATTGATAAGTCAATAAATTCATTTTATAAATTTTTATATTTTTAATTTTTGTGTCCTTTAATATATAACATAATATGATTTTCAAACTATATACTATATAATATAAAATTTGATATATACGATTGTATAATATAATTTAATAAATATATTATATAATATAATCTTTATTATATAAGATATATTATATATACATATAATATAATTCTTATACAATTGTAATATATATATGTGTGTGTGTGTGTGTTTATGTGTATATATAAAATAATATAAAAGTTGTAATAAGAATCAACTTAGCTTAGTGGCAAAACGTCGCTTGCACACATAACATGTCGTGAGTTCAAATCTACTTGGTGGCAAAAAACAATATTTCTATGAAGTGCTACAAAAAAGTGTTACATAAGATTCATATGTAACATCAGTAGAAGTATTTTGTTAAAGTGTTACAAATATAAAAAGTGTTATAAAAAGTGTTACATAAGATTCATATGTAACACTTTAGAAATATTGTTTCAAAGTGTTACCAATAGAGAACTTAATGTAACACTTAGAGAAAGTGTCACTAAAAGCTAATAAAAGTGCTACCTATTATCTATCGTAACATTTTATGACCATTAGGTAACACTTTTTGGGTGTTACCTAATATCATTTATGTTGTATTGGTTATTTTTGTTAGGTTAGAGATATGCTATATATATATTCTTTTTGTTTGTTACAATAGTCTACGTGCAAATGAACATTACCAACTCACGATGAAATATTTTTAAACACATGCTAATTGATTTTACAGATTCAAAATAAAATAAATCCCAACTCATGCAATGTATCATTTCATATTCACACGAACATGTATTATGCATGCAACCTGTCGGGATTAATGTTTTTCAAACAATTTTTACCCACTTGTTTTAGATTCGTTTCTTGTGAAATAATTATTTTCCAAAGTGGTTGTTCAAAGTTCTTACATAGAGATCGCAAATAAATTTAGGCTTCTAAAATATATAAAATAGATATTGAGAATATTGAGAATCATTAATTACCTAATGCAATTAGTCATCTTACCTTACAAGTTAGAGTACGAATTAGAATTCTAAGGAAACTAGTAAACATATTGCTTGGAGGTTAAGTCTTACTCTTGTATAAATATTTGTTTGTACGAATTGGCTGGTTAATGAAAAACCATGATTATGGTTCATAAACAATTTTACATGGTATCAGGCCAAGAGATCTAGGTCTAGAGCCGAAACATATCCTACAAACACAAACCAATTTTTTTTTTTCATCATTACCGGCGACAATAATATGAAGAAGGTCGATCCCACTTCTCCATATTTTCTCGGATCTCAAGACAATCCGAAAACATAATCACTCACGTACAATTGCGTGGGGATAATTTCGAGGAATGGCAACGGGCTATTAGACGCACTTCGAGCTCGTAGGAAGCTTGGTTTTGTTGACGGAACGATCAAGAAACCAACCAAGCGAACAAATTAGATGATTGGCTTACCGTCCATTCGATGGTGGTATCCTGGCTTATGCGGAACAATAGAGCCGAGTCTCAAATCTTTCATCTCATACTATGAAGATCGCGCAATCTCGTGGGAGGATCTTGCGGAAAAATTCGCATGGTGAATGGACCACGTATTCACCAACTCAAGGCGGCCATAGTTGATCGCAAAAAGACAAAAACCATGCCTGTTGTGACATATTATGGAAAACTAAAGGTACTTTGGGACGAGTTGGCGAGTTATCAACCGATCCGGGTTCTAAGTGTGGAAAGTGCATGTGCAATATTGGCAAGGAATTTGAAGTGCAACGTGAAGATGAACGCTTACATCAATTTTTGATGGGACTTTATGATGAGTATTATGGTTCGGTAAGGTCTAACTTGCTTTCTTTGGATCCTTTACCAACTTAAACAGGGCCTATCAAACTCTTATTCAAGAAGAACGTGTACGTGGGATCTCTCGTGGTAAGGAGGTTCGCAACGATGCCCATGATACTATGGCGTTCGCGGTTCGATCGATGGAAGAGGGCGTGGGCGAGTTGAGAAAGTAGATCGCTCTGGTCTTTATTGCCCTGCTTTGCACCGCAATCGAACCGCCATGATGATGCAAGTTGTTTCATTCTTGTGGGCTACCCCGACGGGTGCGGGCGAGGTGTGGGGCGCGGCAGCGGTCTTGGGAAAACAATAGCGTCTGGAGGAGTGGGGCGAGGTCTCGGGAATGCGGTGCGCACACTTGCGATGGGTGCGGCTGTGGCAATACCCCCGACAACAATGTCTGCTGTTCATCTATTGATACAACGACAATTTTGCGGGTTTAACTCAAGAACAGTGGAAATCACTTCTTGATGTTTTTGCTAATAAAAAGAACAAAGATCAAATGATTGGTAAGTCTACTCGTCATCCTTGAATAGTAGATACGGGTGCATCAAATCATGTTACGGGGGCTTTGGATCTTTTGAGAGAAGTGCGACTTTTGAATTGCCCGTTGGACTTCCCTATGGAATGAAAACTGTAGCAACAAAAGAAGGCGTTGCAATCCTTGAAGGGGGATTAAGATTGACTAATGTTCTTTATGTCCCTAAATTAGATTGCAATTTGATTTCGATTTCAATTGATTGATGAACAAAACTGTTTTGTCCAATTTACTAATAATTTGTGTGTAATTCAGGACCAAACTTGAGGAAGCCAATTGGAGCGGCTGGACTCTACTATTTTTGGGGTGTACCTATAGTGACTTGCAATGAAGGTGGATATCAAGTCGTTGCGGAATTGTGGCACAACAGATTGGTCATCCTTCGAGAGAAAGTATTGAAATTGCTACCCCAAGTTAGTAATAGTGATATTAGTCGATTAATAAAGCTTGTGATATTTGTCATCGTGCAAAGCAATCTCGGGATAAGTTTCCTATTAGTGAGAATAAAACTAGTAGAATATTTGAAACAATTCATTACGATTTATGGGGATCTTATGGTACCCCTTCCTCTTGTGGTGCTCATTATTTTTGACAATAGTAGACGACTTTTCCCGGGTAGTTTGGATTTATTTACTATGTGATAAAAGAGAAGTATTTCAAATGTTCATGCATTTTTTGCTATGGTGGAAAGACAATTTGAACAAAAGGTCAAGATTGTCCGTAGTGATAATGGGCCCAATTCATTTGCATGATACCTTACTTCAATGAGAATGGCATCATTTTTCAAACTTCTTGTGTCGGAACCCCTCAACAGAATGGAAGAGTAGAAAGAAAACATAGACATATTTTGAATGTCGCAAGGGCCTTGCGTTTTCAAGGGCACTTGCCAATTGAATTTTGGGGGGAATGTGTTCTTGGTGCAGGATATTTGATTAATCGAACTCCATCTCCTTACTTGATAATAAAACACCTTATGAGATTTTATTTGGCAAACCACCTTTGTTTGACACTTTACGTGTATTTGGGTGTTTATGTTATGCGCACGATCAACGTCACAAGGGTGATAAATTTGCTAGTAGGGGGCAAAAATGTGTTTTTGTTGGCTACCCCTTTGGGAAGAAAGGTTGGAAACTTTATGATATCGAGACTCGACTCACTTCGTTAGCCGTGATGTTGTTTTCTTTGAAAATGAATTTCCTTTTCACAAGGAAAACCGATGGTTATAGAAGCCCAAAGGTATACAAATATTTTAGGGGTGATGATGATGATTTATATCTTGATGTTGAAGACTTTCATGGCTCGATTGTAGGGCCAAGGATTGAGAGAGCCAGCGATGAGTTGAGTGGCAATCAATCACGCTCACATGTGCGCGCCGAGACAGAGGCAACTGTGGGTGAAGCAGTGCCTGCTGTGGCAGGGACATCATCGTCGGGTGGGGATGATGCGGTCCTTGGTGGCGAAATTGGGGTTAGGCATACGATAGAAGCCAATGATATCGGGAGTTCGAGTGACCTTGGTAGAGGAAAGAGACCAAAAATCCCTTCGGTCAAGCTCCGTGATTATGTTACACATACAATCCGAAAATTGAGTCCATCTACGAGTTCAGCTGTGACATCATCTTCCTCGGGTAAGCCTTATCCTATTGCACATAATGTAAATTGTGATAAATTTTCTGTACGACATAGAAATTTCCTTGCAGCTATTACAACTGGATATGAGCCAAAATCCTTCAAGCAGGCTATGGAGGATGAAGGTTGGAAAGAAGCAATGCGGAAAGAAATTCGTGCATTGGAAGATAATGGAACGCGTGGGTCATGGGGACTCTCCCTCCCGGGTAAGAAAGCTCTTGGAAGTAGATGGGTCTACAAAATAAAATACAACTCAAATGGTAGCATTGAAAGATTGAAAGCTCGTTTGGTCGTGTTCGGACATCATCAAGTTGAAGGGATTTATTATACGAAACATTTGCTCCATTGCTAAAATGGTCACCAGTAAGGGCATTTCTTTGCAAAGGTAGGCTGCGGATGAAAAATTGGGAACTCCATCAAATGGATGTTCACAATGCTTTTCTTCATGGTGATTTGGATGAAGAAGTGTTTATGAAGGTACCTCCAGGTTTTAATGTGACTAATCCTAGAATGGTTTGCGAGGCTTAAAAAGTCCTTGTATGGTTTAAAACAGGCTCCTCGATGTTGGTTTGCCAAATTGGCGCGAGGCTTTGAAGAATTATGGCTTTATGCGATCTTACGCAGATTATTCTCTTTTACTTTGCAAAAGGGCTAGGTACACTTAAATGTGCTTGTGTATGTTGACGATTTGATTATTTCAGAAATGACTCTACCTCCATACAAGACTTTAAGGCATATTTAAGTGTGTGCTTTCATATGAAGGATCTTGGTGTTTTAAAATATTTTTTGGGGATTGAGGTAGCTAGACACCGGGGTGGTATATTTCTTTGCCAGCGTAAGTATGCTCTTGATATTATCACCAAACAGTTTATTGGGGTGTAAACCGACGAGTTTTCCTATGACTCAAAATCATCATTTAGCCTTAGCTACTAGGCCATTACTTTCGGACCACTGAATCCTACAGCGCCTCATTGGACGTTTGATTTATTTGTCGGTGACTCGACCCGATTTATGTTACTCTGTGCATATTCTATCTCGGTTTATGCGATGTACTCGAACAAGAACATTGGGAAACATCGATTCGTGTGGTTCGTTATTTGAAAGGGATTCCGGGACAAGGGATTCTCTTATGATCGATAGTGAATTATGTCCGTGTCTAGTTGGTGTGATTCAGATGGGCTAGTTGTCCTCTTACAAGACGATCTTTGACAGGATGGTTGGTTTTTCTTGGCAACTCACCTATATCTTGGAAGACGAAGAAGCAACACACGGTTGCTCGATCTTCGGCGGAGGCCGAATACAGTGTATGGCTGCCACAACTTGTGAATTAAAATGGTTGAAGGCTTTACACCGTGAGTTTAGGTGTTAATCACACTCGCGCGATGAATTTGTTCTGCGGCAGTCAATCACTCTTTATATAGCACAAAATCCATTTTCCATGAGCGTATTTAAACATATTGAGATTGATTTGTCATTTTGTTCGAGATGCTATAATCGAAGGGTTGATTAGTCCATCCTATGTTCCTCTTCTTTGAACAACTTGCGACATTTTTACGAAGGCGGGCAAACATCGGTTTGATTATCTTCTCGGCAAGTTGGGCATTTGTGATTTCCATGCTCCAACATGAGGAGGGTATTGAGAATATTGAGAATCATTACTTACCTAATGCAATTAGTCATCTTACCTTACAAGTTAGAGTACGAATTGGAATTCTAAGGAAACTAGTAAACCTATTGCTTGGAGGTTAAGTCTTACTCTTGTATAAATATTTGTTTGTACGAATTGGCTGGTTAATGAAAAACCATGATTATGGTTCATAAACAATTTTACAATAGATAATAGTACAAATTTTATAGATTGATCCAATTTTTATATAAATTATATAAATAAGTAGGCAAGGTTTCAGCTCTTTCCGGAAACCCCAAGGACATAATCCGTATGTTTTGTTGGGATTTAGCCTCGTACAAACCCAAAAATTAAGTAAAACGTAAAATTCCAACAATAAGCTAAAAGAACAAGAATAAAATAGCATAAATGAAGGGAGATGGGGAGTAGGTGGTGGCTACCAGCAATGCTAGTAACCCGTAGTCAGCAGCGGCCCGATCAATCGGCAGTCTGTCACCCAACTTTTAAATTAGCGTTAGATTTTACCAAAATCCATAAATAAAGTAGTCTAATTAATATTTATTCCAAAACCGACAAGAAATTAACTATATGCTTATAGACAAAACCTAAAATTAGCTAATTCGGGTTGGGTGTTGGCGTGTCAAAAATGGCCCAACTTTTAAATTAGAATCTTGAACCCCGACCTACTTATTTCCGGGTAACCCGGACCCAACCCGCGTAACCCGATTTAATAAAATTATATTTATATAAATTTAAAATCCAAATTTATTTTTTTAAAATCAATCACTATCATACACTATTCAATCAATAAAAAATATAATTAATAATTTAAATAACATAATATACTACTCATATTTTAAGGACAATATTCAAAACATGCATAATATAACAAATACATAATTAAGGAGGTTTTATCATTTAAGTTTTAATGACATGTCTTGTTTGTTGTTTTTTCTTACAATTAATTATTATTTATTATTTTTTCAAATTCAAAACGGGTTAGACGGGTTAAATGGGTCTATACCTGCTTAATTGGCGGACAAATGGACACCCCTACCTAAAATGGCTACTTATGTACGGTCTAAGATTTCCCTCAACCAAAATGGGTCCAGGCCCTTGGTTTTGTTGGGACTACCTCATTGAACCATATATACATAGAAATATTCAACGAATTACCGCTTAGTCTTAGATCTATGTCAAACAGTCTTAGATATATTATAATATAGCAACATGTAATGGTTTTCGGCTTTAACCTCAACCATTATGAACCAAAGGTTCAAGAAGTTGTTGATTTTAGCCTCAGTAAACTCAAATTCTGGAAATACTAAAATAATAAAACAAGTAAACCAAAGAAAGAAGACTAAAATAAAAACAAAAATACTATATATTTGTACACTAGCCACAGAGCAGTGGCGTTTTCTGGTGGTCCGAGTCCGAGACGCCTCGGAGGTGAAAGACAGTTATTCCGGGCCGCACGGTAACACAGGTGGGAGCGGAAAACAAAACCCAAAAAAAAAAAAAAAAAAAATAAGAAGAGAGGACAAAAGGGAGAAATTAAAGGGAAGGAAACAAAAATAAAATAGAAAATTATGTTGCGCGGTGTTTGACGGCGGTTGTCGGATGGGGTTCGCGGCGGCGGCGGGCAGGACGGATCTAGGAATTAGTAGTATGGTGGGCTAAGAAGCCTTGTTCTAAAAATCTCTGTCTATCCTCGATTAGTGTCTGCCCTGGCACTAGGCCTTCCTGTCCGCCTACGTTATTCAATTCCAATTAGGCTCGCCCAACCCCGCCTAGGCCCTAGGGCCCCGTTTGCCGCCCGACTAGCACCTATCACTTTTTTAGAACACAGACTAAGAAGTAAAAACTTCACTAAAAAATTATATATATAGAACAAAGGTTTTTTTGAAATATAATAAATAAATAATTACAATACTACATTGTTTCTCAATAAGGAAACTACTTCATAGGAGAAAAAAAAATATAAAGTGGTCTTTTTATATTATCCATCAAACACAAAAACTTATGTGAGATCGTCTCACGGATCTAGATCCGGAGACGAGCCCCAAATATCCAATCATACCCTAAAACCCGTTAGTCTTACCCACCAAACCGAAAACCCGAAATTCATCCAATACCCAACCCAACTCTCTTTTTTTTTTCTCTGCTCTCTCTTACAATTATCTCTTTCCAGTTTTCTTCCCATTTTTTGTCATTTCATTTGCGATTTCAAAGTGTTTTATTCACTTTACTTGCAATTGTTCCAAGTTCGGCTCACTTCGACCAAGAATCGGGTATTTCTTGATTTTTTGCAATTTTTTTCTTCCGTTTCTCTGTTATGTTTGATTTTAGTTATCTTCAAAAGTCTTTTTTTGTATTTTTGCTTTAAAATGTATGTTAGAGTTTCAATTTGAGCGTATATTTTGTTAGATTTTCGATTTGAGCATGTATTTTTACATGAATTGTATGTTTGGGTTTGTAATTTGAGCATGTTGATTTGTTAAGTTTATGTATTTCGAGTTTTAATCTATGTGTTGTTGTTTCGATGTTTTTGTAACCCGAAAATTTCTCTAGATTTTGTTATTTTGTTGTTTTGATGTTAGAGTCGTGAATTGATCATATTTCCATGCTCAATAGTCTAGTATCACGTTTTCCTTTTGAATTTTGTTTTGTATGTTCTTTGGGTTCGGGGTTATCCTATGTTTTTTGGTTTGAATTTTGCTCTACAATTTTAAATTTTGATTTTATTTTGTTTGTAGGAGACCATACCGATCGCCGAGGTGCTTGAAAATCTGAGGTGCATGACAGAGGGGCTTTCATCGGAGGATTCTTACAAAAGGCTTGATATTTTTGGCGAACAAGCTTGAGTGAAAAGTATCATTCAAGAATTGAAAAGTATCGACTTTGGGGTTGAAAGTATCACTTTTTGCTCAAAAAGTATCACGTTATGTTATATAGTATAATGAAAGTATCATTTTTTTGTCATAAATGATTATGAAAGAACATAAAATTGCGAGAATATCGAGTGATGAAAAGTATCACTTTTTGTTCAAAAAGTATTACGTTATGTTATATAGTATAATGAAAGTAAGAACATAAAATTGCGGAAGCATCACCTCATTAAAGAATCGATTTGTTATTTAAAAGTATCATTTTTTGTTCAAATAGTATCACTTCATATTATAAATGAATATCAAAGAGAATAAAATTGCAAAAGCATCACATCATTAAAGTATCACTTTTACTTGGAAAAGTATCACTTTTTGGTTTAAAAGTATCACGTTTTGTTCAAATAGTATCACTTCCTATTATAAATGAATATCAAAGAACGTAAAATTGCGAAGCATTACTTCATTAAATTATCACTTTCTTAAAAATATCATTTTTGGGTTAAAAATATCACCTCATTACCAATGTATTAAATAAAAAAGAGATTGAAATAATGATGCTAAAGAATTCAATACTAAAACAATGAATGTAACAATAGTTCATGAGAACACAATCCTTCGGTTGAGAACTTTCACTATCTTCTTGAACTTTTCCCACGACTCTATTTTGACAAATTTACGTGAACAAATTATCCTCTCAAGGCTCATTGGAATTATCTTGATTTTATCACCCTCATTGTTAGAAGCAATAATTGTGACAACATCTAAATGTAATACTTTTGGTTAGAAATCGATACTTTTTATTAAAAAGTGATATTTTTATTAGAAAAGTAATACTTCAATTCGAGTGAAGGTTGGGCACATTTTCCATGGGGTGTTTGTTGGCAATGCGAGCTTTGCATTAGGAGGCCGAGGTTCGATAATTAGGAGCGGATTTTTGGGCGGGTTTAGTATTTGGGGCTCCGTCTCACGGATCTAGATCCGTGAGACGGTTTCATAAGAGACTCCCCCATCAAATGGACATATCCTATTCTCGGTATTATTTGTTTTCATGCCACAAAATAACAAGAAGTCGATAAATAAATAGGAAAATTTTAAAAATTGCCATGTAAGTTTGAAAGTGTTTGCAAAATTAGTCGTATAAGTTTTACACCTAAACAACTTTAGTCTTATAAATTTTGAGTTGTTGCAATATTGGTCCCCAAGGGTTATTACATATTTTCATAATACCAAGAATACCCTTACATATATAAATGACTTATTTGACTAAGTGTTTGCTCAAATGGTGTCGAGCCTAGGTTTAGTAAGAATTTTAAGTTACATTTATTACATTTATTTAATTAACATTTGGTGAGGGGAATTTTCTCCAAAAATTGATCCGGACGAATGTCCAAGATGTATAAAATATAGGAGATATCGTCAAATTTTGGTGGTTCATGAAAAAGAACACCAAGAAAAGATCTCATATTGGGATAACCAACTTGTATTACGAAGATGGTAAGCGGCAAGCCTCGAAGTCCAATGAGGATCGCAAAACCAAATGGTGCAAAGCCTCGATTACCTAGAATTGAACCGAAGGTTATGATGCTATCTGGAGATCTTCAAGATTGGGCTCATTATCCGGACCATGAGTCCTGAAGATAATCCAACATGACAGAGATACTTCCGGATAAATGTAAGTTCTCCCAAGATCTTATAAAAGTCTAGAATACGATGCAGAATTATAGCAACCGCCATAATAATCTACAAACACAAGTTCATCATATCCAAAACCGGATGGAGACGATGACACAATATAAGAAGAAAAGTCTTGAAATATTTCGTGATATTCGAAACGAGTCAAGATTCTCGGGAGACAGACCAAGTTCATCCGGAGAGGAAACATGCATATAAATTTTAGAACGGTACCCTATTTACATCAAACTAGAAAACCAACCGAATTTGTGCGACATAAGACAGATGATGAGATGCTTATCGCCATCATCAAAGGAAAATCCGTCACAAACAAAAGGTGATGGATATGGAGAATATTAATACTAAAGATCTACATGACCTTTCAAAATTCTTTGTCGGATTAGGAATTGTAGATTGAAAAATGAGTATCGGGGATGGACTAGTTTTGGTTACTCGTGAAAAAATTCCACAACCGCCACAACAAGCTAATCCCATTGTAGCGAGAAAGTTTCGGTTTACATAATGGAGAAGAATAAATACCACATGCTGGAGATTTCACCAAAAGTGGAAATCCTGTAATTATATAAAGAACCAGTAAACGTTCCAAAAGGCCAAATTTGTACAACACGCCTTATGGAAATTTGCAGCTTGATCCAATCCATACATATGGATTGATGCAAAATCTGGATATCCTAGATTTCAGAAATAGAGAAGTCCTTATTAACGATTAGGCATCCGCAATATTGAGAATTGTGGTAGGAACACTCAATCTCGAAAAGGAAGGGTTCATTCTACTTCTTGAAATGAGCCTTGAAGGATCTGTGAAGATCGCTTGGGAAATGACGACTGCGGAAATGAGAAGCAGTGCTACTACTAGCGTGTAATTGAAAGGGATTGTCGATAATTTGGTAAAATTATTCCAAATCTATTTTATCGGCATGGGCTATTTTGAGGGATTAGAAGAAGAAAAAAAAGTATAAAGCTCTCTATTGCCTCGAGTTACCTGATATTTGTCAAATTTGACGAATATATCAAGTTGTTCACCGACTACAGATGGAAGTCTAAAGTGGATGATAAAGAAGCTTCAAAATTATTCTTTGTGAAGATATCAAGTTCTTAGAGGGAAATGCTCATCAAGGAATATAAAGGTGCAGATCACATGGGTATGGTGGCCAGAAGAATTTCATTTCTGAAGGCTAAGCTATCTGAATGGTTCCATTAAGCGAAAGACTTTTACAGAATTATAAGAGATTGCGAGGAATCAATAAAATGGCTCCCATATGTTACAAAGAAAATGACATCCCAACAGATTGTAGGAGGTCAACCACGAATCAATAAAGAAGTCTTCGATTACATTCGAAGCCCGATGACCAAGTGAACGAGCTTTCAAAACCATCAAGGCACAAGTTGAGAAGAAGTTCCCCTAGTTCTGTCATTTACGAAAATTAAGTTTCAACAAGACGAGCATGATGTTTATGGGTCTCTCTCACGAGATAGACAAAGTCAAGTTTCCATTAAAGTTCTATCAAAATTCATTGAATGGATCTTTCTTGTTAAACACTAGGGACGTGAAAAAAAAACAAGATTCACAAAAGACTTATTCAAAAAGAATAGAAGTCTCCTTTGGGAAAAACAACTGCGCCAGGAGTAAAGAAACTCGCGGAAATATTGCAAGATGGCTCATATTGACCACTCATATTTGCCCCTTCGAATCCGAAAGAGCCATTATAAAGAATTTGCCTTGATTGGAGAAAACTGTTCGGAAAGGAAGGACCGAAAGAGCCAAAGTACCCAATAATCGGTCCACACAAAAAGTAGATTCCCGACATTTTTGAACATGACAAAAACACCCACTTTTGAAAAAGCCAAAAGTGGGATAACGTGGAGCCAGGAAAGCTTACTATGCAATAATTCGAAAGAATGACATAAGTGATGTCCCAATAATTCAAAAAAATAATTGAAGTCCACATTTGAAGTCCGAGACTTGTAAGATTATTTAAATAATTTGAAAGAAGACTTTTCCATTAGTCTCCAAAAATAAAATTTATAATAGTTGAATATTTAAATTTTGAGTGGTTTAAGTTTTTGTTTATGTGTGAGCAACATTTGTTCAAGTAATCTATGATTGATTTATTTCCAAAGTTTTAAAGAAACTTTTTCTTCAACATTTGTTCATAATGTATGATTGATTTATCCATTTGAAAGAAATATCTTATACGCCCGAGTAGAAACGAACCAAGACCGTGATGAGTCATTGCTAAAGGAGTTGGTTAACTTGTAGACCATCTTCCATGGTTGGTGAGGTTGGGCGGTGGCGTCCATCAAACGTTCTAGGGGCAATGATTTATCGACCGGTGTGTTTACAAACCATTTCATCTGTTCTTGCGATTTTGGTCAAAGAAAGGTTTAAATTTTAAAGGATTATTTTATTTACGGAAGCATGTTGGACCGATATAGCCGTAATGGACTCTATGTGTTTTAGAGTTGGCTAATCATTGGTGTCTAGCCCTTAAACATATGATTTTTTTAAATATATTTGATACTTAGAATACATATACTCATAAATTATCAATACAAATAGTTAATTACGGTTTAAAAGTAATAAAAGTTATCACATGGTACGTGTATTAATGATACATTAAGGATCACAAAAGTAGTTTAAAGAGATCAAAAATATATTAAATTATAGTATCGATGTCATAACAACACAAAAATTTTAAGTCCTTTATTCCGATTTTTTAAAATAAATTTAAATTTTTGGGTAGACTTGAATTTTGGGTTAAATTTTGGGGTGGACTAATTATGGATAATATAGAAATTATAGTACTAAAAAACAACTTCATTAGAAGGTGCACTAAGCATGAGCCCAATGTTTTCCTCATATAGATTACTGCCTAGGGCGGCGAGAAAAAGGAGAAGAGGAGATAGAAGAGGAGACAAAATTATAAATAAAATAAAATAAATGAGAGAGATGGAAATCTGTGGCGGCCGCTAGTGGTGGTGGCCGTGAAGAGAGAGAAAAGGAAGGAAATAGGACTCGCACCTCTAATGTGTGTGAATGTGTGTAAAAATTTTGAAAATAAAGTTAGAGTTCAAGAGGATATTTAAAGGTTTTCTAAAATGGGTGGAGTTTGGCTTGGGTGTGGGCTTTAATCATTAAATAAAAAAATTACTGAAAATAAATAGGAAAATTTACACAATTGCCCCACTTTTCGGAAACAATGATAGCTTTTTACGCTTCCGGTACTTTTTGGATAAATTTACGCTCCCGCCCTTTTTGTATAAATTTACGTTCTGCCAAATTTTCTCGGACTTTTTCACGTTGTTGTTTCAGGATTGTTTTGAACATATTTCAAGCATGTTTTTTCTAATAAAATTTTAGCGAAAAAATAAATTTTGTCCCCGTTAAATAATCTATATTATACTCAAATCTTAAAAAATCAAGAAATATACACACTAAACAACACATATTAAAACCAAACAAATTAAAAATATTATAGAAACAACATTAATAAAAAAGTGCAATTTAATTTTTGATCCAATACATGAAATCATAAAACACATGGAATCAACCAAGAAAAATATAGAAACAAACCCGAAACAATATGAAAACACCATATGAGCAAAAGGAGCTTAAAAAAGGTAAAAATTATATTTAAACATCAAAAACTACGTGGAAACAACTAATACGTGTAAAATATATGTGTATTTAGGGGCATATTTTGATATATATTTGATACATTTGCAAGAATATTTAGTGTGTTTTGGTTAGTTTCCTTTGTTGAGCATGATCTTTTGTGTATTTTGTATATTCTGAGTTAAATTGAACAAAAAGTGATAGCATGTTCCAAAAGGATATGTCGAGAGCCAAGGTATGAGCAAAGATGTGAATGAAAGAAGCATAGATGATCAAACAAAAGGGAATTACTTTCGAAAAGGTCTAAACAAACTAATAATTTTAAAAACTAGCGGGGTTTAGTATTATGGCCATAACTTTCTCTAAAAAATGGATATTGAGTGATTCAAGTGACTATTGTTGGACCTCTAGCGCAACTCGGATTGACGATTGTCCCCACAAACCAACACGAGTCTTTTCTAAAGACGCCTTGTCCTCACTCACGCCGCACCGGAAAACTTCCCAGGGGTCACCCATCCATGTCTACTCCGGGCCAAGCACGCTTAACCTTAGAGTTTCTATGTAATGGGTACCGAAAAAAGAAGATGCATCTGTTTGTATAGGTAGTCCAAATCATATCCTTTAAGCTATCCTTGAACTATGCAATCCCGAGCGCTCACGAGTTCGAATCGCGGGCCGCGCCTCGCGCCTCTTTTTAAAGCCCATGCGGGCGGGATCTTGGACCAAAGCCCAAGAATCCCCCTCCCAACACTGCCAAAGATCTCGGCTCCGGTGATTGGCTACCTCCATTTGCTCGCCAAACTTCCTCGGTTCTAACGCCAACTTCTTCGATTCAAGTGCCGCCTCGATTCCAAAGAACCTACACCTTCACCTTGATTCGATCTTTTACCTCGATCCGACCACCTGGCAACCTACCCTTTAGTTCTGTCCACCCAACAACCTACACCTTCGATTCGATCTGTTTTACCTCGATTCCGGCCATCCGCAACCTACCTTGATTAAGTACATTTTACCTCCATTGCGCAAAGATCTCGGTTTCACCGCTCCTGGCAACCTCACTGCGCAGCGTGCTTCCAAGGGAATTCGAACTCGTGACTGCTCGATACCGCTTGTTGGACCTCTAGCGCAACTCGTATTGGAATGTCCCCACAAACCAACACGAGTATTTTCTAGCGCTTTGTCCTCACTCACGCGCACCGAAAAACTTCCCAGGGGTCACCCATCCCATGTCTACTCCATGCCAAGCACGCTTAACCTTAGAGTTTCTATGTAATGGGTACCGAGAAAGAAGATGCATCCGTTGGTATAGGTAGTCCAAATCATATCCTTTAAGCTATCCTTGAATTATGAAATCCAAATACTCATGAGCTCAAATCGCGGGCCACACCTCGCGCCTATTTTAAAGCCCATTGCGGGCGGGATCTTTGGACCAAAGCCCAACAACTATGGAAAGTTAGGAGAAAGGGCTACAACTTTCATGAAGACCCCAGGAGCAAATTCACATGTTTACAACTTACGGACCGTGTAAAAGCACACGATCCGACCGTGTGAATGGTTCCGTGTGATTTTACTTGTCCGTGCGACTTTTTTTTTTAGAGACGGATTACACGACCCACCCGTGTGATTTCACACTACCGTGTGGTTTGTTCTCCTACGGTGATTTTGTTTCCTAATCTCGTCGGGACTCTACTAGTGATCTATCAAATATTTATAAAAGGGGAACCAAACCTTGGGCGATTTAATCAATGAAAAGACTGAAAATACATCTGAAAATACACCAAAGTATACTAGGGTTACACAAATCTATACACTTCGAGAGGAAGGCACTAATCAACGAAGAACACCACAAGGCATTTTACATCTACGGAAGCACAAGGGTTCAAGACTTCGTAGGAGGATCCATCCCGACAAGAAGGGTTCTATATCTTTCTTAGTTTGGATCTCTTGTTTGTACTTAAACGAAGTTAAACTATTAGATTTCAAGTTTGTCTATGAATTTGTTGTCAAATATTTTAGGCTAAATCATTATGATCCTAGGGCATAATCAAAATTGTGGATTCATGTTAAGTCTATATTGATTGTTTTTCTTAATTAATTTTTGTGTTCTATTATATGAATTGAATACTTAATTCTTGTAGATTATCGATTAATAATTTGCATGTCATATTTTTTAGTTTATAATTCGGTGCATGAGTTCTAACAAACGAAATGGAATTGACATAAATGGGTATAGAGTCGTGAAGCTTATAATTGTTTGTAGGGAGATTCAAAGATCTTTTGGGAGTTGATATTAATTATTGAGTAGGGATGCTAGCAATTGGTATTAATCAACTGTTTATTTGCTTCGGGAGGGAAAAATGTCTTGATTTAGGAATTGAACCCACAAAAACACATGAACTGGTTTTGATAAATATCAATTGGATTTAATATGGAAGAAGCATGTTAAGATTATGTGCCTAGGTTTGATTTCGTATTTGTTGAAAACTTATGGAGTTCGGGTCTTTAAAAATTTAGTTATTTTATTTGTTAATTTAGGATTAGTTAGATAAGTAAATAAACTTGTGATTTTTGACCGCTTCAATAAAATTGAATACGATAATTACTATAGCCTAAGTGTTTGGCATTCAATCCCGAGGAATATGACATTGCTCGCCGCTATCTACTAGCTAAATCAGTACACTTGCGCTTTAGTGAAAAGATTTTCACGATCAACAACATAGAAACATCATAACAACATTAAAAATAGTATGGAAACAATCCGAAACAATGTAAAAATATTAAAAACACCACATGAATAAAAAGTTTAAAAATAGGTAAAAACTATATTTACACAAAAACTACATGAAAATAACAAAAAATAATTATTAGAACAACATTAAAAATATTATAGAACAACACGAAAAAATTGAAACAATGTACGAAATAATACATGAACAAAAAACAGATAAAAATAGGTCAAAGTTGTTTTGAAACATCGAAACAACAAAGAAACAAATTTAAACAACATATATAACATATAAAGCAATACATGAACAAAAAAAAATGGAAAAAACGTAAATATAATCAAAAAATATGCGGGAGCATAAAAAAGGAAAAAATGGGTACAAAAGTGATAGGAGTATATTTTGTGGTATTTTTACCCAAAAGAGGGTATTTTTACAATTTTCCCAGGATAAATAAATATGAATGGTGGAAATGGGCTAAAATTACTGAAATTCATAAGAGTTGGGCCTTGGAAATTAGATACAATGTTTTTGAAATTTGGTGAATTAAAAAATGCTAGAATAAACTCCATCCCTAAAAACACAAATAAAACTAAATTATATTTATATAATTACAAATTATAACATAATAAATTTCTAATATTAATATGTCAATAAATAGAAGTTTATTTTGCAAATAATTAACTAAGTTATTTAGATAAGATAATAGAATCCTAATTTAAACTTTTTGAACATAACATGATAGATAATTAATCCATAGTAAAATCTAATCCTAATATCACTAACTATTATTAAATTAAAATGAAAAAAATACTAAAGCATAACAATAGAATTACCTCAAATATAATTCTAAATTTATCAAGTATGGGGTATTACAGACCAGACCCAAACCTTTGAGCCGAATAGTGTTGGGGCCCATATTGTGAATCCTGAAGTCATTCTGCGGTAATTCAAGCGAGGAGAGGTCATTCACGACCCGACACGAAAACCCAACACAAACCCGACCGAAGTTCTTGAGAGAAGCCCAAACATGACCTGAACCCAAACCCGACTAACACGAACCCGACACACGAAGTTACCAATGTGTCTAAAACGTAGTTGTTTTATTTTTACTTAATTTTTGATGCATTTTGAGCATAACCCGAAATCAACTCGAAACCAAACACGAAACCGACCCGATGATCCAAATTGACACCCCTAGTACTTTCCTTATTAATTTAATTAATTATTCCAACTTTTGTCATTCTTTTTTTTTGGTAACTTAGCTTACGAGACTTACGCCTAACTATGCATGAGGACAACAACTCCGGTCTCTCATTGTTGCCGCAAAAGTAAACCGCAGGATGTGCACGTCTTTGGCGATGTTATGGTAGCATCTACGATATACAACCGAGATCATCCCGGGTAAAGAGAACAATTATTTTCGACCCCCAAATCTAATAATAGTTGATCTCTTCCCGAGTCAAACCCAAATAGATGCTATTTAATATGAGTTCCCACCAAATCTTCACCATTTCGCATATGCCCGTATGAAGAATCTCAAAAATCTGGTGGGAGAACAAAGTTCAATTATGTTTTTTTTTCATGTCAACGATGCAATAATTGATTTAGGTCCCGAGGTGATAATGTAAAGTCTAGAAGGGAGGCGGTTGAATAGACTTTACCAAATTTTCACTTTTAGTCCTTTTTAAATCGAGTTTTAGACACAAGTCGGTTGGGTCTTTGAGGGACGGCCTAGTCCAACCTTCACAAAGATGGGAGTTAGCCACTCAACAAACTTGTGAGAGTTGTTGATAAGATAACTCAACTGATAAGTTGACTCTTTTATAAAAACAGCAGACTTGGTTTTTCAGCGTAAGTCTTTCACCCTTTGATTAAAATATATTTTCAACACTTGTTTTATGGTTAAGTTATTATCAGTAGACTTAGTAAATTTAACAAACAACAGATAAGATATGCAAGAAATAAAGTGTTGAATATAAAAGACACAGAGCAATTTTTACAGTACTTCGAGGATGGGGTAATTGCTCTAATCCCCCTTCTCCAACCCCTGGAGGTAATCCACTAAGTAACAAAGACTTCGTTACAAAGGGTGACATCCAAGCTAGGCATTGATCACACAACCGACTTTGCTTTGTCGAGGCTCAACTCTTCACAAGATGGTTGTCTTCTTTTTTTGACTCCTTCGGACTTTTGGATTTGATCACGCAACCCTCTAACAAGTCCAAAGCTTGGTTCGAATCGAACCTTACTACAATTCCTTCAACCTTGGATGTGTAAACCCCTTTGTCTTTCAACAATGGTTTTCTTCAACAAATTGAAGTTGTCTTTCCTTCACCGAGTGTGTTGAATTGATTTCCTTCGAGTTTAGGCATGAGGATTGAATGATTGCTTGGGTGCTCTTGTGTGTCATAAGTGTTCTCGCTCTAAAGTTCCTCGGCCTTTTATAATGCCTGTTTGAAAAATGTATCCGTTGAAGAGATAGATGCATTTTTAAAACTACACTTCATGGTTATTGGTTTCTCTTATCTTGGATCATTTGATGTATACTTGATCCTCAAATTAATGGTCCGCAACATGCTTGAATTTATGCAAGTTTGCTTTGGAGCACCCCATTGGTTCCGACTATTTATACTCTTTCATCAAAATAACTTTATGGCTTGCGATCGATCGCTTCCTCTTTCGACAAACATTTGACTTTGCTTAATAACGGACATCTTCATCTTTCTTGAGTCCTTTTTGCTTTTTAACCCCTTTGATAGTCTTCTCCACTTAACTCGGGAGTGACTTAGGCTTAGTCGTCCGACCGAGACAACTTTTCTAGTACTTGATTGATCCTTCATCGCAATACTCGGTTGACACACAACAGAGTCTTCACTTCAATCTTGATCCAACTTCGCAATCTTCAACTTGGTCCGCTTTGACTCATTAATCGAACCCTATCTATTACATAGTTGATTTTATAGAAAAATTGGTGTGCCAACTTCCTAATCTAAGTTTTACATAGCATCATCAAAATCTATTACATAAATTTCCAACAATTTCCCCTGTTTGATGATGCCAAAAACTTAAATAAAATAACAAAGTGAATAGTGCTTGAAAAAGAATGATCATATGAATATGTCATTTTATTGAACATATCATTCTTGCACCTTACAATGTATTACAATGTACGGTGAAAAATTACAAAGTACTTACAAATTTTACGTGTATTTACAATTAAGTAAAGATACAATGGAAGGTGTCTATAGCGATCTTGGCGCCTCTGTTGCTTCCTTCTTCTCACTTCATCTTTACTTCTCCGTTCTTCTTATTGTCTCTTCCTCTTCTTATCATCCTCTTCCCTTCTCTTCTTCTCATAAGCTCTCTTCGCTACTTCGTCTCTCTTTCTCTCTTCCCATTCTTGAACTTGCCGATATTTTCTTATTCTTGCACTTGGATGCCTCATCATTTCTTCCCGCAACTTCTCTATTCTCAAGTTCGTTGAGTCCAAATTGATAAAAGAGATCCTTCTTTTGGGGATTTATATATTGAACATTTTTAGGCACTGCTTGGTGGAGTGCCTTGCCTTTCCATCATTTCTTCCCCTTCCTGTTCGAGCATCGCCTCCTCTTCCGGGAGTGTACTATACGAGTTGAGCCCTTGAAGTCTCCGACTACTCGACCGAGTCTCCCGATTCTCACTGTTTGACAAATTTCTAAGCTTTTTCCCAATACAAGTCCCATGCCCGCTTGAGAGTCATTCCTTTGAAAAATCCTTCCGACTTGAGAGTGTGGAACTCCTCAGTGATCATGGCTCAAACCCTACATCCGGAGCTTGTTCTTCCGGGAGCTTTACTTCTTTGGAGAGTCTAGTAGCAACCTGCCTTTGGTGGACCTTGGAACTTGGTTTTTAGACTCTCTATGCGACCATGTTGCTGCGGTTGACTTCTACAAGATCGGTTTCTATTGCGGCTCTAGTCTTCCGAAAGGCCAAGTAAGCTTTCTCGTTAGGTGACATGTTTTGTGGCGGTGGGAATGGAGAGAGCTGGTTGTTGAGCCAAGTTGGGACTTATCAACACAATCTTGAGTCTTCTTAGAGGGTCTTTTCCCCTTACTTATGCGTTCAATTTCCCCCCTTTTGGCATCATCACCAATCAAGAGGTTTGAGGAATAAGCTCACAAGATGCGATCAAGTTGTCATGGGTGGTGAGTGAGTCGCTCTATGTTTTGATCTAATAGCCTTCATTTCGGCGCTAATTAGCATCATCTCTGCTCGTAGAGTGCTTTACGTATTTTGAAGATCTTGATTGTGTTGCGGCCTCGGCAACTCTATGTCGATCTTGTGCGTCGATTCAATCTGGTTTATGTTGTCTCGCACCTCTGCTGAATTGAGCTTGCTCACCACAACAAATAATTGTGCATCAACAACAACTAATTATGCATTGTCTCATACTTATATATGCATCAAACAACAACTAACTATACATTGTCTCATAACTATGTATCAAAGATATTAAATGGGTTGGCCCTAATAGGCTTTGGGTTAAACGAGTTTCGGGCTAAACGTGTCACTATTAAATGGGCTAGTATATTTTGAACCTAACCCTAACCCTACAGGGCGTCGGGCTAAACGGGCCACTATCGGGCTATAAGCCAAAAATTTAATTTTATTATTTAATATTAATTTTAAATTAAAGCATACATAACAATATAACATTCAAACTAAATATCCAAAACTAAATTACACAAATTTTTTATGTTTCATTACAAGGATAAAGTCTTTAAAATCCAAAGTACAAAAATCCAAACATAATTCAAACATCGTCATCTTTGCCAAAGGCTTTGAGAATTTAAGAAGATGCTTACTGCAAGAAGAGTTAAAATAAAAATATGTGCATGTAAAACTCATTTCTAAAATAAAAATATAAACAACAAGATACAATGCAAAATGATAACTACTTGCTTAATACACTTTGATTTTTGTCCAACAAATTAAATAAATGTAAATAATGATAAAATGTGATTTTATTTTCAATATTTGTGCGTGAGAGAAGTTGGAAGTTCCAAGTGCAACAAATTCATCTTTATGATTATTTGCATAAAATCTAAATTATTTGTCACATTTTAAGTCATGAAAGGTGTAGACTATTTAGACTATAATGTTGTATTTATTAAAGAGATATAAATCATATCACATTTTAAGTCATTATGATTGATCACATTTTAAGTCATTATAAAAATATCTTTCTTGAGAAAGGTTTTCGTAAGTTTTGTTACCCCTTAATTCACCAACCCTCTATTTTAAAAAATAAAATGGCCCACAAAGGGTTAACTTGATTTGGGCCAAAAAGGCCTAATTAAATGTGCCAGGAAGAAATAGGCCCTAACCCCTATTAATTTCCCGGGTTAAATGGGTGGCGAGCCCATTTAACATCTCTATTATGTATGCATCAAACAATAGTTAACATTGTATTACCTCCTTGCTATCTATGCACCAAATAAAATATGACTATGTGGTATCTTATAGTTAAGTATGGTTTAAGCAACAACTAATTATGTAGTGTCTCATAACTATCAATGCGATATATTTATTCTAAATGTGCAAAAAGTCGCAATAATTATGTTAGGGAGAGAGATTGATTTGATTGTGGGATTAATGATGATTTTTGTGGGATTAAAATATGTATGGAACATGATTGATATGAATGAGATTTCTTCCATTTTTAGCCAGTGGATTTGGTGGGAAATTGGTTACACAATATTGTTATTTTACTTGTGTTACTCTTTTTGTGTCAAAATTAATTAGTTAATGTATTAATATTAATTCTAATCTTACCCGTTGATTATTTGATGTTAGCGGTTGTGTTTAATCCTTACGGTCTGATTGTAAGGAGGTTGTCTCATTTGATCCAGTCCCTATATATATAGGGACTGGATCAAATGAGACCAAGCCCTTTAGGTGAGATCGTAGGGACACATCTTGACCATTGGATTGAAATCAATAATGGTTGATTTTAATTTTTTTAGTAATGTTGCGCTTTGTGGAGGTATAAGGGCAATTATGTATTTTAAATATTAATGCCAGGGTTAAGGGTGTAAGTTTATTTCTTAAATTTTTGGTAAAAAGATTTTACCATATCTATCTCCCATGATTTTGGGTCGGTTAATTTTCAAACACGATCACACGCCCTTTTAGTTTTCACTTTCAATCAAACTCACGTCTCTCTTCTAACAGACTATTTTGTTGATCCCGGTGAACTTTCGAGCCTCTCATTCAACATTAATCATGTTATTTGGTGCTTGTTTTGGCAATCACAATTTGTATATTATAATATAATACACTTTGAACATACTAAATATGCAAATTTAGAACACTATATATGCGAGAATATAAATATGAAGTATGTCGGGTATAAATTATATGAAATTGGCTCACATTTCAATTTTTACTTGTTTTGTTCTATGTATACACAGATATAAACCTATATTTGCAATATTCCTATTCTAAATTATTAAAATTTTTATGCAAATATTTTATTACGAAAGTGAATTTTGATGTAATATACTTTGTACATACTAAATATACAAATTTGGAACACTATATATACAAACCATAAATATGCAAAGATGCAAGGTATAAATTATAAGGACCAATGACTAATGTAGTTCAATATTTTACATGTTTTGTTCTATGTATACACAATAACAAACCTATATATGCAATATTTATATTCTAAATAAGCACACTATTAAAATTTAATGTAATATACTTTGTTAATACTAAATATGCAAATTTGGACACTATATATTCGAACATAAAATATGCGGTATGCATGGTTTAAATTATAAAGACCAATGCCTAATGTATTTTCAATATTTTACTTGTTTTGTTTTAAGTATACACAATAACAAAACTATATATGCAATATTACTATTATAAATAAGCACATTCAAATATGTCAACTATTTATGTCGATATAATTTAATA
Source organism: Rehmannia glutinosa (assembly GCA_016081115.2). Lineage (NCBI taxonomy): Eukaryota > Viridiplantae > Streptophyta > Magnoliopsida > Lamiales > Orobanchaceae > Rehmannia > Rehmannia glutinosa. Next base: position 71,248,070 of record CM071924.1, on the reverse strand, counting down.
CACTCATTCAAATATGTCAACTATTTATGAAGCGTAATTCATTTAAGTATATAAAGTATGTATATTAAATATTGATTGATATGTGTTTTGCATGTATTTTAGGCTTAATTGTAGCTAGAATTAGTTGCTATGCATGCATTACATGAGTAAAAAGGGCTTTATTTCTTTTTGTGGAAAAGGTATTACGCTTTGCTCATTTTGTAGGAAGTTGTTGATAATTGTAGCATTTTGGCAACAATTCGAACATTGCGGTAAAGAATTGCCGATACTTGAAGTAACGTCACGAAGTTTGGAGTTGAATCGGGAAGAAATCGAGGCGAACCGGCGAGAAACGGAAGAAAATGAACAAGTACCAAGTCCAAGAAAAGCGCCTTTGGCGGCGTCGTCCCTAGCACGACCGTCGCTAACCCCGATCGAGACTCGAGCCATGGCAAGGCGCACGGGCTGGTCGTGCGTGATGCGCACGCCCATGCGTCCTTTAGCGAAAAGAAACTTCATGTGGCACCTAGCACGGGCCGGGCGTGCGCCTGTCTTGGAAAACAGAGTTTGATAGGTTTTGAACTAGGTTTCGACCGAATGAAGTACAAATAGAGACGAGGCGGCCACAAACGAAAGGACGCCGACTTTTGCCCTAGAATACGAGAAAAGAGTAATTTTTCCACCAAAGAATTGGAGAGATCGATCAAGGCTACAACAACACACTTGAGGATTGAAGATAGATCGAGAGATCATCGACGCCCCCAGTCTTCGCATTCCCTAGTATGTTTATTTTCAATTAGTTAGACATGAACATGGATAATTTGTCTATGAATTATTTGTTTTCTATGTCTGGCTAAACATCTTGTGATTCCCGGGTTTGGGAGTAGGTTAATGGATACTTTTATTTGATGATTAATTGCAATTGAAGTTATTGTTTTCCAACCCTATTCGAGTACTTTGTTTTAATTCTTGTTTTATCAAAAGGCCTTTGGTTTAACTTGTTTGATGTATTGATTCATAATTCGAACAGATGAGTTTCAATACTAGATATGTGAGTACTTGACATGAATATTTGCAAGATTGAGAAGTCTGTGAATATTTGTGAGGATATTTAATCTTTTGTGCTTTGGGAGTTGGATATCTCATATTGAGTAGATATGCTAGCATAGATATTCCATCAACGTTTTAACATGCATCTCGAGAGAGAGGGTAAATTACTTTTGTGATTGTTCTATAGGGAAGAATACGTATAACTTTGGTTTGATTAATTTGATAATAAAAGGGGATATTAACTGAAACCATAACCCAGGAATCCATTCATCTCCTTGATCTTTCAATCAATCTTTACTTTGTTTATTTTAGGATAAATTCTCATTTTAGTTTACAAAACCAAACCACTCAATTTCGATCGTCCGGATAAAAATAAGGCTATTATAATCCAATACTTAGTATATTAATTTATTAGTCCCTGTGGATTCGACCTTGCTAACCCTATTCTATAAACTACACCGTACACTTGCGGTGAAGCTAAAAATAAGGCGAACAAGTTTTTGGCGCCGTTGTCGAGACTAATTAAATTTTTAGTACTGATATTACGATAAATAGAATTATTTTTAATTTAGACATTTTTCTTTCTTTTTATTATTTGTTGTTTTATTTTACTCCTACTGTGTTTGACTTGTTTTCTTTAGTTGGTTCGGGTAGTGCATGAACACTCGCTCGAAGCAAGGAGAATTAGCACCATTCATATCGGAGGTTGAGGCTTTTTCTAGGCGAATTAGTGCGGCTACTAGACGAGCGAAAGACAACAAGAACAAAGCTATGGCGGACATGGAAGATAACAACGGGGAAATAATGGAGGCAACAACGGAGGTAACAATGGGGCCAACAGGTCGTTAATGAGTTACCATGTACCAGAGGTTCCTAGGCATCAAAGAGTAAGCGATTCGCGATTACTTTCGCCGGCAGACCAATCGCAACTATGGTGGAATTGCCAAAGTCCCAATCAATGCGAATAATATTGAGTCAAGTCAAGACCGATCTCGATGGTGCAAGAATCGGTTTGGGGTTTCCCATCCGAGGATCCCAATTCTCATCTCGCGAACTTAATGCGATTTGCAACACAATCAAGATGAATGGGGTGACTGATGATGCTATATGTCTGCGCCTATTCCCTTTCTCTTTAAGGGATGAGGCTAGAAACTAGCTAGGCACCCTAACTCGGGGAGTGTGAATACCTGGATGAGCTAAGTCGAGGTTATTGTTTAAATACTTCCCACCAAGTAAGACACTACAATTCAAAAGTGAGATCACACAGCTTGAAGCGATTCGATTCTCGAGCCACCGTATGAGGCCCGGGAGAGATTCCAAGATTTATTGAGGAGGTGCCCGCAAGACGGATTTCCCGAGGATCAACAACTATGCTTCTTTTACAACGGGTTGATGGGACGAGACTAGGTCATTTGTAGATGCCACAACAGAGGCGCTTTACTTGCAAGATTCCCGGAGGATGCATTCAACTTGTTGGAGGAGATGGCCATGAATAGCTATCGGTGGCCCTCCGAGAGGACTAATGTGAAAAGGGTAGTAGGTTAAAGTTACTAATTCGGACCCATTAAGGAGTTGATGACTCGGATGATCAGTATTGACAAATCAATTGAGTGCATTGAAGGTAAATGAAGGAAACGCGGTGCAAGTAATGAGGTAGTTCCTCTAGATACCATGGAGGAAGCAAATTATGTTAATAACCGGAATTTCAACAATTTTCGGAATAATCGGACTCCCACTCATTACCATCTTGGTTTGAGGAACCACGAGAACTCCTCCTACACAAATACAAAAATGTGATGCAACCACCACCGGGTTTAATGTGACAAACGGTGTCATAAATCTTTGAAGCTAAGCCATTTATGGAGGAGATCTTCACCTCGTTCATTAGTGAGACGAGGAATCGATTCAATAAGGATGAGGCAAAGGTGGATAAAATCGAAAATCATGTAACACAATTGGCCAACACTATGGGGTCCCAAATGAAAAATCTTGAAACCCAAATTGGCCAATTAGCTACGATTATTGGTGGGCGATCGTCGAAAGGCCAATTTCCAAGCAACACTAAGGTTAATCCAAAGGAGCAGTGTAAAGCCATTCATCCGAGGAGTGGAAAGGAATACGAGGGGCCGAAAATATTAGAAAATACTTACCGATGCAGGGGAGTACGGCCGTGCGCCACCACACCTGCCAGGTCGTGCGTCCTTCGTGGCAATCGTTGTTCCGGAGACACGGAAATCAAGCAAATGGCGATGTTGAGGCCAAGGAAGGAGTTGAGGACCATCTTGTCAAACAAAAAAGGGGCCGAGAAGCTTAAATCTTCCTCTAACCCCGATATTTTTAAACTTAATATTCCCTTCCTTTTCCCCACGGCTAGAAAAGCCTTTTTTCCTTAATTGATTTTTAAACACTTTTAGCATTGGATGCATTTTACATAACTGGACAAACAACTTAGCTTATATTCATAGGCTAATGATTGTTAAATCACAAGTTATAGCATTAATGAAAAAATTAAATAAATAAATCTTATACCAAAATCCAACATAATATCATCATTTTATTTATTATTTTATTTAATTCAAAAATAAATAAATAAAGGTTAATCAAATTCTTATACATCTTGTGCTTACTTCTTTTATTATCCCTCGCTTTTTTCGATTATAGCAATATAAAAACAAAAATTACAATATAAAACTATATGAAAAAAATTTCATCTATTATTTTAATTCTAATAACCAAGTCAATATTTTATCATAATGCTTAAAATTAAAGTTTGCAATCCTCCTATTTCCAAATGTCTTAAAAATAATAAATCATACTAAATATATAAAAAAAAATCCATTATTTCATCGATAGTCAGATTTTTAAATAAAACTATGCAAAAATGATAAGTCGCTCAATTTTGAAATTCTATTCAATTGCACACAAAACTTCTTCAGATAATAAATAACAAAACCAAAGATAGTCTTATGATAGAAAAAATAAGTTACCAATTTTCATATGCCAATTTTTAATAATTAAATACAATACTAATTAACATTTATGTTTGAAAATTATTTTGCAAAAACATAAGTTTTTAAATTTCTTTTAACAAACTAAAACTCATTTAGTTTTTTAAATTGCATAAAGTTTTAGAAAGATACATTATACTATTAGAGATGATACTTGCAATTGAATTTGACTATTTTGGTTTATATAAAAATTTACATAGTTATAATTGTTTTTGAGCCGTCTAGTTATGAAAATTATACATAGTCTTAATATACAAAAACTAATTTATATATTTTTTTTGAAGAGATTAAATTTAAAAATTATCGTATTTAATCTCGTTTACAAAATCATATTATTTATTATGAAATATAATTATCAATCTATTTTCAATGCCTCTACTAAGAAAAAGTTGTATACTACTACAATATTTATTTAAATTTTTGATTGAATTTTTTTATCAAATAATAAAATATAGTTGCCAAATATTTAGACATCTAGTTTTAAAAAAAACCCTTAACTATCTTCTTACGCCTCTATATGCCTGGGATAATTCATATTACTTGGCACTAATCATGGCCATTTCGCTCCACTTTAATAATGTGTCTGGTTTAACACAAGAGATTTAGTATATAAATAGTATTTTGAATATTATATTAGTATCTCAATTTATATGTTATTTAAGAAATATTAAACATGTACATAAATATCAAATTATTTCATATCAAATAAGTGTTTTTTTTGTTTATTTATTATCAATTTCCTATACACATAGTGACTTTTCATCTCTTATAATAATTATTATTTTTGTGCTTGAATCTTTATATTATAAGTTATAAAGGTGTACTTTTTAAATGAATCGAAAATCTATTGAAAAATATCAAATTATACATAGTCATATAATTTTTTTTTGAAGTTCTAGCTATGGTAGACACATTTTTTTAACTATTTACTTTTATTTTTCAGCTTTTTATAAATTTTTTTATTTGGTTTAATCCTAAACTATCTTTGTGATCAACCCCCAAATTATTTTTAACAGTCTCAGCTCATTAATATCAAGTGTAACCATTTAATTTTGATTATTTTTTATTGTTAATTTTCACTTTAATTTGTTGTAATTATTTTAAGATATTTTGCTATGAGTGTTATATTAGTATTTGATAATTAATATATAATTGAAGTGACATATTACTTAATTTGCGAATGTCAAATTTTTACATATTAAGTGAGATTTTTTTCTTATGTAGCATATATGATTTTTAGGCTTAATCCAATTTTAGTTCATGTTTAACTCCATGATCTTTCACATCATTTTACTAAAATTTAATTATTTTGGTACATATTTTTTTATTATAAATATCATACGATTTTTAATTTTACAATTTTTTAAAGGTGTAATTTCAAACAACATTCAATTATATCATATATGTCAATTTATACATATAGATTTTTAATTAAGTTTGTCTTCCAATTTTTTTATAAATATATTTTTCTCTATCGAAGAACCATAATTCTTCCCAAAATTTCAAATAGTCTATGCATAGACTGGTTTCGATACCATTCTTAGAAACCAAAATCACAAATAGGGCATGCTTTAATTCATAGAGAATCCACAAAAGCATGCTTCAATAGATCTATCATGATAATCCGAGAATAAGATGAAGATATCTAAATATGGAAGCGCATCTGAACCCATTAAGGCTTGAGAACTATTGATTTCGGTTTTGGGCTTAAAAAATAAATGGTTTTGCTTTGAGAGTTTTCTTTGCAATCTGTAACACGTTCTGTCGAGAGAATGTATAAGTTATCTGGCTTAAGAACCATTGTCTTGGGGACTATAACCACTTTTGGATAACTATCTCCTTTATTTTCTATTTGGTCTCTCAACAAATAGAAAATCTTCTAATAGTATCTACACATTTAATTCCATGATAATTTGATACACTTTTAATCAAAAATTAAATATTAAGTAAATCACTTTAATTGGATTATACCGTAAGACAACTATACATATTTAATTAACATATGTTAGTTCAAATTAAATATTTCCAACATAAAAACATGTTTTTGAAAATCATGACTAGTTTTAATTTTAATTTTTTTGATGGAAAAAGTAATGCACAATTTGGCCTATTATCAATAGCTTAATTATATGTTATTGAATTCTAATGTAATTCAAGGCGGGTTTACATTTTCCTAATGAACTTTGGTCCTAGTTATGATTTGGTTTGCCTCATATTAAGTTCACTTTAAAACTATCAAGTGGAAATAACTATCAACTGGGAATCAACTTAAATTAATTCATGACAATCCTGTGGATTCACATCAAATGTAATACTCAAAACAAATGAATGTTTATACAAATTCAGAAACAATATATATGCCAACTGTTCACTACTACAAAAATCCTGATAGACACCGGTTTTAAACCGGTGTCTATTAGTAAAACAATCTGTTTAAAGCCACGGTGTTAAAAGTCCGAACTTTTGACACCGGTTTTAAACCGTGTCGTTTCCTTGAAAGACACCGGTTTTAAACCGTGTCTATTACTAAAACAACCGGTGTTAGAGCTACTGGTGTTAAAAGTCTGAACACCGGTTTAAAACCGGTATCGTTTCCTGAAAGACACCGGTTTTAAAACCGTGTGTCATAGATATAAAATATTCGCTTTCAAAGGCCCTGATGTTAAAAGTTTATATATTTGACATCAGTTCGAAACCGGTGTCTATGGCGAATAGACATCTTCTGTTCACACCGGTTTTAAACCGGTGTCGTTTAATTGAATACATAACATCAAAATCGTTATCTTAATGTTTTTTGAAGCAATTTTAAAAGAATTTACGTAAAGACACCGGTTCAAAGCTGTAAAAAATCCATATAAATAAACAATTCATTATGAATAGAGTTTGCAAATGGTATCGTCACAACTTTGAAGGCTAACCATTTTTCTACTAACAAGATGACCACTTAAGGGCAATAAATATACAACTAAGCAAAAAGAAAAAGAATGATCAAATTAATGAACCATTCAAACCAACTCTTCAGAAGAACTTGTTCTTGTCATCAACTTCATTGTTCTAACCCCAAAATCTCTCAGTATGTGCATAAAAATTACACAACCATGAGTTATCTGTTCACATTTCCCAAAGGGATGAGGGATAACTCTAAATTCTTAAAGCCAAACAGAAATGCAATCAAATTCTTATGCATATTGTCACATATACCACAGTATCAGCATATTAATAAAATTTTAAATTATTTACTCCTAACTCTTTTTTAGTTTTTGGCCAATAAAAAGAACTTTGACTACAATGATATTTTACTTCTGCTGGGAAAACATTTGAAGTTTCCTGGCTTACACTATTAACTTTCACAATGATATTTTACTTCTGTTGAGATGAATAGTTTCTAATTTGGGGGAGACATTGTCTATTCATGTTTTCCCCCTTAAATTTCATTTTCTTCTCAAATTATTCTAATGGTAACTTCAGTTTACGTGTTCTGTTAGTTGTACCAAATTCAGATACTAAGAAGGAAAAATTTATACTTTTAAAGTTAGTTATTTTCTTTTTCTTATGTAATTAGGCCAAATTTAAGGGGTAGATTTTATAATTATACCTAAAATTTATGTTCATTGCTTAGTTATAGAATAGCAAGTAGATTTTCATAATCTCTTTCTAATTAGTTCTGCCCATATACCAATACTTTTGCAGATGACAGCAAATGTTATGCAAATGGGATGGACTCATTTGTATCAAATATAATGAAGACAAAATATCGTTAATCAAACTTCTGATCCTGCTAAAACTATAATTTAAACTGAAGCTTATCATGAAAAATAATATAAAAAAATGTGCTTACTTGAAAGCAGGGGTTTTTGATGGCCATTGATCATCATTTCTCATCTCAGAGCAAGAAAACATCTTCCCAATCGACACTATTTTTTCATCACTTTTATTTTCTATCAATCCATTCAGCAGTTGCACCGGTTTAGAGATCTTGAAATTTGACCCTCTTTCCATTTTGTAGCATTCTAATGCCACCTTCTTCACCCTCTCCAAGAGCTCCTCAGAGATCCCATGGTTGATTAACTGTTGTAATCAAGAAATCAAACGATTAGTTCATTGTGCAATATCACATAACATCAATTAGCAATCTGAGCCAGAGTTTTGGCTCTCTCACCATCAAGTTTTGGAATTCTACCACAATTAAAACGAATCAATTCAGCAGCAAATACGGCAACAATGACAAAAAGATCAATCAATGAATACGAAACAGCTATTTCATTGTGAGGGAGACCAGCAGCAGAAAAAAAGAGGAATTTTCTGTCCTCGGGCAATTGAGTTCATGACATCAATAGTTGAAATTCCAGTATGTATCATTTCTCAAGGATAGGTTTTCTCACTAACTACCTGAAGCAAACAGGTTAAAGGATACATGAAATGTGGCCACCTGACATATATTCATAAAGGCACTACTTCATACACCATTGACACTTGCCAGATATATCCAAGTAAGCCTCAGGAAGAATATGAGGGCCACTGTTGATGGGTTTCCCAGAACCATTAAAGATACGACCAAGCATGTCCAATGAGACAGGTGTATTTAAAACCTGTAAACAAGTTGTAACACAATTTTCATGAAAGCAGAATTTTAATAAAGAAAAGAAAAGAAGTAAAATATCTAAGAACTGAAAATTGCACGCATTCTTTTAACAAAAATGACAATACACTAACAATGCCCCAAAAAATGAAAAGATACAGCAAAGTCAAATCCTAAACACCTTTTCTCAAAAAAAAAAAAAAAAAAAATCCTAAACACCTAGTAGTCATGTAATTTATAAGCGGTTGGACCACAACAATTAGCACTGCTCGCCATCTAAAATACTACGCTGGCTCAAAATTAGCAAGAACTGGTTGATCCTCGAGGGTTGATCCCAGATTGAACTCTTTTGCTAAGCATTTGTCAAAATAACAATGTAAAGCAGAAGTCCCAGGCAGAGAAAACAGACAACATATGAGTTAATTTAACTAACATGAGGCTCGGTGAATGAAGATACATAGATAACTTGGCACGTAAAAGCCCTGTGGAAAATGTAATTCATGAATCAGAAAGGAAACAAAGGATATAATCAGATGTGCTCAAAACAAAAAAGTGTAATCTATGATTTAATTGGAGTCAGATGTAAAGGAATTTATCATACCCTGCGTCTGAGTAGATACCCAGCTTTAGGCCTTTTGAATGCACGTAATCAGCAAGCGATTTGATTCCCGATGGAAAAGTTTCGAATCAGGAACTAGCTGACCCTGCACATTACTCAGGTCTTAGTATGAATTGAGCATAATGCAAAACATTCTCGTTGTAGAAAAGACTCATGGTAATTAACATGCTCAAGGATAAAAAGGTGTATAACAAACAAAGTTTCAGAGATGCCTATTTACCTTTGAATCTCGTGACCGATTCAGACCAGCAATCATCTACAATCCATGATAGGAGAACATAATTCATGAAAATTATGACATCTTTTCTCTACACATATTATTGTACTGTCCGTGAGTCAACATATTGCAGGTAATTACACAAGAGCATACATGCAGGATAGTTAAGATGTATTTATAATTCCATTAGTATGAAACTGGCATTCATTTGTTCAAAGATGAGCAATTTCAAGATATACAAGCAATTGTACCAACTAGAACCATACAAAAGAGGAATATTAAAATCAATAAAACAGAGAAAAACTGACGATTGAGTTTCAAAATTTACCTTCATTGCCATTCCTTCTCCACGTTTTTACAGAGTCCAGCTAGGGCCTTCTTCTTCAAATCCGACACAAAAAAGCAGTTTAAAGCCGGCTCGTTATCACCTAGTGAATCACCAGTGGATGAAAGAAGCTTGACTCGCTCCTTCGATAGCTGTGTGGACGAGCTATCTGACGATCCAGACGACGACGTATTGTCTGAGATCGCCATTTTCAAACTCGGAATATAGTCCTGCAGCATATCCACCACCTCCTTAAACCGCCTGAGATACAGCAAACACCGCGCCTTCATCTCTAGCGCCACCTCCATCCGCGGCACCATCGAAAGCGCCGCCTCTAAAATCCCCAACACCGCCAACACCTCGCTATGCTCTTTCATCGCAATCAACATTTTAGCTTCCCTCACGTATCTCTCCACCATCTGCAAATACATTTCAAACAATTAATTAATCAGTTCACCCACCACCATTAAGCAGCAAAAAAAAAAAAAAATACAGAAACAAATGAAATGAGAGTAGTACCTTTTTATTGGTGAGACACCATTGTTTCTTCTCTCCGCCAGAGTGGTCGCAAGTCCCGTATCGAAAACCGCACACCGCGCCCGACCAAGCCCTGCAAAAATCGCCTCGCTCAAAACCGCTCCGAAAATCCTCGGGTCCCTCCCCAACGAAACCCTAACCGCCGCTGCACCTCCTCCTCCTCTTCCTCTCTCCAATCCACTAACCACCCACTCCCCAAAGCTCTCCGCTATCGCCTCCACAACCGGTGGCGTCAGATCCACCTGCCGCCCTTTCTCGCCGTCCAGCGCCACCCCCGCACGTCGGACCCATTTTGAAGCCGCCTAATCCTGTCCATTTCTTCGTCGACTACCGCCTCATTGTACATCGCGGTCGTGGAGGAACACTCTAATACTCGAACTGGGAAAGTAATCGAAGAAATCAATGGCAATTTTATGCGGTTTTTGTTTGGGCGAAATGGTTAGGTTTTGAGAAATGATTTTGTTTTCAAGGAAATATTGTTATTTATATGGTTTAAGGATTTAGGTGGTGTTGAAATTGAAGAAGCAATGGGAGAGTTTTATTTTTATTTTTTGCTCTCTGGAATGGGTTTGATTTGTTTGAAGATTTTTTGAAGAGATTATTTATGTTTTCAAAATGAACTCAATTAAGACTTTCATTGTGACCTAATTAATTTGGGGTCTAACGACACCGGTTGTAGAACCGGTGTCGAATGATCTGGTGTTAAAATATAAAGACACCGGTTCCATAACCGGTGTAAAAAAATTTGGTGTCTAATCTAAAATAATTTATATAAACAGACACCGTTTCGAAATCTTGATGCCAAAACCGGTGTCTATTTGGAAATAGTTTAACAATAGAAGAACCGGTGTTGTTTATCAAACGACAGCACTAATAAGACACCGGTTTCTTACAAAACCGGTGTTAAAAAGGAAAAGACACCAAGAAAGTGATAAAATCGGTGTCTTTTTGGTGGTGTCTATCAACAGTTTTCTTGTATATATTTCTCGAATAGTGGGTAATGGAGTATGTTAATGAAAATGAAATCGAATTTTGTATAGGCTAGGCACATCTTAAAGATGCTTTCTTTAAGGTATTAATTCCTCCCACTATGGTGTAAATGGTTCTCAAGGAATTAACCTCCAGGATACAAAGCCTATTTCACAACAATTCCAAGATTACACTTCTTAGAATTTTTAGGAGCATCAATCACAAGTTGTAGTTAAAACAACAATAGTAGAAAGTTGGAAAGAAATAAAACTCGTAGGAAAATTAAGAATTGATTTTTCCATCACTTTTCATCATTTTTCATCCATCCTTTTAGAAGTATTTATAGACTTCTAAAGGTTGCAATCAAAAGTTGCATCCCTTCTAAAAAAGGTGGAAGTTATAAATATTCCAAAGGTTGCATCTCTTCATTGCAATCCTTCCCAATGGATGCCATTATATGAAAAGTCACATCTTTTCACATAATTCTCATTTTCCATATTTATTTATTTATTTCTTTCCTTCCTTCATATAATATATAAAATATACTATATAATATATGCATAAAAGAATGCCTAGCTAAATGATGCTATGACATGTGATGCAATAAATGCAATACACGAAATTATGTGTAAATATACAACACCAACTATATTAATTAATCCAAGAAATAAATCAAAATAAAGAATATTACCCAATCTATACCTGAGTGCTCAGGTAGTCACCCTGCAGGTAGTGCTGTGCACTATATCTAGAAAGAGGATAGTTAATGCTATTGAGCAATTAATGTCTATATCAAATGGAAGTTTTACAATTACCCCTGTATTTTTTTCGAATGCCAATGTCTTAAAAAGATGTCATTCAGTTCATGATATACTAAGTTTACCTTCATGTGTTGTTGCAATTCATGTGGTTTGCAATTCATATGGTTTAAGTGACTCATAATAAATTGATTCCAAAAAAAAAAAAAGTGACTCATAATAAATATTAGTTTTAAGAGTGGTAATTACAATAATACATTGATTTTTAGCTGAATTTTAACGTGATTCACCGATTTATGATTCTTGAAACGTCACAGCGACAAGCTAAAACTTTTCGGATGATATCTTATATTCCAAAATGGTGTTTTCATTTCTTATACCACCTTACAGATGATTGTCAGTTGTATAAAAATTATAATATTAATTTTCAAACATACATTTTGGGTTTTTATATGGTAAATAATAACTATTAAAAATATATGACAATAACTTGTACGATGGAATAGAAGGTGAAACAACATGGAATAAAATATCCCATTCAAAAAAATTTAGTACGAAAACATTTGGAAACATTTTGTACTCATTAATGACAAATGTGTATATTACTTGCAACCACGTACATCATCTGTGTATAAAGCAAACAAAAGTCTCAAATAGAAATAGTCTCCCATCAACATGTCATCAACTAAATTATCAAGCCTTGAGCCAGCTATATATTAGCTACATTTAAATACTATAAATTAATGCATAGCTTGTGTAAGTTATCACTATATAAGGGCTTAGCCATATATTCAATCTTCACAACTAAACCTGTTTTCCAATCAAGAAAAGGTGGAGCTACTAAAAATGGGAGCCTTAGTAAAACCAGGGCACTTGCCCTTATTCATGTGTGCTTTGGCATTTTGCATCATAGCCTCTCAAGTGGCAGCCCATAAGCCGCATGTTTATGCTTCACCATTGCCAAAACTCCATCCAAAATCTCACTACAAACACTTGCCTCATTTGCCCAAATTACCTCTCCCATCCAAACATGTAAAACACCCATATTACTATAAATCTCCTCCCCCGCCACAAAAAAAGTACTACTATAGTTCACCTCCACCTCCAGCATATTATTATAAGTCACCACCACCTCCAAAGCGCGCAGAACATCCAAAATATTATTACAAGTCTCCGCCACCACCATCAAAGAAGTACTACTACAAGTCACCTCCACCACCATCATATTACTATAAGTCACCACCACCTCCAAAGCGCGCAGAGCATACAAAGTATTACTACAAGTCTCCACCACCACCACCAAAGAAGTACTACTATAGCTCACCTCCACCACCAGCATATTACTACAAGTCACCACCACCTCCAAAGCACGCAGAGCATCCAAAATATTATTACAAGTCTCCGCCACCACCACCAAAGTACTACTACAAGTCACCTCCACCACCAAAGATATTACTACAAGTCACCACCACCTCCGGCAAGCAAGCGGAACATCCGAAATATTATTACAAGTCTCCACCACCACCCCCAAAGAAGTACTACTACAACGCACCTCCACCACCAACATATTACTACAAGTCGCCACCACCTCCAAAACACTCAGAAAAAGCACCATACACTTATAAGTCACCACCTCCACCATCACCTTCACCACCGCCACCATATTATTACAACTCACCTCCTCCACCATCCCCGTCTCCTCCTCCACCATATTATTATAACTCACCACCCCCACCATCTCCCTCTCTCCTCCACCATATTACTACACATCTCCGCCACTTCCATCACCATCCCCACCACCACCATACTACTACGCGTCTCCTCCTCCTCCCACGCAATATTAAGGGAGTTTTGCCATTTCGGATTCTTTGGGAGTTGTGGCCTTCAATATATATTAAGTTGTTCGTTTACCCAATCGGATGCATGCCTCAATAAGCAAGTGGTCATGTGAGATCCTTGCTTTGTTCTTTTTCTTTAACCTTATTATTTCCGCTCCCTTTTAATTTGGTGTATCTCATTCATATATGCAACATTTAATGGATATTCATTATGTTTTGTTTATGAGTTTTGGTGGATTAACTGTGCATTTTGCTATTTCAATCTTATGGCCCTATTGAAAATGAGTGGAGAAATCTCCAAGCTTTTCGCATTCTTAATTAGATTAAGGAATTATTGCTTTTGAATAATTTAAAAAAAAAACCTAGCCGCCATTTTTTCAAACTCTCTCTGCTTTTGTTAATTTCTCTTCTTATTTTAATGCTAAGGGGTGATTTTTGACAATTTTTGGCCTAAAATTACCCATCTACACTTATTTTTATTAATTTATTTTCTAAATAAATGGTTTTCGCACGTAGATTTGTTAAAATAAAGTAATTTGCAATCTTGTCTCTTGGGATGAAGCATTGAAAAATGGAGAAATATTCAAGCTTTGGAAGAAGGAGTCAAGACTTTGTAAGTTGAATAAAGTCTTGAAAATTACATAATACAATTAATATTTTGACTACCCTTTTGTATCTCAATGTCTCCGAAATCACCCCATCTACATTTTTTTTATTAATTTATTTTCTAAATAAGTGGTTTTCCCACATAAATCTATTAAAATGAAGTAATTTGCAATCTTGACTATTGGGATGAAGCATTGAAAAATGGAGTCAAACATTCAAGTTTTGGAAGAAGAAGTCAAGACTTTGTAAGTTGAATAAAGTATTGAAAATTACAGAATGCAATTAATATTTTGACTACCCTTTTGTATATCAATGTCTCTAGAATAGTCTATTGCATTGTATAAATAGGAGACATTTTGTATATTCTTGTTACTAATATCATTCTGCATCATTTTATATACTATAAAATTTTCAAAAAGTTTATTAGAACTTTTGTAGTTTTATAATTATAAATTTGTATCATGTAATTATGTAAAATAATTATAAAATATATATATAGGATTTGGATCTGGTGAGTCCACATAAATTATGTGAGTACATGAGACCAAATCTAGAGCATTGATCTAATTTTTAAACGGTTGAGATTAAACAGATTTTACCATTTTTTAATAGATAACTTATTGAAAAAAGAACTTTTTGGTAATTTTAATTAATATCAGTTTTTCGGAAGGAAGTTATTTTTGGTAGTGGGCTAAAAATTAGGAGACGGTTTTATCTCATATTTTGCAAATCTTTTCTTACTTGGTAAATGAAGAGTCACAATTATCAAACATTCTCCAACAATTCTCCCCTGCGCAAAGTCTCTTACCCTCGTCCATGAAGAAACCGTGAAAAAATCCAACTCCTTATCATCCTTATCCTCCATCGAAATCAATCTCAATATCATCAAAACACCTTCCTCCCCCTCCGAAAAACCAATCGCATGTACATCCCAATCATTGTGAAAAACCAAATGAAAGTGAAAAATCCCAATCGTAGTAAAACCCTTGGTTAAAAATCAAAATCCCAGGGAACCAACTCCATCTCCATCACTTAGCCATCTTCGAGTTCCACGTAGTAGTGGTTTGGAAAACCCCAAATTTTTTGAAAAAATCCCCAAATCGTGAAACCACCCAAATCGACGGTGGTTATTCGACACACGGTGGCGCCATAATTTTTTCTTCGAGGAGGCGAAAGAAATTTTCCATCGTGTCTTGACACCCACATTGTAGGTAGGGCAATTTGTTTTTCTTTTTTTCGTTCTTCTTTGTTTTTTTTTTGATAATTTCTTGCGTTTTTAGGACATTGTTAGAGTTGGATAAATTTGGTTCATAAGTGGTAAAATTATCGAGTTTTAGTTGATATAAATTTTTAGTCTAGGAGGTTGTTTTATTGAGTTTTTAAACTGCATATCGTTGTTGATAAATATGTGTATGATTTTTCTGTATTATGCTTACAATGTTTATATTATGCTCTCAAACAGGGGTTGGGGGGAGGGGGTAATTAGTATTTCCCGCTTTTTATAAGTATTGGGAGATTGCTTTATTGATGCAAAAATTGCTTATTGTTGTCAATAATTATGCTTATATATGTTTTTTTCTAAGTATTGAGTGATTGCTTTAATAAGGCAAAAGTCGCTTATATATATTTTGGATTATGCTTATATATGTTTTTGGATCTTTGTGTTTTATTTTTTACTGACTTTATTATTTGAAAAAAGCGAAGTTTGGAAGATTGCTTTAATGGGAGTTTAAAATGCATATTGTTGCTGATAACTTCGCTTATTTATGTTATATATTATGCTTTCATACGGAGGTAATTATTATTGCCATGTTTTTTACAACGGCAAGCTTTTTCACAATATTTAATGGCGAAGGATTTTTCATCAATTGCTCGTGTGATTCGAGAATTAAATCGACTTCCCGTCTCAGGCATGCCTTGGAGGGACAAGGATAACAAAATTGATTGCGCTATTTTCACTATGCGCCACATGGAGACATATATGGGAGTGTTAGATAAATGTTTTTATCATGATTTTGATGATTTTGTTCAAATGAGTTTTTATACCAAAACAATGTCCCTAAATGTTGTCCTAACACTTCCGATCGATCTAAAATGTTTTTACTATTTTTCGAGTATTTCTTGAAGTTTATATTCGACTTAAAATTGGACAACACTTTTGTTTCAGGCTCGGCCAAGTCGCCCTATAGGGCAACCCGCACTGAGTTGAGTTTTGAAACAGAAAATGGGACGTAAGAGAAAATGGGGAGAGCGGCCGGTCGACCGGTGGGCGGCCGGTGAGGGTGACCGGCGACCACCGGGCGACCAGTACTGGGAGTGCCCTCTCAAATGCGACTTCTCTGTTTTGATTTTCTATCAACCCCAACCGGTCAAGACCAAGGGGCGACGACCGGTCGAACCCCCTTCGACCGGTCCCCTGTAAAAAAATTCGCAGAATTCAATTTCAATCTTATCTCTGTGCGACCGGTCGAACCCCCCTTTTATCGACAAACTATCCGTTGCATTTTCGAATGACTTTTCCCTATTTTGTGGGATTGATTTCTAACAAACTATATTGATGATTTTAAATGGTTTCTTTTGCAGCAAATCACTCCCCAAGGAGGAGCCAATGTCTGGAAATCAAAGCCAAGACCTCTCCTATAAATAGAGGCTTCATTCAAGCAACAAGAGACAACACTCCATACAAGCAAAGAGCAAACAAAGCAAACACTTTCATATATCTTGTTGTATTAGCCTTAGCACTTTCACTTGCACAAATTTGAGGTCTAGGCTTTCAATTCTTGATTACACTTGTACTCATATTGTATCAATCATTATTGAGTTGTAATCTTGATTTTGGTCATCATTCAACACAAGACATCCTTGTGAGTATTCTTGTGGTAAGAATACACTTGGGTGATCTAGGTGATAGGTGTTTGAAGGTTGTGGTAATCTTCAAAGGTGTTGTAAGAGGATTGTGGTAATCCTCAAGGTGGTGTAAGAGGGTTGTGGTAATCCTCAAGGTGTTGTATTAATTTTTGGTAAATTAATAAAATCTTTTTCCTTTTGAAATCCATCCCTGATATCTTTGGGGTGGTAGAGGATTAGGCCCTAGGTGGGTTGAACCTCTTTAAATCGACGAGTGTTGTTTTATTTCCGCATTTACATTCTCGTCTTTGTTTGATTATTCAAAAAGAGGGCAAAATCTGAAAAACCGAGATAATCTATTCACCCCCTCTAGATTATCGTAGCCACTTGGACTAACAAGTGGTATCGAGCCAAACTCTTTGGCTAGCTCGTTCCGAGTAAAGAGGAAAGATCCATGGCTACGAATGACGCTTATCTCACCACCGGCGCCTCCACCAACAAGCCACCATTGTTCGACACGAACAACTACGCATTCTGGAAAGACCGTATGGAGTGCTTTCTACAAGGGTGCGGGTTTGACATATGGAATGTGGTTATTGAAGGAGTTGATCAACCAACGAAAAAAATGGAGGATGGCACCTCGGCTCCTAAACCTTTCAAGGAGTTCGATGAAAATGATAAGAACGTTTTCTCTCTAAACGGTAAGGCCTTAAATATTTTGCATTGCTCACTTACCGCCACCGAGTACAATCGCATACGAGGCATAAGGTCGGCACATGAGGTTTGGGAAAAATTGGAGACTATATATGAAGGGACAAAGAAGGTCAAGCAAGCTAGAAAGACCATGCTTGTTAAAGACTTTGAAAACTTTAACATGTATGATGGTGAAAGCATCTCCAAGATGGTGGAAAGGCTTGACAACATTGTCAATCCTCTTGTGGCCCTCGGTAAAGTCATCTCCGAAGAAGACAAAGTGACTAAGGTATTGAATGCTCTTCCCGGCTCATGGTCCGAAAAGGTGACGGCAATCACGAAAGCACAAAATCTTGAGACACTCAAGTTTGACGAGCTCATCGGGAACCTCCTCATCTATGAAGTCTATCTCAAGGAGAGGAAAAATACCAAACCAACCATCAATCAATCGGGTATGCAAAATATTCCTAAAGGTCTTGCTTCCTCTTCTAATAATGCATACTATGATAATGATGATGATGATGAGGAAACGGCCGCACTTGTTCGAAAATTTGCAAAATTTGTGAATAAAAATAAAGCAAGAAAACCAAGAGATAATGCTTGCTTTAAGTGCGGAAAACCCGGCACTTCATAGCCGATTGCCCAAAACTCAATGAGGAGGAACAAAGAAAAAGAAGCCTTTTCCGAAAAAGAAGGCTCTAAATGCGGATGTCAAAACTTGGGATGAGCTACTCGAGACATCCGACGAGGAAGGTGAAACCGAACATGGTCTTATGGCTATAGACGATGAAAATAATGAGGTGCGCTCTAACTCCTCTACCTCCTCCTTAGTTGATGAATTGCAATGTGATTTTGATGAGTTGCAAAATGAATTTCAAAAATTGATTGTTAAATACAAGATTTTAAAGAAGGAGCATAAAGAGCTTAAAATAGAAAAGGATAAATTATTTACATCTTATGAGACTCTTGATCATGTTCATGCTATTACCCTTACTCAAATTCAAACTCTTGAAACCGAGAAACAAATGCTCACTAATGATATTGATAATTTGAAAAAGGATGTGCATCGTTTTAATTTAAGCACGGATAAGGTTACTAAAATTTTAGATGCACAAAGAGGTGAGCATTCAAAACAAGGACTTGGTTACAAACCATTTCAAAAAGTCTTTAAGAAAAATGACCAAGGTCCGAATTTTGTACGTGCTAAAAGTGCCCATAATATTATTTGCTTTTATTGTGGTAAAGTTGGTCACTATGTTAGCAATTGTAAATTGAAGAATAATTTTAGCTTTGTTTGGAGACCCAAAGGTCTCAAGGCTAACCCCCATGGACCCCAAAACTATAGGGTACCTAAAAATGGTTCGTTTGTAGGTAATAGCGCTATAACAACCATGGAGGATTCGAAATGGCTCGTGGACAGCGGATGTTCACGCCATATGACCGGAAAGAGAGAACTTTTTACCAACATCAAGTTCCAAGAAGAGGGTATGGTCATGTTCGGCAATGGCAAAGGAAGAATTCTTGGAAATGGAGAAATTGGTAACTCTTCTTTCTCTCTTAATAATGTTCTTTTAGTAGAAGGGCTTAAATTTAATTTGATAAGTGTTAGCCAACTTTGTGATTCAAATTATAATGTTGTTTTCAATAAAGAAAAATGCCTTATTCGTAAAAATGATGAAATTATTTGTGAAGCAAATAGAAAAGGCAATCTTTACAAAATTTCTACTAGTGATTTGGTTAGTCAAAATGTTTCTTGTCTTGTCGCCAACAATGATTTAACGAGTTTATGGCATAGGCGACTTGGACATGTTGGATATAAAAGTTTGAAAAATATTTACAAAAACCAACATGTAAAAGGACTACCCAAATTGAATTTTGAAAATCTTGGCTTATGTGACACTTGTCAAAAGAACAAATTAGTTAAGAGTAGTTTTAAGCCCAAAAATGAAATTTCCACAACCAAGCCTCTACAACTTCTTCACCTAGATTTGTATGGGGATATTGGTACGGCTAGTCTAAGTGGAAAACATTACACTTTTGTAATTGTTGATGATTTTTCTAGATACACTTGGGCTCTTTTTCTTGCAAATAAAAGCGATGACGTTAATGAGTTTGTTAAGTTGTGTAGACGCATTGAGAATGAAAAGGAAGATACTATTAAAACTATTCAAGTGATCGAGGCGGAGAATTTGACGGTGAGTTTAGAGTCTTTTGTGAAACCAAGGGATATACACATAATTTTTCGGCTCCAAGGACACCTCAACAAAATGGTGTAGCCGAAAGGAAGAATCGGACACTTCAAGAAATGAGTCGGTCCATGCTAAATGAATTTTCACTTCCAAAATATTTTTGGGTCGAAGCCGTAAGTACCGCTTGCTATGTCATTAATCGAGTTTATATTCGTCCTAAAATGAATAAAACTCCATATGAGCTTTGGAAATGAAGAACTCCAAATATTAGTTATTTCAAAATATTTGGATGTAAGTGCTTTATTTTGAATACTAAGGATCAATTGGACAAACTTGATCCTAAGGCCGATGAAGGAATATTTATGGGGTATTCAACCAAGAGCAAAGCATATCGGGTTTACAATAAGACTAGCATGGTTGTTGAAGAATCTATTCATGTCAAATTTAATGAAGCATCGGGTGTTGAAAGAATACCCAATGACGATAGTGATGAAGAGGATATTGTTGAACCTATTGTTCAAAGTGATTCTCATAATGATAAACCTTCTATTTCAAATGATCAACCTTCAAGTTCAAATGTTCCTCAAGAAGATAGGGGTGATACTTGAATCTTCCCGTAGCATTGAAATTTAAGGAGATCACCCAAAAGATCTTATTATTGGTGATCCCCTTGATAAAATAATGACTCAAGAAATTTTGCCGAGAAAGCTCTTATATCTCAAAAAGAGCCTAAAAATGCTAAGGAAGCTATTGAGGATGAAGATTGGTTTTTAGAAATGCAAGAGGAGTTGAATCAATTTGAAAGAAATGATGTATGGGAATTAGTACCTTGTCCTCCATCTCAAACAATTATTGGTACAAAATGGGTATTCCGGAACAAACTTGATGATCAAGGCAACATTGTTCGTAATAAGGCAAGGTTAGTAGCTCAAGGGTATTGTCAAGAAGAAGGTATTGATTATGATGAAACATTTGCACCCGTAGCACGTTTAGAAGCTATTCGCATTTTACTTGCCTATTCTTGTTTTAAAAATTTCAAGCTTTACCAAATGGATGTTAAATCCGCTTTCTTAAATGGTTTTATTCAAGAAGAAGTCTATGTAAAACAACCTCCGGGTTTGAAAATTTTTCTAGGCCTAATGATGTTTTTAAACTTAAAAGGCCTTGTATGGTTTGAAACAAGCACCTCGTGCATGGTATGATAGACTTAGCTCTTTTCTTTTGCAAAATGGTTTTACAAGAGGTAAAGTTGATACTACTCTCTTTGTTTTTGAAAAAGGACAAGATTGTTTACTTGTGCAAATTTATGTTGATGATATTATCTTTGGTGCTACTAATGAATCTTTGTGCAAGAAATTTTCTAAGTTAATGCAAGGTGAATTTGAAATGAGCATGATGGGAGAGCTTAATTTCTTTCTTGGACTTCAAATCAAGCAATGCCAAGAAGGTACCTATATTTCACAATCAAAATATACAAAGGAACTTTTGAAAAAGTTCGGCATTGAAGAAGGAAGAACCGCCTCGACTCTATGGCAACCAATGTCAAAATTGACAAAGATGAAAAAGGCAAGACGGTTGATGAATCCAAGTATCGAGGTATGATTGGTAGTTTACTTTATTTAACCGCTAGTAGACCGGACATTCTTCATGCCGTATGCCTATGTGCTCGTTTTCAAAGCAATCCAAAAGAATCTCATATGAGTGCCGTTAAACGGATTTTTCGATATTTGAAAGGCACTATTCAATATGGTTTATTTTATCCAAAGAATGAAAATTTTTCTCTTAAAGGTTATAGTGATTCGACTATGCGGGTAATATTGATGATCGGAAAAGTACTTCCGATCATGTCAATTTTTAGGCGATTGCCTAGTTTCTTGGTTTTCAAAGAAGCAAAACTCAGTGTTTCTCTTTCAACGGCCGGCCGAATATATTTCCGCCGCATTTTGTTGTACTCAACTTCTTTGGATGAAACAAACCTTAGCGGATTACAAATGCTCTTTTGAAAACGTACCTATCTTTTGTGATAATATATCCGCTATAAATATTGCTCAAAACCCGGTTCATCATAACCGTACTAAACATATTGAGATTCGACATCATTTTCTAAGGGATTGTGTTTCAAAACGAAAAATTGAGATATCGTTTGTGCCATCTCAAGATCAATTAGCGGACATTTTTACAAAACCGCTAACTTCCGAGACTTTTGCGTCAATACGAGCTCGGTTAGGCATAATGCATATTGAATGAGGTCTACGTTTGCATTTTGCATGTTTTTAAAACTTAGGGGCGAAAAATCGGATTTTTGGTTGAAAATTCGGATTTTGAAAAATTTGACAAAACAAATGGTGAAGAGGTTGAGGGCAACCGTCGCCCTCAACGCGACCGGCGCCATCAACCACGACCGGCCGCGCCTAGGCCAAATTTTGGTTTAAGTTAGTTCTGTCTTGACATTTGTTATTTTCACTTCTTTTTGCCATTTTTCGTCCCCTTTGCCAAATGCACACAATTTTCACTCAAAATTGATTTTCATGCATTCAATTCATATCTTGGACCTTATATAGCATGTTTATCATCATCATTGCTCATCTTTTCCGATCAAATGGTAAGAATTTTCCTTACTTTGCTCAATTGGGTTGAACCCTTGAGTTTATGGCTTTCTTGTATATTTCTTGATATTTTTTGCTTATGATTTTGATGAGCTTAGTTATTATGTTGTATTGTATGATGATTGATGTGAATTGGTGATGCAATTTTTTTGGCTTGGATCATTTACAAGGGCTATATACAACTCTTTTTATTTTTCACGCCCACAATGTGTTCGATGAAATGTCACAATGAAAATTTCAACTTCTACATGATTCTCTCGCTTCCAAAAGTCTTCAATACTCATTGAGATCATGTTTTGGCAAATAAAACGAGCGTATGAACTCTTCATGATACATTTCTCCCATTTTCCTTGGTTTTTAAGCCTAAATTGCTCAATGGTTGATAAACCATTTCTTTGGCGCACTTTGATATACTTCTATGATGTTTTTATCATCCTAACATTTTTTTTTGATGATTCCAAAGGGGGAGAAACAGGAAATTGGCTCGTTAGCTCAAAGAAGCTAATAAAAGCTCATGATAGAAGCTATAAGCTATGGCTTATTAAGGCCATAAGTTGTGAAGAAAACTCAGTCCAATGTTTGTTTTATGAACTTGTTTGCATGGATAATAAGTATTTGTGACAGGGGAAGCTTCTAAGCTCATGGAGTTGTTGTTTATTTTATAAAAGCTTGTGCTTCTAGCTTATGCAATATTTCTTATTAATGTGCTTGTTGATAGGGGAGCTTTTGTAAAATGTTTTTAAACGGATAGTTTACTCATAAAACCGAAAATTATTTTGTTTTTCAAATCGTCCTCTTGAAAATTGTTTTGGTTTGTAATCATCAAAAAGGGGGAGTTTGTTAGATAAATGTTTTTATCATGATTTTGATGATTTTGTTCAAATGAGTTTTTATACCAAAACAATGTCCCTAAATGTTGTCCCAACACTTCCGATCGATCTAAAATGTTTTTACTATTTTTCGGAGTATTTCTTGAAGTTTATATTCGATTTAAAATTGGACAACACTTTTGTTTCAGTCGACCTGGTCGCCCTATAGGGCAACCCGTACCTGAGTTGAGTTTTGAAACAGAAAATGGGACGTAAGAGAAAATGGGGAGGGCGACCGGTGAGGGCGACCGGTCGACCACTGGGCGACCGGTACCTGGGAGTGCCCTCTCAAATGCAGACTTCTCTGTTTTGATTTTCTATCAACCCCAACCGGTCAAGACCAAGGGCGACCGATCGAACCCCCTTCGACCGTTCCCCTGTGTAAAAATTCGCAGAATTCAATTTCAATCTTATCTCTCGTGCGACCGATCGAACCCCCCGTTTATCAAAGAAACTATTCGTTGCATTTTTCGAACTTTTCCCTATTTTGTGGGATTGATTTCTAACTAACAGCTATATTGATGATTTTAAATGGTTTCTTTTGCAGCAAATCACTCCCCAAGAGGAGCCAATGTCCGGAAATCAAAGCCAAGACCTCTCCTATAAATAGAGGCTTCATTCAAGCAACAAGAGACAACACTCCATACAAGCAAAGAGCAAACAAAGCAAACACTTTCATATATCTTGTTGTATTAGCCTTAGCACTTTCACTTGCACAAATTTGAGGTCTAGGCTTTCAATTCTTGATTACACTTGTACTCATATTGTATCAATCATTATTGAGTTGTAATCTTGATTTTGGTCATCATTCAACACAAGACATCCTTGTGAGTATTCTTGTGGTAAGAATACACTTGGGTGATCTAGGTGATAGGTGTTTGAAGGTTGTGGTAATCTTCAAAGGTGTTGTAAGAGGATTGTGGTAATCCTCAAGGTGGTGTAAGAGGGTTGTGGTAATCCTCAAGGTGTTGTATTAATTTTTGGTAAATTAATAAAATCTTTTTCCTTTTGAAATCCATCCCTGGATATCTTTGGGGTGGTAGAGGATTAGGCCCTAGGTGGGTTGAACCTCTTTAAATCGACGAGTGTTGTTTTATTTCCGCATTTACATTCTCGTCTTTGTTTGATTATTCGAAAAAGAGGGCAAAATCTGAAAAACCGAGATAATCTATTGACCCCCTCTAGATTATCGTAGCCACTTGGACTAACAGGAGGTGGAATCAAAATTTGAGATAGCGGGCTGCGAAAAAAAAACGAGGCGCAATTGTTGATGATGTGTAGGAAATATACGGTTTGCAATATGTTTGGATGCAATGAATGAGCAGAGAGAGGCGTTTTTTGGGGCGGGCAAAGGAGTTTGCTAAAACGAATTAGGATCAAAATATGTTGTTGCATCTTATGTTTGATCAAAATATTGATTATTGGAGTATTTTATGGCCATTTTAAATATGGTTGGTTTTTGACGTATGTGTGTAGTTGATATTAAATATTTTCTGATTATTGTCGTTTTCTAGTTCATGGTTTTTAGATTTCTGTAAAGAAGGATTCATTTGCTTGTGTAAGCAGAATTCAATTACTTTGTAAGCAATTATCTTTATGGTATCGTATACTGTTTTATCAGAATTCAAATATTTTTTAAGCAGGATTCAAATGATGTGTAAGCAAAAGTCAATTACTTTGTAAATAATTATTTTCATGGTATTTTATACTATTTAACGATTATGTTTGTTTTTGTATTTGATTGAAAAGCATTATAGTAGCCACATACAAGCAAAATAGATAGTAGTAACAAGCATTATAATATCAACACATAGGCAATTTCTAATATGTGAAAATCGGTGTTAAAAATATAATTAGGCAAATCACAACATATTATAGAGCACATGCCTTTTTTTTTTTTTTCTTTTGGGAATAATTTTAGGTTTGTATCAAACAAATAATTACAAAGATTAAAATAAACATAAACATTAAGCGGTAAAATATGCATAAATGAGCAGTATCAAATACGTTAATAAGTAGTATCAAACATGCAATTCAAAAATAATGTCAATAAGAGTAAAGATTGTTTTAAGCTCAAATAAAATGGAGGCAAGAAAAAAAAATCTATTTGTTGCATGTTTTGCTATTGTGCGAACCTATTTCTCTACATTTCCATAGCGTCTCTTCAATTTCTGCCCTGCCTTGATTGCTTTCTCTTTCTGACTCTGAAGTCGGTTCTTATCGGTTTTTTGTGTCTCACTTGTGAACTTTCGTCATCATTTAACACTGCTTCTTCATGCAATGTAGTTGAGCTCTTAACCTTTTTGTACCCTTCTCACGCCGCACACTACATATTACATGCATATTATACCACTACGAAAGCGTTTGGTTGTACTTATTCTCACATCAAATCCATTGACACGACCATAATTTTTGTAGAATTGTATTCCGTTGTCGATATTATCAAAATTCATCCATTCTTTTGGAGTCATAGTTTCGTCACATTCCGATATTATTTCAATCCGCTATTGCGAAACAGGTGCAATTACAACTGTTTCAAACAAAAATATAATTAAGCAATATTTAGAATACGCATAAGCATATATTTATGCACATGTAAGTAAGTGCTGGGTCAAAACAAATGGGGACGTAATCATATAGTTTGAATACATACAAGCTAGATATGATGTATACGTAAGCATCAATTTTGTTTATCCCAAGCAACTCTGAGTTGAAAAACCAATGCTTGAATGAATGGAGACTCCATATAATTATAAGTTTTTTATTTGTTTCCTTTTTATCAAACAAAGTTTAATTAATCTGAGATTTTAAAACATAGAAAGACATAAGCAACATTTTGCATACGAGCTAGCAAGTATCTAAGCACATATAAGTAACATTCCGATCATAGCATGCATGTTTTTTTTTTAAAAAAAATGAGAATGAAGAAATGAATTATCTGCATAACATGATAGGTTTCACATATTCGCAATTATGTTCATAATTATAAGCATGTTCATAGGAACAAATAAGCAACATTATAAACACGCATAAGCAATTTTCTGGGTAAACAAAAAAACAACAATGGAATGATGAATCGAATGATTGTTTTAAAAAAAATGCAAATCAAATTTTAATTAGATTCAACAAAAAGGACAATATAAACAATCAAAAGGCGAGAAAAATGGTTACATTGTTGTTCATTAGTGTTGAAGCATTCTTCATAGGTGTTATCCATTTTTATTTTTTTCTTGCTTGTATCCTCAAAATATCGGATTGTGCATTGTGGGAGATGTTTTTTTTGCACAGTCTCGGTGGAGAAGATGACTAGATGGTTGGGATGATTTCTACAACAGATTTGGTGGATTGTGATTGCAAAGTTGATGTTAACTCATCATATTTTCATGGGATTTACTAGATTTAACCAACACCCTTAATTTTATGTGGACTGATTTGCCCCCATTTTGACTTTATCACATATTTTATTAACATTAATCATATTTAATCACAACCATCGAATTAGATAGATTTGTGACCTGGATTTGGTCCTATGTACTCATATAATATGGGGTACTATATAACCCTCCCCTTATATATATATACATATGTATATTTTGCAATTTGTAATCATATTTACTATGAGAGTAATGAATTATTATGATAAAAGAGTATGAAAAGGTCAAAAAGAAACGACAATGAAAGAAAAATGCACTAATTAAAAATCAAGCATGTCATATATATATATTATCGATATTTTGCTGCTTTTTTTGGCTTATATGATTTTTTGTTTTTTGGCTTATATAATAGTTGCCCAGTCGACTTATATGGTCTTGTCGGTTTCTATAAATGTGATATTGTGGCTTGTATTTGTGATTTTTTTACAAGTTAATTAATAATTAACAAGATATTAAAAAACCATTGTGTCGAACCACTACGGCTCGGGAACAAAATTTATGTGTTGACTCGTGTTATAAAAATACACGACCGACCCTCGGTGATAAATCTCCTTCTCCATGCTATACTTCTTGCTAGCAAGTGATAAGGTTTTGTTTTAAAATGTTTCATGTTATTGTTACATGTTGGGAACGTTTAAATTTTTGCTTTCTTATTTCTTTCCATATTTTTCTCCTTTTGAAAAATAATTCATCGATAAATGGGTCAATCACGCTCAATAAATTTTTACCGAAGTCGTTATGATTTTCTTACAACTCATTTTAATTAGACTCCCGGACTATTGTCATGTCCGATTCTCGGTTTGATGGGCCTTGTAGTGCCCCGAACCCCTAATTAGGTATGTTGCACCACGCTCACGAAACTTTATTCCTTTAAATATAAGATTTTGTTTAATAAAATATTTTTGGAAGAGAAATAAGGTAATAAGTGCAGCCTACTTTTTTATTTCAAGGCGATCACAAATATTCAAAAATAAAAGTTAGGTTATAAAATATTTTAAACTATTTCTATAATATAAACTCTTAAAATCATATTTTTATAATTTTAAAAGTGGAAGAGGGATATTAGGAAAATATTTATGAAAAGCTTGTGGAAGCGTAAGATTAAAAATTAAGTTTAAATAGAAAAAGGGTCTAACATTTTTTTTTATAATAATAGCATCACATTAACTTAAACAATTCGATATAGCTAAGTCATAAAGTGCGGAAATTTAAGATATACTGAAATTTAAACATCATCTCAAGTCTTAAATAACTTGAGAATGTTTAAATTTAATCTTCTACGCTTCATAAAGCTTTTCATGAATATTGTTTTAATATCCCTCTTCCGCTTTTGGAATTATAAAAATATGATTTTAAGAGTTTATAACATGGAAACAATTTAAAATATTTTATAACTTAACTTTTATTTTTGGATATATCGCCTTGAAATAAAAAATATAGGTTGTACTTTTATTATCTTATTTCGCTTCCAAAAATATTTTATTAAACGAAAATATTATATTCAAAGAAATAAAGTTTCGCAGTGGTGCACCTTTGACCTAATTAAGGGTTAAGGCGCTACAAGTGGTATCGTAGTATGTCTATGTTTTTCGTAGAGACGCTCTCGGTTTTTTCTAAAGTTGTTTTGAAAATTTGATAAGTAGAAAAAGAGAAATGCGACCACATTGGGAAATCTACATTGGCTCCAAGGTATTATTTTATTAAAAATATTTTCAATGTTGCATGATTATTTAAAATATATTATATATATGAATTTGGTCATCATAAGAAAATGATTTCAATTTTATGAAGAATTTTGGAGGAACTTTATTAGAATTTGAATGAGAACTTTTTACAAAATAATATGAGGACTTAGAATATCTGTGATGCTTTAAAAAAATAAAACTTCCGCATTTGTGAACATTGAAATGTTTTGAACATGCAAGTTCAATTTTGAGGACGAAATCTTTTGTAGTGGGGGGGATTGTAACCTTTTATATATGAACATGCACATTTATTTCAAATGCGTTAATTTTTTTCATCTTTCTTTAAATACTGCATTTAATTTAAAAATATTTTATCTATTTGAATGTTTTATTTAACCACTTTGTGTATTTTAATATTTTGATAGTCGAGTTTGATTGCGCCCCTAACTTGAGAAAAAAGATGACTTAGAATTCTTATCCATGAAATTAAAATTTAGTAATGTATTGGAGATTTCTTATTTAATAACGGAATTCGAAAATTCTGGAATAGGTATTCGATGATCGCCTTAGGGCTTAATATTGATATAAAATATCGCGCCGTGGATTATACAATTTTCTAACTATAGATTTTAGACAAATAGAAATTTTTGGATTTAAGAGGTATTTATACATTACTAAATTTACTTGGAATTATTGAGAAATTTTTGATTTTATGGTAATTATTCAATTACCAAAATTTTGAGGGACTAGTTTATAAATTCTAAAAGTTGGAGATAATGGCTGATATTTTTAGGAAAATCTTAATATTAGACGAGCATCTAGTTATTAACCCCTATGTAAAGCCCTTAATCCCTAAGTAAAGCCCTTAACCCCTATGTAATTTCTTTAACCCCTATGTAAAGTTTTTCAATAATAAATGCATAATAATCCTCATTTCCTAATCACTCTTTCTTCTTGCAATCTTTAGGTAAGCCTTCATCTTCTTCAATTATTCCTTAAGTATTTTTATTCTAGAATCATGTTTTAAGTTAGGTTAATATGTTAGAGTTATGATTATATCATGATAGAACTTTGGAAAAACTATGGAAATTCTACTCCCCATAATTGGACCACTTGAAGAATGTTAGGAGATTAATTTTGATACATCAAATGCTTTGTTAATGTGTTGTTTAAGTTTTTGTGAAGGCATCTTGGTTTAGAAAAACATAGCATGTTAAGGAAAATATGTATCTTTTCTAGGATTTCATTCTTGACAGCAACTGTATTGTGTATTTTTCATATATGGGAATTTTCAAGAAGGCTTTGAACAAAAATAGACTTAGATACTTGTAGATATATTATTAGGTTCGATTTGCCACTTGAATCACATTGATTAAAGTTTTGTAGACCAAGATATGCCCAAAATATTAAACGTATCAAAACAGAAACCACTAGTTGTTGAAACTTAAAACTATCATATCACCCTTGTAGAGTTTGATTTAAATAAATTATCATAAACATGAAAGTTGTAGCTTAGGATATCTACTAAGTTCCCGTAAAGCAGTTTTGAAATATATGAATCCGTTTAAGAGTTACAACCAAAATACTGAACTATGTCGAATCTAGAATTTATAATACTGTTGTAACTTCATCTCATCGTCTCACCCTAATAACGTATTAATTTGAGATAGTCATAAACATGAAATTTGTAGCTTAAGATGTCTTCTATCTCCCTATGAAATAGTTTTAAGAAAATATTAAACCATCCAAGATGTATGGCCGAAATACTAAACAGTGCCAAAATTGGAACCTTTTTGCCAGCAGAAACTTCACCATAGCAGAAACTTCTCTGTCACTTTTACCCTAGATATTGTTGAATTTTAGTTGTTCAGGAATATTTGTAGATAATTTTCTTAGCTTTCTAACGGTATAAGACTCATATAAATTTGAATTTTGATTTAGGAAATATGACTAAAATATAAAAACTACCAAAGTAGGAGGATAAGTGTGATTTTTTTTAGAATAATGTATGTTCTAGGTATTCTTGGTGAAATTATGAATATTTGAAGTTGTAGAGATTAATGTGTGCTTGAGTGTTGGCTAGTGTGATGGATGAAGATATGACATAAAGTTGGGAAGTATAAGCATAAATTTGTGATGTATGACATAAAGTAGTTATATGATGTACAAGTGACGAGTTGACAACTTGGATGACTAATGTGATGCGCATCTTGTGTCGATTGAGGCGATATTTTAAGTCTTAATCTATTCGGGGTTGATAAGTTTATATTTATCTAAACTTATAAATTTAAATACCGAATAAGACTTATTACTTGGATTAAAAGTTTATTAGGAGTAGATCTAATTGATATTTTATACTAAGTTAGAAATTAATATTTATAAGTTTAAAACTTATTTATCGATGATCATCTTTGAATAATTATGTACTTGATAGATTTAAGGAGACTATTGTATGAAATATTCAGACATGTTTTCCTACTGGTAGAAAGTAATGTTTAAGTTATTTTTACATGTCCGATGATCATTAATCCTTTAAGAACGATATGTTAGGTGCGGCGCAATCAAATTCGAATCTTTCAGACAAAGAAAATTTGCATCACTAGAAACTTTTAAACTTCACAAGTGGGTAAATACGAAATGTAAGTGTGTTGTATTGTTATGCTATTTTTTGAACTATAAATTGTAATATATCAATAAAAGTTGCCAGGGGCCGTGAATAGACCGGGGATCGAAATTGGGTCCTTGATTAAGACTACCGTGCACATTGATTAAGCGAAAGATATGTGAAAGTTTAACTGTTTCAACTTATAGTATAACTGCTTACTTTACCCACTAAGTGTCAAAACTCATACCTTTAAAAATTTTATTCTTTTCAGATGATGACAAATGAGCCGAGGCATATGGGATTGCCATGTGACATCACTATTTCTCATCTTGGACATTTGATTAACTTATTATTATGTATTTATTAAGAACTTGAGACGATGTTTAAATTTCTGCATGTCTTAAATTTTCGCACTTTTTGACTTAGCTATTATCTCAAATTGTTTATAGTTAATGTCATGCTATTTAAAAAAAATGTTAGACCATTTTTTCTATTTAAACTCAATTTTTAATCTTACGGTTCCGCAAAGCTTTTCATAAATATTTTTTTAATATCCCTCTTCCGCTTTTGGGATTATAAAAATATGATTTAAGAGTTTATAACATGGAAACAACTTAAAATATTTTATAACTTAACTTTTATTTTTGGATATTTGTGATCGCCTCGAAATAAAAAAATAGGCTGCACTTTTATTATCTTATTTCTCTTTCAAAAATATTTATTAAACAAAAATATTATATTCAAAGAAACAAAGTTTAGCAGTGATTCACAAGACCTAATTAGGGGTTCAAAGATCGACTACCGATCTAGTTCAATTTTACAAACATTAGTCCAAGTTAATAACACAAATTTGCAGAGCCCCCTTCTTGACGATGATAAAGGTGAGACAAATAAAGAGAGAACTGAAAAATAGTGATAGATTCTCAAGCCAATACTCTAACTCCACCATAAAAGATAACTGAAGAGTGGAGATTTGACCCAACTTTAAGTATCAATCAATAATTGCTTGTGAATCCGATGTTGGGTCATATCATTACACTCTATTTGACAAGCCGACATCCGGGACGACTCTCACTTCGGACTCTTCTAAATATCGCCTGCCTTTCTCCCCATTTGGACAAACTTCACTTCGCACCTTATCATGCACCGTAGCCCTTTCCTATTGTGCACCGACTCTTAATCCTATTGTGCAATGACTCTTAATGAAAACACCAATAATAAACACTCCAACCAAGGCCCTAACACCACCAAATTTAAGTACCAGTCCATAATTACTTATGGACACTGTAACATTAATGACGTTAGGTGACACAAAATTGTAGCACTTTTTACATGATCATATGGCATTTTGTGCAAGTGTAACATGTGTTTGTAACACTTTTTACAATATTGTAATATTTATGTAATACTTTTGCAATACTTTATCAATATGTAACACTTATATGTATAGTTTTAAATGAGTAACATTTTTTAAGTATCACTTATTTTTGTTATTCATTTGGTAACACAAGTAGGTACCGCTTTAATTAAACAATACTTTAGGTAACACTATATTTAATTCATTGTAATACTTTTTTGGTTGTATTTTGGTAACACATAATTACGACACTTTAAATAAATAACGCGAATGATTTGTTATTTTATTTAACTTTTACCTACAAAAACTAATTTTGTAAGTAACCTTTTTATTTTCATTAAAAAGTTTTACCAATGAAAATCGATGATGTCGGTAATTACTCACGGATTTTTTTCATTGGTAAATTACTTTTACATTATTTATTTATTATTTTTATTTTCTTTACTGCAGAAATATTGTAATCTGTTGGTAAATTAGTTTTCTATTTTTATACTCCTTTTCATTTTTACCGATGGAAAATCAATCCGTCGATAAATTTATTTTGGC
This sequence comes from Rehmannia glutinosa, assembly GCA_016081115.2. Taxonomy (NCBI): domain Eukaryota; kingdom Viridiplantae; phylum Streptophyta; class Magnoliopsida; order Lamiales; family Orobanchaceae; genus Rehmannia; species Rehmannia glutinosa. Next base: position 71,214,754 of record CM071924.1, on the reverse strand, counting down.
TTATATTTATTACTTTTATTATGTTCTTTAATAGCTTATATATAATATGATTTTTAATATATATACTATATAATATAAATTAATATATAATATAGAATATAATGTTTAATACATATAGTGTATAATAATATAATCTTTAATACATAAAGTATATTGTATAACTTTTAATATATATATATATAAGTGATCGAAGAATTCTTACCGCAAGTGTACGATGTCAAGTTTTAGTATAATTTTGAAAGTAGGGTTATCGTCTCCACAGGGATTGTTATCGAATTTTATACTAAGTATTATAATTAAAATAACTTAATTCTGTCTAGAAATTGAAAAAAGATGGATTGTTGTTAAACTAAAAAGAAAACTAAAATAAAGCTAACAATTGGTTCACACAAATAATCAAACACTTAAAAGATGAATTCTAGAGAGTTTATTTCACCTAGTTATCCCCTATGTTCTCAATCCAGTTCATTAATCATACATTATTAATCTATAAGCCAATATTCCTCTTGTTTATCACTTCCTCTCTCGAGTGACAAGTGATTCTAGGTTTTAATTCTGAGTTCGATATATCTATGAAAATCATAAATTAAACCCTAATATGCTCGATGAATATTCTATCACAGGCTTCAAAAGATTCATAAACCTCTTGATTCTATAAAATCCTAGGTTATGATATTCTATGGCCAGGTGTTCAATTACCTCTCTCGAGTGTCAAATCAAACAGACCAAACAATCTAAATTATTGATCAGATAATCCAGATGCAATCAAATCAAATAGCACAAATAGATTAACTAACATGCGAATTTCATAAACTGGAAATCAAAACATAGGTTCAAACGTAAGTTACACTAATTCCCTAGAAAGATGGGTTTAGCTCATGTTGGATGTACAAAAACTCATAAAGAAATAATTATACATCTCAAGAATTGACAAAGAAAAGCAAATAATGAATTGAAAAGAGAAGAGAAGGAATTCTCTCTGTGTCTAGATGAGAATCGTCGTCCCGAACCCTAGCTCTGTGTTTCTTGCCTTACGTTGTGCTCAAAATATTGTCCGACCCATGTTACGTGCTTCCCCTTGGTGTATTTATAGGCCAAAAATCCTCGAACCCATCAAAAAGCCTAAGAAAATAAGATAGCACCTGTCATCGCCCCGAACGTGTGTTGCGGCCCTCCTAACGCCCGCCCTACGGACCTGCACACTGATCCGTCGCGCACTGCGGTGCCTGCTCCTGGGCGCTGCAGCGCCACCTAATTTTTTCCACTGTACGATTTTCGACCCTCGCGATGCGGCGGGGGTTTTTGCAATGCGCTCATCGATGAACATTCTTTTTCCGATTTTCAACTTCTAAAATGCGATTTTCTTCTTCCAAACATGTTTTTCATCGTTCTTGATCAATTTCGGCTACCAAGACCAGCCTCGACTCTTAGATGACAACTAATGACATGAACTCAACTCAAACGATACTAAAATACCCGAATACAATGCAAAATCCTCGTCTAGAATACTCACTATGTTGGTATAAACCAACTTAATAAATACCCCCAAACTTAGACGTTTGCTTGTCCTCAAGCAATTACAGACTCTAGAAAATCAACAAACATGAAGGAAACAAGAATAATGACAGCTGACTCACACAGACTAACTGCAAAAATTCACAACCAAACGCATTCGTCTCAAATTCGTTTCACGACCAATGAAGCACGAATTTTAACAATGTGATCATTAGTGTGGAATGTTCATGCCAACTCCGTTTTCATTATCCAGATAGGTTCACGCAATCAAATGTTTTCAAGACGATCCACTTTCTGAATATAAAGATGATATGCTTACCGGACTCCATAGGCTTATCTTTGACACTAATCTCCACTAATGTAGGTTAATGTAACACAAGGATCATTAAGACTTTCAAAGCTTGTAATGTGGGCTTAGGGTAAGGTAGGAAAATATAGGATTAAGTGGCTCAAATCACCCAAACACACAATTATCACTTCAAATCACCAATTAGCAATTACCATTCACTTCTTGACATTCCTAATGTTCTCACTTTGTGAACGTTCAATCCCACTGATTTTTTTTCCCGGAACCCCCAAACTTATTCTTTTGCATACATGGGGTTTCATATTTTCTTTTCTCGGGCAACTTCATGCAATTAAACACATTCCCTTCTCATCATACCCTCCTCAATCTTTGATATTTTTCTATACTTTGTGTGTATGAGTGATGGGTAATTAGGATTCTCACGTTTAGGTTCTGGGTATTAGATTGGTTGCCAAAGAAACGGGTTTATAAGGCTCAAAAGGGGACACTAGGGAAAATATAATATAAAGGTAGGCATTTTAGGCTCTAGCTTGCTCAAAGATGGCCTAAATCACTTCCTTAATGTTACTTCACCAATGATTTTGCCTCGACTAACAATCAGACAATTTCTAGAATCCGGTGGGATCATACAAGAAACACTCAATCGCATAAATCATCCCCAAATAAATCAATAGAGTTAAGCACATAAATGGATTTTCTGGTCTTCAACTCATATTCAACAAATTAACTTAGTCATGCAGTTTCACAGTTTTACAAATGACCTGACTCGACTCTGGACTCTTTTTTTTTACTCAAGCTAGACTCGACTCAATGAATAAAAACACCCCCAAACTTAAAACGACATTGTCCCCAATGGAGAGGTTGGAAAGAAGGACTTGCCTGATAGCCGAGGAACAAAGGCTCCTTATCGAAGTCGTGATACTACTACGTGTATGAGGTGTCTTGTATAAGCTCACTATGCATCCTAGCGCACAAGCCCATGGGTGTTGTATGCCTCCGAGGTGTGGTCTTGTTCTTCCCCTTCGCCTTGGCCCAGGCCCTTTTTTGGTTTTACATCTTTGTAACCTAGCAACTTAGACAAGAAAATAAAACTCGTGGAACCATGGAATTCGGTTATGGGTGAGAAATTGAAAATTCAAAGTACGTACATAATGCACCCAAGTGGAAAATGTAGTGCCACGTCAAGAGGATAAGCATATAGATGCAAGATAGCACTCATCAGTGTGAACATGTCATTGGGGCATTTGATCAAACACCTCGTATGCATGAATTTGGGAAAAGATAGTAAATGCAATGGGCAACTCAATTCAATCCCCAAAATACAACACCAACCTAAGTCTAGCATGGTCAACAAATCCACAATCCACAAATCAACAACAATTATCCTATCACTACTACAATCCATCACAAAAAATAGAGATATGGGGAAAACCATGGGGTGGGGTTTGGAAGTTGCAAACTTACCAAATAATGAGTGGAGGGGATGGAGATGGTATGTGTGGTGTTAGAGTGCTCCTTTGTAGAAATGGAGTGGAATACGTGGGAGTTGTGATAAAAAATATGGTGCGCCCGTGGTGTGCCTATGCCAAGAGAATTAATGTTGAGTTTTAGAAATGAGGGGGCTGGGCTGTTTAAAACCAAGTTGAGCAGACGCGCGCTGCAATGCGTCTCCACGGGCGCTGCAGCGCGCCACAAGGATGTGGCATGTACCGAAATTGGGGGGCGCGTTGTGATTCCTCCATGCCGCAAGATCAAAAGACCGGCAAGCAGTCTTTTCTTCTTCCTTTTTTTTTTTTTTTTTTTTATTATTTTAAAAGCGCTTCCCTCATGCACAATTAAAAGGGGCGGGATGTGATGCAACTTACTAATCCTAAAAATACAACAAATCAACTATGATGCAACTAAAAACGAAAAACAACTACTAAACTATATTAAAACTACGAAAGCAATAAAAAGGCTTGGGTTGCCTCCCAAGAAGCGCTAAGTTTACAGTCTTCAGCGAGACTATGTCAGATTATCCTCAAGTTGGGGCTCCAATGGGAACGTTATCCACGTTTCTCTTAGATACTTCCCAGCCTCCAATATCTTCAGCTATATTCTCATCCATCTGATGACCATCATTGGATTCAAATTTGAGCGTCTTGGTTAGATGGATGGTGAATACGACTTTCTCCTTATTGACCATCGAGTCAGCTCCCCCATTTCTACATCGATCAAAGCCCTTTCTATAGCTAGGAATGGCCGCCCAAAGATTATGGGGATTTTCTGGTCTTCATTCACGTCCAACACTACAAAATCCACAGGAAAAACAAATTTATCAACACTACAAAATCCCCGGCAATGACGCCAAAAACTTGATTGAAGAATTCTTACCAACACATCTTTAATGATCCCCCAAGGATATGCGATGGATCGATCAGCAAACTGCAGCGTGATATTGGACGGTTTTACCTCCCCGAGCCCAAGCTTCGTCACATCCGAGAGAGATCTAAGATTCACACTGGACCCAAGATCACAAAGTGGTTTTTCAAAGAAAACTCCTCCAATAGTACTAGGAATAGTGAAACTCCCTGGATCCTTCATTTTCTGAGGTAGTTTACTTTGTACTATTGCATTACATTCCTCCTGTCCGATAGACAAATCTCAAACTCTTCCATCTTCATTTTCTTAGATTCCACTAGTTTCGCATAAATGGGTAATTGTTCAGGGGCATGCTGAATTTCCACCTCATGTTTCACATAAATTGCATTGCAGTGCTCTCTCAGATTAACCTCTATATCACCTACTGCAATGAATTTACTGTTGTCGCCAACTGACCCATTTGTGTCTCGATCGACCTAATATGCATCTCCATTGTGTTCATCTTAGTACCCAGACTATCAATCTGCATATCACTCATGTTCATCTCGATTCTGGTCTCTCCGATGAATGAGCCGAGTATCTCCTCTAGCGATCGCTTTTTTCACCTCTCGAGTGCATTGAACCGGATGGGTTGGGATAACCTCGGAGGTGGGTTCAATACATTCCTGTTATTGCTATAAGAGAGATTCTCATGGTTGCGAAGTCTCGGGTGATAGTGAGTTGGTAATGGATTACCTCTATTATTAAAATCCCGGTTATTCACATAATTGACTTGCTCGGCCTTGTGAGTGGAGGTTGCGTGAACAACTGCGGGTGGGATCTCGACTTGCTGTGGTATGCTGCCGGTATTCATGATTGCTAATTGTTTTGTTAGACTCGAGATTTGAGCTGCCAAAGTTGACATTGTATCAAGCTCAAGAACACCGGCAACTCGCTTTGCGCCGACCTCTGGAGGGCCATTGATAACTATTTGTGGCCATATCTTCAAGTAGAAGTAAGGCCTTAGTCGGAGTTTTAGCCATCAATGTACCTCCTGCTATCGCATCTAGTATCGTCCTCGTATGCCCATTAAATCCATTGTACAAATCATCAACCCTCTCGCACCGCATATACATGATGTGGGCATCTCCGCAATGATCATTAAATTTCTCCCAAGCTTCATATAACGGCGCAAAATTAACTGTTGGAATTGGGCTATCTCGCTCTTCGCTTGGAGTGTCTTCTCGGGAAGGAAGAATTTTGCTAAAAATTTGAGTCGATCATCCTGACTGTAATACTCCCAAGGGCGAATGTCTGTAACCACTATCTGGCCTTATCCTGGAGTGAAAACAGGAAAAACCTCAATCGAATGGCCTCATTAGTCACACCATTCATTTGATGGTGTCGCAAATTTCCAAGAATGTGGCCATATGTGTATTCGGATCATCCACTGGGCTCCCCCCAAACTGATTCTGCTAAACCATGCTTATGAGGCCCGGTTTTAATTCGAAATTATTCACATTTATGGGCTGGCACACAATTCCGGAGTAATTCTGGTTCACGGTTGGCCGGAAATAATCCCGGATTGCCCTTTCTTGTGCCTCAGACTATGGTGGCACATTCACAACCCGATTTCCATTATTCTCATTGTTTTCGTCTTCTGCCATTGCTCGATTCTGTGCTCGCTTTAATGCTCTAATCGCTCGAAGTGTCCTTTCAATCTCTGGATCAAAAGGAAGCAAATTAGTATCTTCAGAATCTCGCATAAACAAAGAAGTCAGTGAGAAACATGAAATTATAATTCCTAAACTAGTCTAGATTAGGATTAGGACTACTTGGTAATAGTATTAGCGTAAAACAGGATAAAAAAATCTCCGGCAACGGTGCCAAAAACTTGATCGAAGAATTCTTACCGCAATCGCGGTGTCAAGTTTTAGTATAGTTTTAAAAGTAGGGTTATCGTCTCTACAGGGATTGTTATCGAATTTTATACTAATTATTATATTTAAAATAGCTTAATTCTATCTAGAAATCGAAAAGAGATGGATTGTTGTTAAACTAAAAAGAAAACTAAAATAAAGCTAACAATTGGTTCACACAAATAATCAAACACTTAAAAGATGAATTCTAGAGAGTTGATTTCACCTAGTTATCCCCTATGTTCTCAATCCAGTTCATTAATCACATGTTTTTAATCTATAAGCCAATATTCCTACTGTTTATCACTTCTCCTCTCGAGTGCCAAGTGATTCTAGGTTCTAATTCTGAGTTCGATATCTCTATGAAAATCATAAATTAAACCCTAATACGCTCGATGAATATTCTATCACAGGCTTCAAAAGATTCATAAACCTCTCGATTCTATGAAACCCTAGGTTATGCTATTCTATGGCCAGGTGTTCAATTACCTCTCTCGAGTGTCAAATCAAATACACCAAATAATCTAAATTATTGATCAGATAATCCAGATGCAATCAAATCAAATAGCACAAATAGATTAACTAACATGCGAATTTCATAAACTGGAAATCAAAACATAGGTTCAAACGTAATTTACATCAATCCCCTAGAAAGATGGGTTTAGCTCATGTTGGATGTACAAAAGCTCATAAAGAAATAATTATACATCTCAAGAATTGACAAAGAAAAGCAAAGAAGGAATTGAAAAGAGAAGAGAAGGAATTCTCTCTGTGTCTAGATGAGAATCGTCGTCCCGAACCCTAGCTCTGTGTTTCTTGTCTTGCGTTGTGCTCAAAATAATGTCCGACCCCGGTTACGTGCGTCCCCTTGGTGTATTTATAGGTCAAAAACCGTCAAACCCGTAAAAAAGCCCAAGAAAATACGATAGCAACTGTCATCACCCCGGATGCGCGTTGTGGCCCTACTATCGCGCCGCAAGACCCCTCTACCGACTGCGCAAGCACTACTCTGTCATGTGGCACAAGGGCGTTAGGGGGTGTGAAAGCCGCGGGCCATCGATGAACATTCTTTTTCCGCTTTTCAACTTCTAAAATGCGATTTTCTTCTTCCGCATACACGTTTTTCATCGTCTTGATCAGTTTCGGCTACCAAGACCAGTCCCGACTGTTAGATGACAATTAATGACATGAACTCGACTCAATCGATACTAAAATACCCGAAAACAACGTAAAATCCTCATCTAGAATACTCACTACGTTGGTATAAAACCAACTTAACAATAAGCATACATATGTGTGTATATATAAAAATCAAAACAAAAGATACAATAAGAATCAACTTAATTAGCTTAGCGGCAATTTGTCACCTCCAAACAATACATGTCTTGGGTTTGATGCTCATTGCGAGCAAAATGACAAATTTTGTGCCTATCACTTGTTAAATGCTAGAAAAGTGCTAAAAAAATGTTATATTATGATTAAAAAAGTGTTGCATAAGACTCATGTCTAACATTTTAGAAGTATTTTTCAAAGTGTTATAATAGATGACTTAATATAACACTTTGAAAAAAATGTCAATAAGAACTATTAAAAGTGATAAATTATGCTATAGGTGAATGGGCAAGTGCATCACCTTAAAAATTGCTACCTATTGTCTATAACAACATTTTATGGCTACTAGATAATATTTTTTGTGTGTTGACATAAGGTAGTCTCCTGTTAGACGGTCTAACGGTTAAATGGATCTAGCTAATGGATCTACCCAACCCGCGAATCCAACGATCCAAATTTTTGACCACCAAATGAATGTCTAATACTCTTTAGGGGCCTACGTCTAATACTTTTTGGTGGAACTACTTATACTTTTATTAGAAAAACTAATACTTTTAGGGTGGAATTACAAAAACCCGCTAAGGAAAACTTATATTTCTTCAGGGAAACTACTAATACGTTTCACATGGACACTAATACTTTTGACGGAAAAAACTAATACTTTTTAGGGGCTATTAGATATGTTCAAGTGAACTAAATACTAATACTTTTCGAGAGACTAGTAATACTTCTTAGATGAAAACTAATACTTTAGTGTGTCAAACCGGACTAGGAGCTTGTTTGAGTCCATAGAGAGACTTTTGGAGCTTGCAAACAAGAGAAGAGGATTTATGTTGTCAATAAAGCCTTCAAAGGTGCTAGGCGATATACACAGTCTCTTTCAACTCCCTATTTAGAAAGGCATTATTAATGTCAATTTGCCGAATACTCCAATTATATGTAGCAACAAGAGAGAAAATCAAAAATGGTGCAAAAAGCTTTGACAACAGAGAGAAGGTTTAAGTAATCTACCCCAAGATTTTGTTGAAATCCCTTGGCAACTAGCCTTGCCTTGTAATTGCCAATTGTCCCATCAGCTTTGTGTTTGATTCTAAACACCCATTTATTGTCAATGACATGCATGTCTGAAGAGTAAGGAACTAGAATCCAGGTATGTTTGGCTTGTAAGGCATCAAACTCCTCTTGCATGGCTAACTTCCATTTAGGATCTTGTAAGGCTTGTGAAATCAAGTAGTTCGATTGTACACACCGTGGGTGAGTAAACTTTAGGCTTGAGACTTCCGATTCCTGGATCTTGTAACCATGGGATGAGAGGATGCTGTAGGAACAACAGAGGATGGAGAGACATGAAGTGGTTGATGCTGTTGAGTGGGAGAGGGTTGAGGCTGAGTATGAGAAGGTTGTTGCTGATCATTGATGCTGAGATCTTGAGACATAGGTAGCACAACTTCAAGATGGAAACCAGGTGGAGATGAAGAGAATGCTCTAGGATGCTGAAGAGTAGAGCATGAGACATGCAGGACATGGAGAGAACTCTAAAAACTAGGAGAGATAGGTGATGGAGAGGCAGGGGATGAGAACATGTTGCAATAAAGGAACTCATGCTCATTGAAATCCACTTTTCTTGCAACAAAAACTCTGCCATCAGGACTTAAACACATGTAGCCCTTATGAGAAGGACTGTAGCCAATAAACAAACATTTAATGGATCTAAATTGGGATTTGTGATCATTATAGTGCCTCAAAAAAGGATAACAGGCACAACCAAACACTTTCATGAAGATATAGTCATGTTGAACCAAACAAGGACTGAAATGGACTTCTATTCTGTAACACTTGAGTAGGCAACCTATTGATGATGTAAACAACTGTTTGAAAGGCATCCCATCAAAATTTCAAAGGCAAAGCAGCTTGGGACAACAGAGATAGTCCCATTTCTACAATATGGAGATGCTTCCTCTCAACTCTTCCATTCTGAGGGTGTGTATGGGGGCAAGGATGCTGAAATTTAATGCCCAAGTTGGCTAGAATAGGTTGAAAGAACCTAAATTCTCCACCCCAATCTGTTTGAAGACACTTAATAAGACTATTAAATTGCCTTTCAACAAAGGCATTAAATTGTAAGAAGCATGTCTTAGCTTCGATTTAGCCTTTAGTGGAAAAATCAAGAGTATCCGTATAATCATCCACAAACAACAAGTAATATCTCGTATCCATCCATATAAGTAGCATGGGAAGGTCCCAAACATCCGAAAATACCAAATTTGAAAAGGATGTGTAGTTTTTGTAGGCAAATTTGCAAAGTGCATCTGATGTAACTTGCCTAGTTTACAATCATGGCAGAATTCAACATTTTTATTCTGAAAAGGTACATGTAAATGATATAGTACTGTAGACAAAACAGAGGTGCAAGCATGGCCTAGCTTTTTATGCCATAGCATAACATCTTTATTCCAAGGTTGAGTAGCAGCAACACATGCAGATTGAGCAACAACACATGACTTTAGAGACTGAAACAACTTCTGAGACTGAGAATGATTGGTGACTTTGAGGAAAAAATTAAGATCCAGCTGATATAATCCCTGACTAAGCACTCCTTCTAACATCACTGTCCTGGTAATTTTGTCCTTGACAAAGCAATGATCATCATAGAATTCAATCAATGCATTATTGTCTTTAGTAAACGTGATATGTTGACCGATTCTTTGTAATAAAAGGCACATAAAGAATATTGTTGAGCAATAGAGATTTATTTGCAAATGAGAAGGAAGAATCAGAGAACCAATGTGAGAAATAGGCAAGGAAGAGTCATTACTCACAACTAGTTTGTCATTTCCTTGATAGTCAAACTTTAGGCTCAAATTCTCAAGATCAGTGGTAATGTGATTTGTTGCTCCACTATCAAAGTACCACCGTGGATCATGAGTAGAGGAGGAAGGGACATTAGAAGTAACATGTGCTTGTGGTGCACCAAAGGAACTGCATATGAATTATCACCACAGGACCTGTAGAAAACTAATTATTTCCCGAAAAGTGAGATCAAATCTTTTGTAGCATTTAAGTGCTACATGACCGCTTTACCACACACACCGGTAGGACCTCGTCCTCCAAGCCAAAATGACCACCACGACCTCGAAGGATCGACCTCTACCTTTGTAATACATTTGAGAGTAAGCAACATAAGATGAGTTCGATTTGAAGTAATAGGGGTAGATTGTTGGGGCTGAGAAGTAGCATTGAAAGCTACAGGTGTAGTTGTAATGTTACTCTGAATCCTCATCTCATGTGTTTATAGAACAAATTGAAGTTCAGTCAATGAAATATCTTCAACACGCGATGTCAAGTTAACCATCACAGGCTTTATAATCGGATCCAAGTCCTCCAAGGACATAAAGTTCTAACTCAAAATCATTGATACTTTGGCCAATTGGATTCAAATCATCAAAAATCCTTTCATCTTTAAGATATATTCATCAACATATAGATTGCCTTTCTTTAAAGTTTGTAGCATTAAACGCAGATGCAGAGCTCTAACTTTAAATTGTGTATGAAATAACTTTTCAAGTGCATTCCAAAGATCCTGAGATGTAGTGCATCATGTAACATGCCCTAGCATGGATTCATTAATGGAAGCAAGCATCCAACTCAGTAAGAACTGATCTCGATGCATCCAAATGACATAATCAGGATTCAAAGTAGACGATGAAGATGACTCAGAAACAGAGTAGATAACAGGAGCAGCTTCAGTGCCAAACAAAAAATTTTCAAAACCATATGCACGGACGGTTGATAAAACTTGTAATCGCTGAGAAGTAAAACGCAATTATCGCGACCCGAGTTGAATGTATGGATGAATCCATGATATCGATCAAAAAGAAAATGAAAACTCATCGGAGCAGGAAAACAAATCTCGCCGGAGATAACTAAGCTCACCGAAAATGAAATCTACCGGAGATGATCACCGAAGTACCAAACCGAGCTCACCAATTCTCTGGCTCTGGATACCATGCTAAGATACACAACTAGAACTGAAAATATATTTCATGATATAAACTCGTAAAACTAAAACTTACAAGATGACAATGGTGGTATTTATAGAGTCTTTGTGATATGTGATGTGATGTGTTGCGATGTGAGTCAGAATGTAATGACTTGTAAAACTAACTCATAACAACTTGTAACAAATGTAACCACCTTGTAACGAACTCTAACTACTCGACTTTAGTATCATACTCAATATATATAAATAAGAAAGAATCAAGTTAAGAAATTAATCATCATTAGTATTGGTTGTGGTATACTTTCTTGATTCTAGTAATGAAGTATCCGGTTTTAAAAAAAAAAAAAAAAAGTAATCAATTATCCGACGATGCACCTTTAATTTTATCAAGCTACTCTTGCATTATCCTTCCCCGCTCTCATAAAATCGAAAAACGCCAGGGATATATATAGTGGATGGTTCAAATGGGACACCCCCTTATATGAGTCAATGGGGATTTATTATAACCACTGGATTGATATTTAAATGATTCAGATTAATCTCATTATTTTAGGCAATTAGTTAATGCAGGAGTTGAAATTGGAAATTTATATTATTTTCGAATTTTTAATTAAGGGCAAATATGTCTTTTATATTTGAGTGTAAAAGGTAAGTTTTATTACCTTTTTCGGTTCCTATGTTTAAGGGGGAGTTATATCGCTTCATCTTCAGATTTCACATGTAGAAGGTAAGTTTTAGTTTACCTTTTTTGGATCCTATATTTAAGGGGAAGTTATATCCTTTCAAAATACACGTCTTTTATAATTTCGAATTGTATGATATATTTAAATTTACTGTATAGATTTAACCTTTATCTATATATTTATGACATTTTTGTTGTATAATTAGTTTCGAACTGTATGATAGAGTTAAATTTATTGTATAGATATAACATTTATCTGTATATTTATGTCATTTTTGTTGTATAATTAGTTTCGAATTGTATGATATAGGTAAATTTACTGTATAGATATAACATTTATCTGTATATTTATGTCATTTTTGTTGCATGATTAGTTTCAAATTGTATGTTATAGTTAAATTTATTGTATATATATATATATAACCTTTATCTGTATATTTATGTCATTTTTGTTGTATAAATAGTTTCAACTTATATGTTATAGTTAAATTTATTGTATATATATAACCTTTATCTATATATTTATATTATTTTTGTAGTATAATTAGTTTCAAATTGTATGAGAGAGAAAATGACCTCACAATTTTGTTGATTAGGCGAGTAATCAAATCCCTATTTTGTAGGAAACGCTTATGGCAGTTTTGGATATCATATATATTGTCTATTTTACCCTTATAATTATCAGTTTAAGTCATTAATTTATTTTTTTAGTCATTAAATCTACACCATCAATCAAAAAATTTCAGTGGATTGGATTAGTCCCCACCGTCTCATATAAGGGGGGTGTCTCATTTGAACCAAATCCTATATATATATATATATATATATGTGTGTGTGTGTATATAGAGAGAGATAGAGAAAAAAAAAGATGGAGCGAGAGAAGGGGGATTGAAGGAGAAGAGAGAATGGAATAAAGAGGGCATTAATTGGATAGAGAAAACGTTAGAATCTGAGGAATGTTACCATAATGGGTTTGGGTAGGATCCGTCTCACGAAATTAGACCCGTGAGATGGTCTTATATAAGTTTTTTCTTTATATATATTTGTTATTATCGATTTGAAATCCTCAACTTCAAATTCATCTATCTAATTTTTATTTCTTCCCTATTAAATATCAACGGAAACAAAATTAGGGTTATTCAAATAAATGCATATTTCTCATCCCAAAATAATTGGTTATGAGGATCGTTTTAAATTATCTATTGAAATTTTGATGTTAAAAAAATAAAAAGTACACATATCATCAAAGTTTATCATTATCTAACATATAGTACTTCCCGAGAAGCACCAAAAGTCAGATTCTTTGAACTATGTCATTTGACAAATAAAATTAGGTAGCATCTTCATTAGATTAATACCCTCAAACTTGCTGTATCAATAAGATACAGTATTTATAAATTAATTAATTAGTCAAAGTAATCTTATTTTACAATCTCAGAACAACCATCCTACTGCATTTCAACAATATAATATTATTTATTAATATTTTTCCATCTAAGGTATATTTGTAGCTGTATATTTTTTTTACGTGTTTACAAATGTTATACACTTGTCTTCTTGTATGATTGGACCGCGTTCAAAACTAATGATTTATATTTCACTGGTGATATATTATATATATCACCGCCAGGGAAAAAAAATTATTTTGTAAATACATAATATATAAATTGGTTGAGGTGGTGACTATATATGTCAATATTATCATTGAGGTAATATATATTACTTGGTCTCAGCAATTTATTTATATTTTCTGCCCATATATTGCTGATTCGTGAATTACACAGTTTATCCAAGTAACTGGTTTTTTTTTTTTCGTTTTTTAGTGAGTTGGAACGAGTGGTGGACCGGAAGGGATAATTAATATATAGGGATACTAACAAAAATTACTCCTAAGGTTTTGAGTAATTACAAAAAAACTCAAAGAAAGTTTCGAAATTACAAAAATACTCTTTAAGGTTTGATTGCGTCTTACATTCTTTTCCTTCATAAGAAAGAAACACAAAAGTCCCGTCACATTTATAGAATTATTATAGTTGACCCCTTAAAACTAAGGCAGAATAAAAAACCTTAGGGATAGTTTTTGTAATTATCCCAAATATATACATAATTTTCTAAACTACAAGTCATAATCCACAATTTAATTTGTATATCAACATAATAATTCAAAATGGATGCAATCATTACTAATAATATTTAACTAATAATTATTAGGTTCAAAAACATGTTTTCAGCACCTCTATATCATTATAATAAATCATTATATAAACCAAATATTTGAGAAGCTCTCATGTTAGACGATATAACGGATCTAATCTGTTAGATGGTAGATCCGTTAGACCAATCTAGCCTAACCCAATACAGTGACTCAACTCCCAACCCGGTAAAATTCCCCCTTACAAGAGTTGCAACTTCTTTATGAAACGATGGATTAGAGGCAGACCATGAGACACCAAATGGCCAAACTAGTAAAAAGTGGACTCTACCAAGAAGCCATTGCGTTGTCAAAAATATAAAGAAACCATTACCCTGTACTTACACCACCACTCTGCCTCTATTCCTCCAATAAATTTCACTTTTCCGGCCATATATCCTCAAAGCCTGCACAGAGCTCAAGGTTGTACCACATGGCTAAATGCTTCATGCCCATCTCCTCAAAATCGGATATACCAATAAGAACACTAGTACGGACCTCACCAACACGCACATGAAACTTGGTCTAGTTGACAGTGCAAGTCTATTTGTTCTTAATGTCAATATTTCGGGCTTTTCGCAAATTGGGCTTTTCGAAGAAGGTTTTAGAGTCTTTGAGCAGTTTAGTTTTCCTAATCTTAAGCTTGATTCAGTTACATTAGCCAACTCTGTATGCATTGGAAAAAATTAATACTTTTTAGGATAACTATTAATACTTTTCAGTTGAAGTAATGATACTTTTTATTGGAAAAATTAATACTTTTTAGGGTAACTACTAATACTTTTTAATTAGATTACTAATTATTTTTATTTGGAAAACTAATACTTTTCCGATGAATTACTAAAAACCTTTCAGGGAAAGAAAGTAATATTTTTCAGGGGAACTACCAATACGTTTCACGGGGATTACTAATACTTTTGAGGGAAAACACTAATACATTTTAGGGGACTATTAAATATTTTCAAGTGAACTACGTACTAATACTTTTCAAGAATGACTACTAATACTTCTCAGATGAAAACCTAATACTTTTCAGCCGAGATACTATATCACTGTCCAGTATTACAAAACTAATCCTTCAAGTAGACTGCGTACTAATACTTTTCAGAGGGACTGTTAATAATTTTCAGATGAACTACTAATACCGGTCTCTGCTAATAAAACAAAACGTTACTGTTAATATTACAAAAATGGCACCGGTGGGATTTGAGATCCGTCTAACGGATTTTGGCCTGTTAGACCGTTTGACAGGAGTTTTGTCATATTTTTAATGAACCTCATCATATTATTAATACATAAGTTAGAAAATAATGCCACTCAAAAGTATACACAATTTCATTTCTATCCTGTTTTTCATAGCAGAAACACACAAGAAGACAAATCAGCCAAATATATTTTCATTTTATACCTCTGATTTTTCCATTACTTATTCTAAATTTTTAATTAAAAACCAATCATCTCCAAAACTGCATTGGAAATATGAGAAACTTAATATAAAAATGAAAACATAAATAAACGTCCCACTAAATTCCCGTAACTATTTCCAAATAACGCGCTTACAGAGAAGACAAAAAAAGTGCAAGATTATTTAATTTGTACCAACTTCTAATCTTTGACTTGTTCGTGCATATGGTTACAAGAAAAAAACAAAAAGGAAATTGAGATCTCAGTGTGGGAAAGCACCAATCCTAGTTGACTTAGCTTGTATATGTCCAAATTTTGGCCAGCCTGTTATCTTTCCTTAAACAATTCTATCACTTTCAATAATGATTGTATCCCATTACTATATAAAGGCCACTCTTCTTCCTCAACCATGCAACACACCAAAAGATCATTTCTTCTTTTAGGTGTTACAATCCTCAAGAAGAAAAGTTTGGGGCAGCCCGAAAATGGGAACGTCGGGGAAATTGCGCCACCTTGCCTATGTGGTGGCATTTTGTTTGATAGCCACCAACGTAGTCGCTGATAAACTTGATTTTTACGATAAACCTCTCGTAAAAATTCCTAAACTACCAGAGATTGGGGAACATAAACCCTATTATTACAAATCACCACCTCTACCATCTCCATCGTCACAATCTCCGTATATTTACAAGTCTCCACCACCACCATCTCCCAATCCTCCTCATCCTCCTTACGTTTATAAATCCACACCTCCACCTTCACCATCACCACCACCGCCTTTACATTTACAAATCACCACCTCCATCATCTCCATCGCCACCACCTCCATATCTTTACAAGTCTCCACCACCATCATCTCCCTCTCCTCCGCCTCCTTACATTTATAAATCCCCACCTCCACCTTCGCCATCACCCGCACCGCCTTATGTTTACAAATCTCCTCCCCACCATCACCATCACTACCACCTCCGTATGTCTACAAGTCTCCACCACCACCATCACCCTCTCCTCCCCTCCTTACGTTTATAAATCACCACCTCCACCTTCACCATCACCGCCACCTCCTTACGTTTACAAATCTCCTCCCCCACCATCCCCATCACCGCCACCACCTTATATTTATAAATCACCACCTCCACCTTCACCATCACCGCCACCACCATACGTTTACAAATCTCCTCCCCCACCATCCCCATCACCACCACCTCCTTATATTTACAAGTCTCCACCACCACCATCTCCCTCTCCTCCCCCCCTCCTTATATTTATAAATCCCCACCTCCACCTTCACCATCACCGCCACCACCTTATGTTTACGAATCTCCTCCCCCACCATCTCTATCACCACCACCTCCGTATGTTTACAAGTCTCCACCACCACCATCACCCTCTCCTCCCCCACCTTACATTTATAAATCACCACCTCCACCTTCACCATCACCGCCACCTCCTTACGTTTACAAATATCCTCCCCACCATCCCTATCCCTACCACCGCCACCACCGTATATTTATACATCACCACCTCCACCTTCACCATCACCGCCCCCACCATACGTTTACAAATCTCCTCCCCCGCCATCCCCATCACCACCACCTCCGTATATTTACAAGTCTCCACCACCACCATCTCCCTCTCCTCCCCTCCTTATGTTTATAAATCACCACCTCCATCTTCACCATCACCGCCACCACCTTACATTTACAAATCACCACCTCCACCTTCACCATCACCGCCACCGCCTTTACGTTAACAAATCTCCTCCCCCACCATCCTCATCACCACCACATCCGTATATTTACAAGTCACCACCACCACCATCTCCCTCTCCTCCCCCTCCCTACATTTATAAATCCCCACCTCCACCTTCACCATCACCGCCACCTCCGTACATTTACAAATCTCCTCCCCCACCAACCTCATCACCACCACCTCCGTATATTTACAAGTCCCCCCCACCACCATCAAAATATTCACCTCCTCCATATTACTATAAAACCCCACCTCCACCATCCAAGTTACCGGCACCTGCATATTTTCATAAATCTCCGCCCCTTCCATCTGCATCCCCATCTCCACACTATTACTATAAGTCGCCCCCTCCTCCCTCTCCATCTCCTAGATCAATATATTACAACACATCACCTCCTCCTCCATCCCGCCACTATTAAACCGAAGATGACTCATTCATTAAGCTTGAATATGGAAGGAGTTATAAACTTCAAGAGTCCTTATTTAATAGTCTCAACACTTATTAATTTGTAACTTTTCTTATTTGTGAATAAATAGGGTTTCAAAAGAAGATCCCTATGCTTGTACCTCTAAAGTATTATTTTGTACTACTATTTACTTTCTTCTCAAAACAAGAAAATTTTCTTGTCTTTACTGTAGCAAATGTTCTACATATATGAATCTCCAAGGGCTAATTTCTTCCGAACACACGGAGATCTACTGTTCAAAAACAAATGATTCCTTGTATATGCACCTCAAATTTACGTCTGGGTTTTATTTTTTACATTACAATTGCATTTTATATCAGGTAAAAGATACAATCAGCCCAATTCTAACTGGGACATTTGTAAATGGATGGAGTTGTATAATTTAATCTACAAAGATATTTGTAAATGGATGGAATTGTATAATTTACACTACTAGTCTTGATTTGGATATTAATTAAACATATGATGGTATAAACGTATATTATAGAATGCTAATACTATTGAACATATATATATATATATATATATATATATATATATGATGCTATAACCGCGTATTATGTGTGTCTGGTCGAACACACATCTTGATTCTTGAATGCCATGTAATTCAAAGATACATAATTATTTAAGAAATGAAGATGCTTATTTTTATTCAATTGTTTATCTTATAGTGTTCCCTAAGGATAAAAAATGTCCAAAATATTATTAATAAGTGAATTAGATGCTAGTTTTTTCATATTAACACTGTCCAACAGATGATGGTATTTTCTTTGGGTTTATAATATCGCAATGAATCGGGTTTAGTTTGGATCTATTTGAGCCCAATATCCTATCTCGATCTAGCCTACCCAAAGTCAAACCCAATGGGCAGACAAGACCACTAGATTCATATTATAATTTAAAAATAATTAAATTATATATTTTACTTTTAAAATACTATTAGAACTTTCAAGTTTTTAATAAATATTTTATCATTTTAAACATAAAAATTTAAAAAGGACGCTCCTAGGCCAGATCTTGTCTATCAATGGAAGACTTATATCCATTTTATACTTGTGTTGACACGCTGGAAATAAAAATCAACACGTCAATAAATTGACGCTAGATGAAGGGCCCTTGGCAATTTGACTGATAAATGTGACTAAATGAGTCATGTCCACAGACCTTCCTTGGGCTTTGTATTTATCTTCTAATAGACATCCCACTTTGACTTTGAGACTCAGTAATGTGGCGACGTTCCTAGCTGGACAATATATGGTCGGCCTACATTGACAGGTCGGTCAGTGACGTTGACCTGGCCTTCTCGAACAAGTTTGGTCAGTGAGGTTGACTTAGCCTCTTTGGATAGGGCGACCAGTGAAATTGACCTTACTTTCTTGGACAGTTTGGCCATTGCGGTTGATCACCTGACCTCTTCGGACATGTTAGCTAGTGAGGTTGACCTAGTCTCCTTAGATAGATTGCCCATTGCGGTTGACTTGGCCTATTTGGACAAGTCGGCATGAGGTTGATCTGGCCTCCTTGACGAATGGTTGGGCCGGCGACCGTGGCCTTCTTGTTCGACTTTATTTGGCTAGAAGTTGTCCTACTTTTATATATTCTTATGCCACCGGACAATTTGAGTCATGTCAAACTATGGTGTAACAATCTCTACATATATAATAACAAACCTGTTTCTAAAAATACTTTCTCACCTAAAACACTTTGATAAAAATAGTAAAATGTATTTAAGGCTTAAATCATAATTTCTTTATATAGATTAATGATTCAAATTTGGTAAAGATTAATATATATTCAATATTGAGCTAGTCTCTGTCAGGCCGTCTAATGATCTAGATCGTTATGCGGGTCAAAAATTGAGGGTTTGACTTCCCCCTCGTTCTCCCGAAACCCGAAATATTGTTCCCAGTTACCCCGCCATTGGTGCATTGGACACCAGCCCATAAAGTACACAGTCGGATTTTATAGGCCATTCTTTTGCCCTCAACCCTAATGAAGATCTTATCCGAGCAACACCAATCTATCTTGCCTAGAAACCAAGAATTGATGCTCTATTGTACAACCAAACAACAAGAAAAATAAAGCTAAACAAATTAAAACTACCCCCGCTCCTCTAATCCACCATTTCTCGCTCGAACTTCATTGAACTTCACGAAAAATCCCCTCACATTCATGTACACAAACATATACACAAAAGGCGTTTGCAAAATCGTAACATTGAGATTATTGGTGCATGCATTTGTTGTCATGACATACTAGAAAGCTATAAAAGAGAAGAAAGAAACTTTCTGGGGAGCTTACCTTTATGAAAGACACGAATAGAAAATAGAAGAAAGCGAAAATGATACAAGTATTAGTATCACTAATACTTTTATGGAGAAATACTAATACATTTTATAAGAAAAACTAATACTTTGCAGGAGCACTACTAAAATACTATCTAGGAAATTACTAATACTTTTTTTCGAGAAACTACTAATACTTTTCCGAGGACAATGACTAATACATTTCGGAGAAAATATTTTAATTTTATTCAGGAAACTACTAAAATACTCTCCAGGAACTACTAATACTTTTTCGAGAAACTACTAATACTTTTCCGAGGGACAACTAATACATTTGGGGAGAAATATCTAATTATATTCAGGGAAACTACTAAAATACTCTCCAGAGAACTACTAATACTTTTTCGAGGAACTACTATTACTTTTTTGAGGGACTGCTAATACATTTCGAGAGTATATTCAGGAGAAATATTAAAATACTCTCCAGGGAACTACTAATACATTTCATAAGAACTGCTAATACTTTTTAGAAGGACGACTAATACTTTTCAAAAGGAATGTTAATACCGGTGGTCCCTGAAAACTACTAAAACACCACTGCTAATATTACAGAAATGCTACAGGGTCCGCGGGTCAGATCTGTCTAACAGGTCAGACCCGTTAGACGATATGACATGAGTTTTTGTGTTCAATATTTAATGCTGATTTTTTTAAATCTTTGATTCATTATAATTAAAAATTTTGTTTTACTATTAATATTGTCTATATTTTTCGAAAAACAATAACAAATATAAATTTGTCCTCTTTTTCAACCCATAAGTTCGGTTCTAAAATTTGGTAAGTTTTGTATAGTTTTGTCAATTTTTTATTCCAACACATAAATTTGGTTATTAAATTGTGATTTTTCTATAATTAATATTTAAATGTTGTTTTCAATATTTTGGAAAATAATTAATAGCAAATCAAATTAACACGATGTTACCACATTGTTGTATAAAATTTATTTTGGGTTTGTTTAATGTGCACAAGGTAGGTGTGGAGCAGACAAATTACAAAAAAACAAACATAACAATAAAAATACAAACTAATATAATATAATTAATTTAAAAAATTAAATCATGATTTTTTTCTATAATTCAGAATTAAATATTGTTTCCAATAATTTGTAAAATAATTAATAATATACCAAATAAAAGCCATAAATAATTTTATTGGGTTTGAAAGCATGTGTATATTAGGTTTCTCAACATGAAAAATGCTGAAATATTATTAAAAATATTATTTGATAAAAAATAATTGTTTAATTATGTGTAAAACATGTATATTTTCTATATCTATATGCTTCTTAATTTAAAAAATTATGATTTATTTTTTGCTAAATCCAATTTTCATAATCTATATCTATATATATATATATATATATATATATAAACAGAGACTATTCTTAGAATAGTAACTCATGGTTTTCCCGCCCATTTTTTGGTTTCTAGAAAAAGTAATAAAAATATTTTAAAAGAAAGTAATAAAAATCTATGAAAAAACAAGAAGTCATAAATATTTGTGATTTCATTATTTTGGGTAGTCAACTTTCTTTTAATAAATCACTTATTGAAGTTATATAAAAATAAAGTTATTTAAATTAGGTTTCCTAATCAGTATGCGTTTCATTAATTATTATTATATATATATATATTTTAAAAAATATTTTATAATTTTTTCGTTTAAGATCCGTTTTTGAAGTATAATATATATAAATAACCATCTTTTTACGATCTTCGGTTTGACATTCATATTGCATATATACAATAAAAAAAATAAACATAATAAATAAAAATATATATGATATATTTTCTCATTATTTTGTAATGTGCTTTAATAATTATGTATTCGAGCTATTGGACATCAATTTTTATATTCATGTATTTTGATTATTATGATATATGTATAGTTGTTAATTGGGCTTATCCCATTTCTTCATAATTATATAGAATCGTATTTATATTGAATAAATTCAATCAAAAAATATTTATTTTAATTGAAGAAATTTATCTCAAACTATTTATCCAAATATTATATATATTAAATATATCCATACATAGCATTTGATATATTCATGTAAGAGAAATTAATTTTTTATTTAATAAAAAATCATATTCATAATGGATTTTTATATGTGAAAAAATATTTTTAATATTTTTAATGTACTTTTATGTTAATAGAAATTATTTTTTATATTTATCAGTGTATTTTGATGTTCAAATTCTAAAGTTATACATTTGGACTATTAGATATGAATTTGTTTGTATGATATTTTTTTGATATATGTGTATATATAAAAATAGAATAGTTTTTATTTTTTGAAATATTTTATTTTTCCATAAAATTATGTTGCTAAATACAAACATGATTTTGTTTAATTCATTTAATAATTCTAATGACTGTTCAACTTTCCAAACCCTAAAAAAATATTTAAATTTGAAATGACTTTATTATTGATTGCATTGAAAAATAATATATTAAGTATTCATCATTGGAAATTAATATCTTTTTCAAACCTTTACTTTCTTATAGATAAACATGTTCAATATATATACACAATTCACATTCACAAAATTTATTATCAGCCATATATATTGTATTTAATTTTTTTTCATAGTTTATAATAATTTATTTTATATTATTTAATCTTATGATTTATATTTAAATTAATTATCTTTGTATTTTAATTGTTTATTGAAATTCTAAACTTTTTGTAGCCACTAAAAATTATAAAATACAGTTCGTGCATCACACAATCTGAAAATTACCAAATATGAGAACCCAAATAGAACATAATAATTGAAATTCCAAATAATATAATACAAATCCCCATAACAAAATTTCAAAAGTTTAAAAATTGACTTAACAACTTGAATAAATGACAATATTTGCAAAAAATAAAAATATCCCCCAAAAATAAATATAATAAAATCATTAATATTACTAAAACTATATTTTATTGTCTCATATTTCTTTAACTAATATACTTAGTTCTCCTACGCATAGGAGACAATTTTGGAAAATAAGTTTGCATACGAATTTACTACTACAACCTTTGAAAAAAAGCATGACACATAGTTTCACACTTATTAGAAATCTAAACATGACTAAAACGAAATGGGCGATGAAGGTGCACTTATGCGGTTTTATGAAAAATTAGTTTTCAAAGACTGAACACAAATACATAGGCTTGAATGTATTTTTTTATGATTCAGTGGTATGATATTTTTTCATTTTTTATTCTATCACAAAGAAACATTAAATACTATTTTATGTTTATTGCTTGATCCATATTAAAATTATTACATTACAGAGATAGAATTCGTAGAACTATTAGGAAAATACACATGTCACAATACAAAGTAGACGCTTACAGGATATAAATTCGTACATCGCACGAACAAAAACTAGTACTATTAAAACTCGCTACAGTGATGACAATCCAAATTTGAGTCAGTGGAAATCCAAATTTGACTCATACAGTTTACATCCTTAGCTAAATGAAAATAATGAGGGGCAATTTTTCTTTCCTTATATTTTTTTATTTCTTTTTTCCCTTTTCTGTAGTAACTTTTTGTTGAGGGCTAACGCCCAACTTTTATTAATTTTTGAGCTTCTGTTAAATGGAGAAGGATTTGTACAATTTTAGAACTTATAAAGAGAGAGTTTTGTAAATACATAAAAATATGTGGAAATGGGTCAAATTGGCCATTTCCAAATTGAAAAGAATAAAACTAGCCAACTTTTTCAAACACATCTTTATTAGCCATTTTGGGGTGTAAACTGACATTCATACCCTTTAAGCATATTACATTAGGTTTAGGTCATATATCTCTCTTTCTACTTTTCACTTTCACTTTCTGTCTCTCTCAGTTTTTGTTCAAATTCAAACTTCAAAGACGTAAACTATTCCGGCGACTTTCAAAGAACCCATTTTTTCGATCAAAATTGTCATAACCCGCAACATTTGCATTTTAATTCATAGAATAAATTATTCATAGGCATAATTACACTCATTTTCACATCTCATATTCATATTATATTACATGCAAGTTTAATATATGTATATTCATATATATGGAAGAAAATACTTTACATACGGACACATCTTCCCACCTATATGATAAAGTTGAATTAAAAGGCATATAAATATGTGGTAAACATATATGCTCACATACACATATAATCATATATATCTACTAATCATCTATAGGTATCTAAATTAAATTCTAATATATTATAAATATATCTAATTAAAGATAGTATGAGTGGTTTATATATATATATGCGATATATATAATACATACATATATATATATATATACACACGATATTAGTATATATGTGGGTGCAATTGTAACTTTAGTTCAATTAGTTAATATATTTTATAGTCAACACACACACTCAAAGAAGACATTCACTACAACATAAATGACATTAGGTAACACAAATTTTGTAGTACTTTTTACATAAGGTACATATGTAACACATGTTTGTAACACTTTTTACATTACAATATTTATGTAACACTTTTGTAGCACTTTATCAATGTGTAACACTTATATGTAACACTTTGATATAAGTAACACTTTTTGAGTATCACTTTTTTTGTTATTTCTTTTGTAACGCAAATAGGTAACACTTTTATCAATATGTAACGCTTATATGTAACACTTTTATATAAGTAACACTTTTTAAGTATCACTTTGTTTTTGTTATTTCTTTTGTAACGCAAATAGGTATCACTTTATTTAAGAAGCACTTTTGGCAACACTATATTTTATTGATTGTAACACTTTTTAAGCTATATTTTAGTAACACAAAATTATATAACTACCATTAAATCATGTCAAAGATTTATTTAATTAATTAATGTCACCAAATCTAAAAATTGTAGACATCATGTACTGCTTTTTTTTTTAATCTGAATTTTTGTTTTCTTTTTTACAAAGTATTTTAGTTTTGCTTTTATTTTTTTATTTTTTACGAAGGCAATTAATTCCGTCTTAATACCGGAAAGCGGAAAATGCGAATGTATATATTTTATTATTATTATTTATTTTTTACTAATCTGAGACCTATTTCATCGTTAAACCTTTTTATTTTTTATTATTTTTACTTTTTAAAAAAACATTGCCATTGAAAATTGATGTTGTCCGTAATTAGTTAGGAATTTTTTCCTACGTCGGTAAATTATTTTTTTGTTATTTTCTTTATTATTTAATTTTTTTTGTTAGAACTTTTTTATCTCACTTAGGTAAATTAATTTTATATTTTTATATATTTTTATTTTTACCGATTGAATATTTATGAGTCGGTAAATTTATTTTATATATTTTTGATATTTTTAATTTGTTGTGTCCATTAATATATAATATAATATGATTTCAAACTATATACTATACAATATTGTTGGTCCCAGGGGTGTGAGTGTAAGGTTTAGAAGGAGGGGGTTGAATAAACCTTACCAACTTTTCGATTTAGCCTTTTTAAGTATTCGAGTTAATACTACACGTTGTGTCTTGGTGGACGGACTAAGTTAGTTAATCGGTGGAGTTAGTCACTCAAATGCACTGGGATCGAGCCGTGATAGAATAACTCACCAAGTTAAGACTAAAAAGACTTAGCTCAACTCGTGGTTTATTTTCATGGAAGACTTAACACCCTTAAATTTGGTTCGATTTGATTTAATACTTGGTTTTAGCACTTAGAGATTATCAAGTGGATATCAAATTTATCAAAGAGAGTTAAACAAATAAGATGCGAGGAATTAAAGTCTTTGAAAATGTAAATGACACGATAAGTTTTTATAGAGGTTCGAAGATGGGGTAATTCTTCTACTCCTCTCTTCTCCAACTCCTCGGAGGAATCCACTAAGTATTGATCGGATACGAGTGGTAATGTCCCGATACAAGTCTTGATCACACAAACTAACTTGATCCTTTGGGACTCGATCCGAGATGCCTTGGTCACGCGGTGGCTTCTCGTGCGACTCGGCTTCTTCACAGGCGCACCTTGCTACTACAGACCCACTTGCTCAAGCTTCTTGGATTTGATCACGAAGCCCTCCAAAAACTTGAGACTGGTTCGACCTTGAACCTTCCTACAATCCTCCGTGGAATGTAGACCCCTTGATTCTTCAAAAACTTCCTCTTCAACCGATTGAAGTTATCTTTCCTTCACAGTGAATGTTGGATTGATTTCCTTCGTAATGTAGGCTTGAGGATTAATCTTGAATGTCTTGAGAATATTTTAGGTTCTGATTCAAATGTTTGCTTGAATGTTCGTGGTTCACGTAACCTTCTCTCGAGTTATTCCTCGGCCTTTTATAGTGATCTTTCAAAAATCATGCATTGAAGAGATAGGCTTATTTTTGAAAGTCACTTGTGGTCGTTGGCTTGTCTTGTTGCGATCCTTGGAAATTCCATTTCCTCGTATGAATGATTCTTGACTTTTTCGTAGTTCGACATGGTGCGATGCTTCCCATTGGTTTATTCCTTTTGCACGCTTCGAACTGAGCACTCCAAGAAAGGTAGTATGGAAGTATTACTTGTTTAAGTAATTCTCTTGATTTCTATGCAACGGATCTCTTTCGGTTGTCTTGACTTAATCGCATTTTCTTCACATCCCCATGTGACTTGAGTCGACTTCCAATAATTTGATGACTCTTTCTCAACACTTCAACCTTGAGACTTGGTTTGTCTTGAGTTGACTTGATGATTCTTTACTCACCGCATCTCACCGCACCTTCATCGAGTTCCCGTCTTCTCTTCTTTGCCATACTCACTTTGTCTTTGCAATGAGTCTTCCTTCTAGTCTCCGAGTTGTCTTCTTGCATGTTTAGGCATAGGCGACTTAACTCAAATTTTGACCAACCCTATCTATTACAATGCGAGTTTACAACAAAAATGGGGTGCCAACTTCCTATTCTAAGTTTTACATGGCATTCATCAAAATCTACAAAATAATTTCCCAACAAATATAAAATTTGATATATAGAGTGTGTAATATAATTTAATACAAATATTACAAAATATAATCTTTATTATATAAAATATATTATATATACATATAATATATATGTGTTTGTGTGTATGTGTATGTAGGTCCCACGGGGTGTGAGTGTAAGATTTAGAAGGGGGTTGAATAAACCTTACCAACTTTTCGATTTAGTCCTTTTAAAACGTTCGAGTTAATATTTCACAACCGAGTTCTTGATGGACAGACTAAGTTAGTTAATCAAGAGAGTTAGTCACTCAATGACTCGAGCCGCTGATAGAATAACTCAAATTTGATCAAGACTTAATTCGACCGTGATATATTTTCAATGGAAGACTTAACACCCTTGAATTTGGTTAAGTTTTTTTAATACTTGGTTTTAGCACTTTGTTGATTATCAATTGGATAGCAAATTTATCGTGAGATATTAAAGTAATATGCGAGAAATTAAAGAGTCTGAAATGTAAATGACACAATAAGTTTTTATAGAGATTCAAGATGGGGTAATTCTTCTACTCCTCTCTTCTCCAACTCCTGGAGGATTCCACTAAGTATTGATCAATATACAAAGTGGATAACAATCCGTATACAAGTCTTGATCACGTAGGCCGACTTGATCCTTTGGGACTCGGGCCGAGATGCCTTGGTCACACAAAATTCGCTTCTCGTGCGACTCGGCCTTCTTCACAGGGCACTGTCTTGCTACTACATCCCACTTGCCCAAGCTTCTTGGATTTGATCACGAAGCCCTCCAAAAACTTGAGACTGGTTCGACCTTGAACCTTCCTACAATCCTCCGTGGAATGTAGACCCTTGATTCTTCAAATGTTTCATCTTCAACCGATTGAAGTCGTCTTTCCTTCACATGTGAGTGTTGGATTGATTTTCTTCGTAATGTTGGCTTGAGGATTGAACTTGAATAACTTGAGAGTAATTTTTGGTTACAATTCGAATGTTAGCTTGAATGTTCGTGGTTCGAGTAACCTTCTCTCGGAGTGATTCCTCGGCCTTTTATAGTGATCTTTCAAAAATCGCCCGTTGAAGAGATATGCTTATTTTTAAAAGACACGTGTGGTCGTTGGCTTGTCTTGTTGCGATCCTTGGAATTGACATTTCCTCGTATGAATGATTCTTGACTTTTCGAGTTCGACACGGGTGCGAAGCTTAGCTTCCCATTGTTTTATTCCTTTTGCACGCTTAAGGACTAAGCACTTTAAGAAAGGCGATATGGAAGTATTACTTGTTTAAGTAATTTCCTTGACTTACGTACAACGGATCTCTTTCGATTACCTCGACTTGACGCATTTTCTTAACTTCCCCAGGTGACTTAGTCGACTTCCAATCATGGATGACTCTTCTGTCACTTCAACTTGAGACTTGGCTGTCTTGAGTTGACTTGACGATACTTCACTCGATTGTATCTCGGATGCACCTTGATCGAGTTCTATCTTCTCTTCTTTGCCACACTCACCGCCTCGCAATGAGTCTTCCTTCAAGTCTCCAATTGTCTTCTTGCATGTTTAGGCATAGGACGATTGACTCGACTATTTCGACCCATTTCTATCTATTACAATGCAATTTACAACAAAAATGGGGTGCCAACTTTCTATTCTAAGTTTTACATGGCATTCATCAAAATCTAAAAATAATTTCCCAACAATTTCCCCTTTTTGATGATGCCAAAACTTAAAACATTCATACAATCATTAAACAAGAAAGATACATACGGACAATGTAGAATCACGTAATGTATGCGTAGAATCAATCTTTTATTGATCATAACATTCTTGTTCTTTACACAAAATTGTTTACTGAGTGTATCAAAGCTAAACATAACTTAAGGTAATCATGCTTTTTCTATTTCTACGCAAGTATGGAACTTATACAATTTTTATTCGATGTACGTAAGACTTACATAAAGATGTATTTACATAGTAAAATACATGAAGGGTGGACAAAGAACACTTCATCTCCTTCGCTTACCTCCTTCTTTCCTCTTCTTGACTCTGTCATTTTCGACCTTTTTCTCTTCTTCTCATCTTCAAATTAGCCTTTTTTTTCTCATAAGCCTTTCGGGCACTTCATCTCTTCTTTTTTTTTCTTGTCTTTCCTCCCATAGCCGAGTTTGTCTTTTATTTTCTTCTTCAATCCTCTTCACATACTCAGCATTGTTTTTAGCCACTTGCGGGTTAGCTACTTAAATCGAATCCGGCCCAATAGATCCCTCCTTTCTTGCCGGATCTATGTACTCAATGTTTTTGGGCGAGAGATCTGGGCACAAACCTCTTCCTCCACCACGCTTCTTCCTCTTCCTCTGGGGCATGTCTTTGTCTTAGGGCCTTCTTTTTCCCAAACAGTGACTAGCGGAGTGACCAGCAGAGTGATCGCCGATGAGTCTGCTCACTCTGTCGGCTTCTTCACATAGTTTGAGACCTTTTTCCCAAGATAAAATCCCAGGCTTGAGCCATGGACATATTTGCGAAGTAACCTTCAGATGCGAGCGTCTTGAATTCATCAACAGATCTTGGCTCGGTTCCGACATCTGAAATGGCATAGGTGTCTCTGTCTATTGGAATGCCTCCATGTTGTTTCAGAATATCCATAACTCGGGCATCCATCTTTCCTTCCACTTCCTTCATCCCTGCTTCAACTATCTTTCTCTTTTCAGCCATGGGTACTGCAGAGTGTTGGAGTGGCAGAGTCACTGGGAGTTTGCTGATGATATCAGCTGTGACAAGACCTTGTTGGGGGTTCTAGCAATCATCAAGGTCATATCTTTCGAACCTTCCCCCTCAACAGATTTTCCTTTCTTCTCTCTTCTCTCTTCCCTCAGCTGTCTTTCCCTTCACAATTGCGTCCTCCTTTTTCACCTTGGATCCTTTCAATGCCTTTAGGTATTCCTCTTCCCCCCTTTTTGGCATCATCAAAGGAGAGAGAAACCCCGAAACAAGCTAGCAATCATGAAGTCTAAGCGGCCGATAGGTGAGTTATGCTTCAATCTGGCTGCGGAGTATCTTTGCACGAAATTCGGAGCGGGTGGCGTTGGATTCAGCTGTTACCAGCTTCATCTCAGCCATGAGGAGGCTGAACTTCCGATCCATGTTCTCCTCTACGCGCAGGAGCTCTTGCTTATTATATTCACGCAACAGCTGCATCTCTGTGGTGTGAGATTCATGCATTCGTTCGATGTTCTCTTGCATTCTTGTCTTCGCATCAGCATTCTCAGCCCGCCAGACTAGCAATTTATTGAACAATGTCCTGAAATATCGAGCTTGTTCTACGCGCATTGTCTGCTGTTGTTGCCACCATTCCCGGATCCTGACAATTATGCCTCGCAGATCGGCAGTAAGGTTTGCGTCTCGTTATCCAACCTCATGTCCAAAGGAGGCCTGGTGCCTCTCCATCTTTTCTATCTCTGCTGTCACTGCTCTCACCAAGGCGGCCAAACATCAAAGTCAAAGTCTCAGGGATGATGGTGTCTGTTGGAATAACGAGGATCGGTTTATGGAAGTGTTCTTGATCTCTAGCTGATTCTTCAGGAAGGTCAGGTACTTCCAGAGAGAAGGGAAATGATTCTACAAAAGGATCATCACGGGCAACGGGAATCTGCTCAATGACAACTTGTGCTTGTGAAGTTCCCGGTGGAGTCGATCCTGCTGCAGCTTGAGGAGCCTGCGCAGTTGACTCTGTTTCAGCTGTGTTCTTTGTGAAGTTGACCCAAGCTTGCTGAGCCTCACTGTCTTAACAGCTTCATCGGTCTCACCTGGTTTTTCCACATGAGTTGACCGGTCCTCGGCCATATCGAGCGTGATTGGGCGATGATGAGATTTCCATGGGTGGCTCATCATCAAAATTAAATGTTTGGCGAGTAGCCTTAAGGTCAGACTTACTCGTGCTTGGAAGAACATCCTCAGCTGAGTCTTTTGGATCGGCAATAGGGGATGACTCAGCTTCGTCTTCACCTTCAGATCCCAGAAAGGTTACATCAGGGTTGTCTTGGGAATCGTGAAGAGCACTTATCTCCTTTTCAGATGGATCAATGATAGTAGGAGGGATGTTCTGTGCGTCCGTCTCTTTACCCCGGAAGTCTCAACCTCCCGTTGGCCTTCATTACCTCCTACGATCTCAATCTGCAGCCGAGGCCTTGGATGGGGCCCCTTCGACAGTGTCACCCGTGTCTTTGGGTCTTCGAGGTGGCATCCACTGGAGTCTCAACTCCATGGATTGCACTTTCATGCCAGTGTTAAGTCCCAGGCGCTTCCTTCCTCGTGCCTCGATCGCATCGCAGCGTCATTGGCTGCAGAGCGGTTGGCACTTCACCGAGACAGTCTTAACTCATCTGAGCCTCGTTAGTAACAACTTGCTGTGTGTTTCGAGTTGTTGTTCCTTCTCCACTTCGCCTCCGAGATTCGTTGTGGAGTCACCGCAACATCCTCCGACCTTGCTTTGCGGAGGGAGTTTCCCCTTCACCGGCACACCACCGAGTGACAACTTGGAATGGGGGCACTCGTCTCTGACTTCCGGCTATTCCCTTTGAGTATTCAGCCGTTGGGCGGTGGTAAGACACCTTTATTAGGGGTTGGCTCGACTCGGGTCCCCACAATCCCGTTTCATCGCCAGTTCCTTTATCATCTTCTTCGAGTGAGTCAGGAAGTGGTGGCAGCGACGAAACAAGAGCAATATGCTTTGCACCACTCCCATCGGATTAATTTCCAATTGTGATGTGGAAGACTCCCCTGTCCTTCCAACAATCGTTGCTCATGTAGGGACCTGGATTCCCGCATGGCTTGTTGCATCTCCGATTCTTCTATAGCGGCAGCAGGTCCGATCCTCATCACTCCCGGAGAGAGAATGTCGAGATGAGGATGTGTATGATCGTGGTTCCATAAAGGGACAAATCGGCCTTTTCACGAGCCTCGGCTTCTCTCGCGCCTCTCATTCTCCTTGTCCTTGAAGATCTCAAGATATCTATGCGCTTTTCTTCATCCAGTTGCTTGGACCACATTGGTCAATCCAAGAAAGTTCAATAGTTCGTCTTCTTCTTCAATGAATTTCGGTCTTTGGAACTGTTCCTGGATCGACTCGCTTCCATTTCTCCATTCTCGCAGACGATTTTGGATGTCCGGATATGGTGGGGATAGGATCATCACATCATCATCCTTGTCATCTTCTCCTGTTGTCCCTCATGCTCGGGGGATTGAGGGTAGCAAACTTTGGTGCTCCACACCCTCGGAGTGTCTCATTGCGGGAGGGGATACAACCCTGTCAACAAGAAAGTTTGCTTTCTCAATTTTTTTCTGCCTCGGTTGTTTCTCGACATTGTGTGTCTTCAATGTGCCTCTGCTGACGGCCAAAGCAGACTTGGTCAAGTTTCATCAATGATTTCTCGAGACTCTACCTCTTGGCGATTTTTCCTATTTTTTCACCAATAGCGGACTCGGCCCGGTTTCTCAAGCTCGGGCGCTTGAAGAGTCTTCTTTTTTAGTCCTTACCGAGGGGATTTCTGCTCGGATAAGGTTTCTTCGAGTCCTGGGCGGCGGGGGTCGATGTCGCTTTGCCTTCTTCTCAGGAGTGGCCGTCTCGGCTTATAGGTTCTCCTTTTCTTGACAACCGGAGAAGGTATTTGAGGTTTTTCTCCGGCAAGCGACTACGCTGGGCGGGAGACACGGCCGCGGGCGGTGACTTCGGCCGTAGGGGGCATCTTTTGTTTTCTTCTTCTTTCTGCAGGGCGTTAGCTTTTCTTAGCATTTTGCAGTGGGCGACCTTCTTCTTCCTGGGAGAGGATGAGACACAAATTGTTTCTTCAGACCACCGATTCCCCTCACTGTGTCGGCTCTCTTTGCATATGCTCTCTTCGTCGCTCTAGGAAAGGTTAGATCGGAACATCTTCTTGTTTACATGGAATGCCTTTCCATGTCGAAGAGGAACTCCTTTTACTTCCATCATCCACCATTCACCAGGCCGCACTTAGGAACCTCCAAACGTACCATCCTCCTTGAAGGATTTATTCCCAATATTCTCGCGAGTCTGCTGTATACAAACTCACCCAATTCACCTTCTTTTCTTCAATGATAGCGGCCATTACGATCAAGATAGCTTTGGACAAAATTGGTCAAAGCTTCCAAATTTGATGTCTATGCATTTGGCAACAATGTCCAAAGAAATTTGTGGTAGTTCTCTTTCAACAACTTCTTGTTAGTCATGTAGACCACCTTCGCAAAGACAATCGGACTTGGCTACTTCCTTCCAAGCGGCGGCCAGGTTAACATCGTTTTCATAAATCTCCGGCACTCCTTCCGCCCGGCGGAAATGATGTTCTCGCGGATCCTCGGCGATAATGGTGAAAGCTTTTCCGTGAACAGAGGACTTGATGCCCTCATCGTGAACTTTAGCGTTCACGTAGAATCTGTGCGACCTCTTCTTCCACGTAGGTCATCGGAAACTCCATCGTCAAAAACGGTTTCAACCCGGACTTTTCCAACTTCTCGTTATCTTCTTCACAAGGGTGTCGTAAGACCCCTGTTTGATTATGCCGTCGAAATCCACAAAGAGACCCAGTGTGGATTTGCTTTCCCAACTTGATAAAATCATGAGTAGATGCCATTTCTCGATGTTTTACCGAATGAAACTTTGAGAATGAACTTAAGAAATTGTAGGGTTTTGAGAGAAAATTTCTTTCTTTGCCTTCGAGAGAGATGAACAGTTTTGGTAAAGTGAGAGAAAATCGGACGAAATAGTATAAGTATGGGTTATGAAAGGGCGTGGGGTGGTTTTTGAAATTTGATCAAGATCAACGGTTCGATTTTGTACGCCAATTTACATTTAATCTCTCGTATTTAATGCGACAAAGATTTATATCCAATCATAAGCTTTGTGTGCGACTTTTTTGATACACGTCATAATTATCTTGACGTCATTCTTAAAAACATTCCCGCTTAGTAAAAATGATTTGCGTTTTTGTCACTTTGCTCATAAATGACTCACTTATTCCTTAGCCGATTTAACTCTTGTCTCTTTGCACATAGATACTCGGTGTTAGCCAACTCGGTCGGTGATTCTCCGACACTGGTGATTTACTTAGGCGATTTAAGAGTTCACTCTTTTTCATCTTTTTCGTGTTCCATCTCTTTTCTTTGAGTCTTCCGAATGTCAACTCAGCTCAATTAACCCCAATTCATGTTTGAGTTCTTCAAATCTTGATTCACATAATGGTTTTGTGAATATGTCGCTAATTGCTTATCGCTTGAGATATATTCCAAGGTGATGTCATTCTTTTCAACATGATCTCTTATGAAGTGATATCGACATCAATGTGCTTTGTTCTTGAATGCAACACATGATTTTGAGTGATTGCAATTGCACTTGTGTTATCACACATAATTGGAATTTCCTTTTCTTCAACCTCATAGTCTCTCACTTTGTCTCATCCATAAGACTTGGGCACAACACTTCCTTCCGCAACTATGTATTCTCGTCACTATGGAGGTAGCTATTGAATTTTGCTTCTTGCTAAACCAGAAATTAGCCTATTTCAAGCATTTGACATGTGCCGAGGTACTCTTCGTGTCAACTCTACATCCAAAGATAATCGAGTCCGAGTAACCAATTAGCTTGAATCCACCTTCCTTTGGATACCATAAGCCAACTTCTTGGCTTCCTTTCAAATATATCTCAATATTCTCTTGCCGCAATCATGTGGCTTTCTTTTGGAGCAGATTGAAATCTTGCACATACACCTACAACAAAGGTGATGTCCGCCTCGCTTTTTGTGAGATAGAGCAATGATACAATAAGTGCTCAGATCCGGTTTGATCTACTGAGCTTGCCATCCGCATCCATGTCCATTTTGACGATGTATTCATTGGTATTTTCACGTAAGACTTCTCTTCCATACCAAATTTCTTCATTAAATCTCTCGGAGTATTTTGTCGACTTATGAAGGTTCCATCCTTCATTGTTTCACTTGAGTCCAATGAAGAATGTCACTCTCCCCATCATGCTCATTTCAAATTTGCTTTGCATAAGATTTGAGAATTTATCACACATGCTCTTTGTTTGTGGATCTAAAGATGATGTCATCCACATATATTTGAACAAGCAAAGATACTCTTCCCATCTTGAATTCTCAAGAGTGTTCTATCCACTTTGCCTTTTGTGAATCCGTTCTCAGTCAGGAATTGTGATAATGTATCATACCATGCTCTGGGTGCCTGTTTCAATCCATATAAAGCTTTCTTGAGTTTGTATACCTTATCTCCAAGAGTCTTCTCGCTCAAATCCTGGAGGTTGTTCAACATATACTTCTTCTACCAATAATCCATTAAGGAATGCACTCTTTACATCCATTTGATATACAATAAAGTTCTTGTGAGTCTGCATAGGCAAGAAACATCCTTATGGCTTCCAATCTTGCCACAGAGCAAAAGTTTTATCAAAATCTATTCCTTCTTCTTGGCAATACCCTTTGGCTACCAATCTTGCTTTGTTTCTCACCACAGAACCTTCCTCATTCATCTTGTTTCTGAACACCCATTTAGTGCCAATAACATTTTGATGGGTAGGTCTTTGAACCAATTCCCACACTTTGTTCCTTTCAAACTCGATTCAACTCTTCTTGCATGGCTTGAATCCAATGTGTGTCATCCAAAGCTTGTGACACATCTTTTGGCTCTATTTGTGAGATGAAGCAAGTGAATATAGCTTCTTGTTGAGTTCGATCTGGTTTTACACCTTCTCTTACATCTCCAATGATTAGTTCTCGTGGATGGTCTCTCGGCCATCTTACATCAGGTTGGAGTAAATTAGCCGGATTTAGTCGTCTTGCAAAATTTGTTATTTTGATCACTCTCTCATCATTACTTAGTCGCAGATTTTCCAAATTGCCTTTGAGACTCACTATCTCATCTTCATCCGGACTTATAATTCCAAATTTCTTGACTTCAACATAGGGACTCTTCGCATCGTTGGTTGATTCAAATTTTATCACCGACTCTTCAATGTCTTCTCTATTTACATTGGGTTCATCAAACACCACATGGATGGATTCTTCTCGTAACCATTGTCCTCTTGTTGAGCACTCTGTAGGCTTTGCTTTCACCGAGTATCCTAACAAGATACATTCATCACTTTAGCATCAAAAGCCTTTAAATTATCTTTGCCATTGTTATGGATGAAGCATTTGCATCCAAATATTCTAAAATATGCAACATTTGGCTTTCTCCCCGTCCACATTTCATAGGAGTCTTTGTCACCGCCTGTTTATCATGCATCTATTTTGAGTATAACATGTTGTGTTTATTGCTTGACCCAAAATCTTTTAGCACCCTGTTTCACCTAACATGGTCCTTCTGCTTCTTTGAGAGTTCTATTCCTTCTTTCTCGCAACTCCATTCTCACAGGAGTCCTTGTCAGAGATAATTCATGACCAATACCATTTTCAATACAAGATCGAGTTATTATACCATTGACAAACTCGGTTCCTCTGTCGATCTTATTTTGATAATGGTTTGACTCTTCTCATTTTGGATTCTCGCTCATCACCGTGGTAGTTTCTGCAGAGTTTCTTTCTACTTACACATGAATATTGTCCATGTATATCTTGAGTAGTCCTCTACTACCACCAAGGTGTATTTCTTCCCACTTATGCTGGCTGGTTTAACTGGACCAAATAGATCCATATGTAGCAGGTGCAATATTCTTGTTGAAGATGGACATGTCTTTTCTTTGAATGATGATTTGATCTGTTTTCCCATCTGGCATGCATCACATATACTCTCCTTCTTGTATACTGAGTCTGGAAGTCCTTCCACAAGATTACTTCTTGCAAGTTTGTTAATAGTTTTGAAGTTCAGGTGACTTAGCTTCTTGTGCCACAACCAACTTAATTCACCATTGTGCTCTTTGCTAGCGGACAAGTGCTTGGTGTTGCAGTTGACCAATCTACCACATACATGTTCTTTTGTCGGCATCCTTGCAACACTATTTCATTAGTTTCAGTGTCCTTGATTTGGCATACACCCATATTGAATCCAACATTGTAGCCTTTGTCACAGAGTTGACTTATGCTTAGCAAGTTGAAATTGAGGCCTTCAACATATGCAACATCCGTAATTTCGATCCATTTTTCTTGATGGATCCAATGCCTCTTATTTCTCCCCCCGAGCTTCATTTCCTCCGAATATGACTTTTGCACCTCTAACCTCTTTGAATTTTGATAGATTTTTCTTGCTTCCTCATGTGTCCGGAACAACCACTATCCATGTACCAGGTTCCTTGGCACTCACCGCTCCTTGAACTCGCAATCAAGGAAATTAGGTTTTAGGTACCCATACTTGCCTGGGTCCCGAGGGGTTAGTATTGTAAGATGATCCAACCAACCAATAGCCACATGATTTGACTCTAAGAGGTTGCCATCTATCGATGCCATAATCATATTTAATTTTGGCAAATTGCTTGGGGTTTTAGGTTCATACAACTGTCTCTTTTGTCTGTATGCTGTGCATGTGTTTTAGCAATTGCCTTCTTTGGGTAGTTTTGATATCTCTGAGTGTAGTACCTAGGTGCATATGTGTGTTGATGATAGCTCTTATGCCTTTGGAATGGCCTTTGCTTGAGTTCTGGCCTTTGCCACTTAGGCTTATATTCCATAGGTCTTTGCCGATAGTTCACACTATTCCAATCGGCCTTGCCTGGTACTTTCTACCATTCCCATCATATGTGTTTCTTTTATAGACCTTCTGGGGCTTTTGGTAGCTCTGTTTCTTCTTTATAGAGTATCTCCTGTTTGGAGTTTGCTGAGGAACTCGGCTGGATTTCTTCTCAGCTGTCCTCTCATCATACTCAATCAATGGCCGTTTTCCTTTTCCTTTATAACCAAGGCCGCTTTGCTTGTGATTGTGCTTTGGAATCAATGTGCGTGCACCATTTGGAGTTTTGATTTTAGAGATGCTTCATTACTTGAAGATCCTTTTTCCAAAATCACTTTTGGAGCTTGACATAGTACGGAGGAATTAAATCCTAAGCCTGTCTTATCTCCGCATTCTCTTTGACTCATAATAAGATCATCCAAGGATTTAGATGCCTTAGTGAATGAGAGGCAATCACATTTTTGAGGTCATTCTCCTCTTTTCTATAGCAGCTATCTCTGCTATTAACTTAGCCTTTAGACTTTTATTCTCATCAACTATTTGACTTAAAGTACTCGGCT
Source organism: Rehmannia glutinosa (assembly GCA_016081115.2). Taxonomy (NCBI): domain Eukaryota; kingdom Viridiplantae; phylum Streptophyta; class Magnoliopsida; order Lamiales; family Orobanchaceae; genus Rehmannia; species Rehmannia glutinosa. The sequence continues at coordinate 71,176,316 of CM071924.1, read as the reverse complement.
CCTTAGTCACCGTGAGTTTTGCTCTTAAGTAGGCAAGTTTTCCTCATTTAGTAGTGTGTGTGAGGATTTAATGTATTCAAAATCTTTCATCATTTTGCCTAATGAATCATAAAGATCGTTGGGTGATGAAGTGTGTGTGTCACAATCACTATCACTAGTATCCGAGTGTGATGAGTTAGAGTGTACCTCATTTTATTGGTCGTCGTTGGTTTTGTTCTTTAGCCATTGGGGACAGATCAAGGCTTCTTCTTCAGAGTCACTTGAGTAGTCACCACTACTCTCCGAGTCTGCGTTGTCTTTTGACTTGACTGTCTCAAGATAGTTTCTGCAGCCAACATTGCCTTTCTCTTTTCCCTGTCTTCTTTCTCTCAAGACTTTTCTTTCCTCTTCATTCTTGTATTTGTTGACTACAGGATATGGGCATTCAATGGCATAGTGACCGGGTTGCTGCGGTTCCAAAGATAGATTTTCAACTTTTTGATCAGCTTATTTCCATCCTTGGATTGTCGGCTCTTTGATATTCAATTTTTGATGCTCGCTCTCTTTGGGTGGTCTTTCTTCCTTGACTTGGAGGAGCCGAGTGTCTTCTCGGAGGATTCACCTTTGCTTCTTTTGTAATTCTTATTGAAGAACTTGTTAAACCTTTTAACCACCAAAGATCTCCTCTTGGTCAATGACTTCTTTGACCTCGACTCTTTTCCATCTTTAACAATTAGAGCAAAATTGCTTTGGGCACAATCAACCTTTCCTCTTGGTCTTTTCTTCTCGGCCAAATTCGTAGGCTTTGAGATCTGAGAATAGCTCATGGTTGGATGTCTTTGATAGGTCCATGGAATGTCTCATGGCCATGACTTTCATATCCCACTCAGTTGGGAGACTTCTTAGAATCTTCATACACATTTCCTTTTGTGTATATTCTTTTCCAAGTGCAGATAGCTCATTGGTAATTTCTGTGAACCGAGCATCCAGTTGATCCAAGGTTTCTCCTGCAAACATCTTAAAGTTTTCAAATTTTTGTACAACAACAGATAGTTTATTTTCCTTGATTTGCTCTGAGCCTTCACAAATCAAGGTTAGCTTGTCCTAGATTTCTTTTGCCGTTTTGCATGATTTGACTTTGTTGAACATGGCTTTGTCCAAAGTTTTGTAAAGAATGTCCTTGGCCACATTGTCCAAGTTATATCTTTTCCTGTCATCATTTGTCCATTCAGCTCTTGGTTTTTCAACCATCACCGTCCGGGAGCAACATCCTCTTCTCCTTTCACCGCAGCTCTCCTTGCACTGTGTTCACTTTTAAGATTTGGAGTGGCCCATCTTCTATTACTATCCACATTTCATCGTGTAATGCTGATAGATGAGCATGCATACGAATTTTCCAATCATCAAATTCTTCAATTGTGAACATAGGGATGCGTGTCAAATTTGCTTCCATGATAATAACTTTGCTGAATAAAAGAGTTTTGGAAGATCAAGTGCTAAAACAACCTTTAAAAAATTTGGAGATCTAGTTCGGTGACCGATCTTTGATGGCTCAATGAACCAACCGCTCTGATACCACTTGTAGGTCCCAAGGGGTGTGAGTGTAAGGTTTAGAAGGGGGTTGAATAAACCTTACCAATTTTTCGATTTAGTCCTTTTAAAACGTTCGAGTTAATATTTCACAAATTGAGTCCTTGATGGACAAATTAAGATAGTTAATCAAAGAGTTAGTCACTCAACGCACTGACCGAGCTATTGATAGAATAACTCAAATTGTTTTGACTAAAGACTTAACTCGACCGTGATATATTTTCAGCGGAAGACTTAACACCCTTGAATTTGGTTAAGTTTGTTTTAATACTTGGTTTTAGCACTTTGTTGATTATCAATTGGATAGCAAATTTATCGTGAGATATTAAAGTAATATGCGAGAAATTAAAGAGTCGAAATGTAAATGACACAATAAGTTTTTATAGAGGTTCAAGATGGGGTAATTCTTTTACTCCTCTCTTTCTCCAACTCCCCGGAGGAATCCACTAAGTATTGATCAATATACAAAGTGGTTAACAGTCCAGATACAAGTCTTGATCACGCAAAATGACTTGATCCTTTGGGACTCGATCCGAGATGCCTTGGTCACACAAATGGCTTCTCGTGCGACTCGACTCGCTTCTTCACAGGGCGCCTACCTTGCTACTACATCCCACTTGCCCAAGCTTCTTGGATTTGATCACGAAGCCCTCCAAAAACTTGAGACCGGTTCGACTTGAACCTTCCTACATTCCTCCGTGGAATGTAGACCCCTTGATTCTTCAAATGTTTCCTCTTCAACTGATTGAAGTCGTCTTTCCTTCACGGGTAAGTGTTGGATTGATTTTCTTCGTAATGTAGGCTTGAGGATTGAACTTGAATAACTTGAGAGTAATTTTTGGTTACAGTTCGAATGTTAGCTTGAATGTTCGTGGTTCGTAACCTTCTCTCGCAGTGATTCCTCGGCCTTTTTATAGTGATCTTTCAAAAATCGCCTGTTGAAGAGATAGACTTATTTTTAAAAGACACTTGTGGTCGTTGGCTTGTCTTTTTGCGAGTCCTTGGAATTGACATTTCCTCGTATGAATGATTCTTCAACTTTTCGAGTTCGACACAGTGCAAAGTGCTTCCCATTGGTTTATTTCTTTTGCACGCGTCGGGATCGAGCACTTTAAGAAAGGCAAGATGGAAGTATTACTTATTTAAGTAATTTCCTTGACTTACGGCAACGGATCTCTTTCGATTATCTCGACTTGATCGCATTTTCTTAACTTCCCCAGGTGACTTCGAGTCGCCTTCCAATCATTAGATGACTCTTCCGTCACTTCAACTTGAGACTTGGTTGTCTTGAGTTGACTTGACCGATACTTCACTCACCGTATCTCGCTTGCACCTTCGATCGTTCGTCTTCTCTTCTTTTTTGCCACACTCACCGCCTCGCGCAATGAGTCTTCCTTCAAGTCTCCATTGTCTTCTTGCGGAGTTCAGGCATAGGCGACTTGACTCACTCGACCAGCCCTATCTATTACAATGCAATTTACAACAAAAATGGGGTGCCAACTTTCTATTCTAAGTTTTACATGGCATTCATCAAAATCTAAAAATAATTTCCCAACAAAGTATATATAAAACAAAGCAAAAGTTGTAATAAGAATCAACTTAGCTTAGTGGCAAATTGCCACTTCCATACATAACAGGTCGTGGGTTCGAATCTACTTGGTGGCAAAAATAGTATTTCTACGAGTGCTACGAGAACAAGTGTTACATATGAATCTTATGTAACACCTTTTTGTAACATTTTTTTATTTGTAAAGTGTTACCAATTGAAAACTTAATGTAACACTTAGAAAAAGTGTTACTAAAAGCTAATAAAAGTGATACCTTAGACAATAGGTAGCACGGGCAAGTGTAGTAGCGCCATAAAAATGCTACATATTGTCTATAATAACATTTTATGGACATTAAGTAACATTTTTGAGTGTTACCTAATGTCATTTATGTTGTAGTGATTTTTCCTTTTTTGCTACATAGCTAATTAACTTTTATGTGTATATATAATATATATGATAGTTGTATCAAGTATTAAAGTAAAGATATATTTGTCATTATGGTATTTGTCATAAGTGGATAACAATTCTTGTCATTTAATTTTTTTAGTTATCAAAGTTTACATATATCCAACCAATTCACGTCCACTACAACATAAATGATATTAGGTAACACTCAATAAATATTACCTAATGGCCATAAAATGTTAGTATAGACAATATGTAACACTTTTATGGTGATGCACTTGCCAGTGCTACCTATAGTCTAAGGTATCACTTTTATTAGCTTTTACTAACAATTTTTTTAAGTGTTACATTAAGTTTTCTATTGGTAACACTTTGAAGCAATATTTCTAAAGTGTTACATGAATATTATGTAACACTTTTTGTAACAATTTTTATATTTGTAACACTTTAAAAAAAAATACTTCTACAATGTTACATATGAATTTTATGTAATACTTTTTTTGTAGCACTTCATAGAAATACTAATTTTTGCCACAAAGTAGATTCGAACCCACGACCTGTTATGTGTGGAAGTGACAATTTGCCACTAAACTAAGTTGATTCTTATTATAACTTTTGCTTTGTTTTATATATACACAGACACACACACACACACATATATATAAATTATATTATATGTATATATAATATATTTTATTTAATAAAAATTATATTATATAATATATGTATTAAATTATATTATACACTGTATATCAAATTTTATATTATATAGTATATAGTTTGAAAATCATATTATGTTATATATTAAAGGACACAACAAATTAAAAATATAAAAATATATAAAATAAATTTATTGACTAATAAATATTCAATCGGTAAAAATAAAAAATATATAAAAATATAAAATTAATTTACCGACAGATAAAAAAGTTCTAACAATAACAAAAAATTAAATAATAAAATAAATAATGAAAAAATAATTTACCGACGGAAAAATTGCTAAGTAATTACCGACAACATCAATTTTCAATGGTAATTTTTTTTAAAAAGTTAAAAAAAAAGGTTTACGATGAAATTGTTATCCGTTAGTAAAAATTAAAAAATAAATAAATAATAATAATAAAATATATACATGCGCATTTTTCGCTTTCGATTACGATGGAATTAATTACCTCGTAAAAATAAAAAATAAAAGCAAAACTAAAAATCATTGACATGATTTAATGATAGTTTTTAGGTTTGATGATTCATTAAAAAAAAAAGAGACGTCTATAATTTTTAGGTTTGATGATTTTTTTGTCTTCACCTATTTTGTGACATCAATTAATTAAATAAATCATTGACATGATTTAATGATAGTTATATAATTTTATGTTAGTAAAATATAGCCTAAAAAGTCTTACAATCAATAAAATATAGTGTTACCAAGATCATCGCTTTTAAATAAAGTTATACATATTTGCATTACAAAAGAAATAACAAAAAAGTGATACTTAAAAAGTGTAAATTATATAAAAGTGTTACATATTGATAAAAATGTTACCTATTTGCGTTACAAAATAAATAACAAAAAAAAAGTGATACTTAAAAAATGTTACTTATATAAAAGTGTTACATATAAGCGTTACATATTGATAAAGTCTTTTGCAAAAGTATTACATAAATATTGTAATGTAAGAAGTGTTACAAATATGTGTTACATATGTACCTTATGTAAAAAGTGCTACAAAATTTGTGTTACCTAAAGTCATTTATGTTGTAGCGGTCCAATGATAAGCTAAGAAGCACTAAATCACTAATTCCGAAAAGTGGTCGGCAAAGACATATTCACTACTTCTGACTGCCTTAGTTTCTTAATAGATAAGCTATTCATAAAATTAACTGATATACATCAAGCTCATAACTAGCTTAGAAAAGAAAAGAAGAGAAAATACAGACACGAGAGTACTCGTCCAACAGTTTCATCGTTTACCTTTCATGTGGTTTCTCTACAAATTCATTTAGGTAATATATCACCTATGCTATTCTATTTATGCTTGGATTTGAAAGTTGTTAGGCCTTGTTCCTTCGGTATTAACCTATGTACAATGTTAAAATTATGAACAATATTTAATGAGCTTAAGCTTTTATCCTGTTATTTAGGAACCACTAGTTAAATTCTTATACTTATTTAGAAATTTAAAAGCTTTGATTCTGATTATTAAATTGCTAGTTAATTCTTTTCTTTTTTTAATTTCAAATTAGGAGAATTAAGATACCAATATTGTACTTGAAAATTATATGATTTTAAATTGAGTTTTGCATTTTTGATATGTTAATAGGTCAAATTCCCGAAAAGGGGTCAAACAAGGCCAACTAGGCAAAGTCATCGAGATAAGGACACCACTTGTGAGTATAATATTTTAACCTGTTATTTGACTTGTGTGATTATATAATTGATATGTTCGAATAAATTGCTCACTTGTTTGGCCATATTGATTAGATGTTAGTTGCACTCTAATGTGAATTGTGTTTGATAAATGGTTTTATCATGATTTTGATGATTTTATTTTTATACCAAAACAATGTTTTTAAAGGTTGTCCAAATACTCCTAAATGATTTAAAATGATTTTAATATTTTTCGGAGTATTTCTTCAAGTTTATTTTCGACAAAATTGGACAACACTTTTAATGATTTTGTGTTAATGTGTTTTTACATCAAAACAATGTTTCTAAATGTTGTCAAAATACTCCCGATCGGTTTAAAATGTTTTTACTATTTTTCTGAGTATTTCTTGTAGTTTGTTTTCGATAAAAAATCGGACAACACTTTTATTTTGAGGCCAATCGGTCGCCTCTATAGGCAACCCGTGCACTGGAGATGTTTTTAGAATCGAAAAATGAGACGGTGTTAAAATTGACCAGGTCGACCGGTCGCCCTGAGCGCCGACCGTCCCGTCGATCGGTCGCCCAGGCGTCGACCGGTCCCTGGGAGTTAAGCTTTGAAACAGAACTCCCTGTTCTCTAATTTGGTCATGGTCGACCGGCTAAGCATGGGGTCGACCGGTCGGACCCCCCGTCGACCGGTCGCCTGTGAATGTGTATTCTTATTTTCAAACGTCTATTTGTGCGCGACCGGTCGCCCTATGGTTTGACAACAAAATTTTAAACGTTGTGCAGCAGACAACTTTTCCCTAATTTGTGGGATTGATTTCTAACAACTATATTCTTCATTTGTCTTGCATTTGTTTTTACAGATTTCAATCTCCCAGAAGGAGCCTATCATGTCCAAGACATCTTCTATAAATAGATGAAGAATTGAAGCACAACTATAAGAGAGAATACTACAACACAACAAGATACATTCAAGCAAACATATTTGTTCTTCATTGTTATTATTCTTGTTGTAATAGCCTATGGTCTTTCACTTTCACATCTTGAGGTCTAGGCTTATTTCATGATTACACTTGCACTCAAATTGTATTATTCATTATTGAGTTGTAATCTTGATTTTGGTCATCATTCAATACAAGATATCCTTGTGGAAAGAATATACTTGGGTGATCTAGGTGATAGGTGTTTCAAGAGTATGGTGCTCTTGAGGTGTTGAAGAATTTGGTATTCTTCAAGGTTGAAGATCGTGGTAATCCTCACAAGGCGCCGTTGGAGATGGTGGTAATCTTCAAGAGAGATTGTGGTAATCTTAAAGGTGGTGTTGTAGAAGAGTGTGGTGCTCTTCAAGGTGATGTTATAAGGGGTTGTATTAATTTTGGTAATTAATAAAATCTTTTTCTTTTTGAAATCCATCCCGACATATATCTTGGGGTGGTAGAGGATTAGGCCCTAGGTGGGTTGAACCTCTATAAATCGACGCTGTTATTTACTTCCCGCACCTTTACTATTGTCATGGCTTGTTTGATTCAAAAAGAGGGCATAATCGAGAAAATGAAGATAATCTATTCACCCCCTCTAGATTATCGTGAGCCGCTGACTTACAAGTGGTATCGAGCCAAACTTCTTTGGCAAGCTCGTTCCACATCGCGAGTAAAGAGGAACGATCATCGATTCGAATGAAGTCTACCTTCGGCGCCTCCACCACCAAGTCACCACTATTTGATTCCAAAAATTTTACATTTTGGAAAGAAAGAATGACTAGCTACAAGGTTGCGGATTCGATATTTGGAACACGATCGTCAAATGGAAAATACATTCCTATGATGGATACACTACACACCTCCAAAGGCTTCAAAGAGCTCAATAATGAAGAGAAGAAAATCATCTCCTTAAATGGTAAAGCTCTTACTATTATTTATTGTTCACTTACCATTTTGGAATATGTTCATCTTGTAGGAATTAAATCGGCTCATGAAGCTTGGAGAAAATTAGAACAAGTATATGCAAATGAAAGGAGTCACTCAAAAGCATCTACTTCTCAAATGGGTACAACCTCAAACCCAACAACATGGGATGAGCTTCCTACAACTTCCGACGATGATGAAAACGAACGCTGTCTTATGGGCTTCGAAGAAAACGAGGTAAGTAAACCTTCTACTTCCTATGATAATGAATTAATAATGATTATAGTGATTTGCAAAATGATTATGATGATCTTCAAAATGAATTCCAAAGCTTGCTTGTTAAATACAAAAATTTGAAAAAGGAATTCAATGCTTTGAAAGTGGATAAGGATAGCTTATTCACTTCATATGAATCACTTTCATGTGCTCACACCACCACTCTTGATAAGGTTAGAAACCTTGAGAAAGAAAATAGTACTCTTGTTGAGGATATTAATTGCATGAAAAAGGATTTATCAAAATTCAACTTGAGTACTAATAAAATGTCCAATATTGTTGATATTCATAATTGTGAAAATTTGAAACTAGAACTTGATCATAAGCCTAATGTTGTCAATCATATGAAAAAGGATCAAGTCTCTATGCATGTTGGTCATTATGCTCCTAGAATTACTACTTGTTTTTATTGTGGTAAAAAGGGTCACACGGTTAATACTTGTCGGGCTAGAAATAGCTCTAATTATTGTTGGAGACCTAAAAGTCTCAAAGCTAATCCCAAAGGACCCAAACACTTGAGGGTACCACAAAACAATGTCATATTAGGTACCCGACGGAATAATAATCGAGAAAAATTCATACCGCCAAGAAGACATCAAATGACCATCTTATTTGATCAAACGAGAAGATATCACCACAATGAATTTCCAAGAGAAAGACATTATCAACAAGGGAAGGACACAATCCTTGAAATGGAGAAATTGGAGAAATCATTATCAACAAGAAGATTTTCAAATGGGAAGACATCATCAACAAAGAGAACGGCATAACCCACGGAAATGGCGAAATTCGTGAAACCGTATCTCCCTATCTCTATATGCATTTTATCTTAGTATGACTGTCTTTTATTTGTGCCTTAATTGTCAAAATGAGTTTTCAAATATTTATTTTTAATTAAGGTCTTCAATATATATTTATATTTTTAAAATTCTTTGAAAAGAAGACCTTGCATGATGTTTTTAAAACTCTTGTGCATTTACTATGACTATTGTGATTTATCATGGATTTTTATGGCATAAGCTTATTTGTGATATATCTTTGCTATATGCCTATGTGTTTTTAAATATTTTGAAAAGGAGACCTTGTATATTTTGTTCTCAACTCTTGTGCTTTCACATAGACTAAGGTGCTTTTATTATCTCTTATGGTTTTATATAGTATAAGCACTTTTATAATTTCTCTTATTGCTTAGCCTACACTTGTATCATTATGTTTGTGCAAAACGTGTTTAAGAATTGTGTAGGACATATATATTTTCATCAATGGTTATTTTTCTCAAGAGAGGACCATAAAGATATCGAGATACGCTCACTATTGTTATTCATCTCATAGACTCGACATAATTTTTCCATATGCTTATGTGCTTGCTTTTCAAGATATTTCAAAGTATCTCATACAAGTGTCATTAAAAGAATTTTCGATTTTTGAAAAGGCACTATTCGATATAGCTTGTTTTATCCAAGACTTGTAAAGGATTATAGTTTGTTTTGATAAAAACATTTGATTTTCTCCTTATATCAAAATTATGCATTTGATTGCTCATATTCATTCTTGTCAAAACTATTGTTCAAATGCTTCTTTTAAATGAGGTCTAAATTATATGCTCTTGATTTTCGAAATTTCAAAAGAGACCTTATATAGCTTCCCATAAGCTTATTTGAACTTACATGTTTTATGAAACTCTTGATGATTTGTTTGAAAGCATAGTATGTGTTACTTATATCTCTATTATTCGATATTACTATGCTCTTGTGCCAAGATATCTTCTTAAGATTTTGCAGAAATTTTTGGTATATTGGAACAAGTTTGATGACCAAGGCAAGGTTAGTAGCTCAAGGGTATTGTCAAGAAGAAGGTATTGATTTTGATGATACATTTATACCCATAGCACGTTTTGTAGCTATTCACATTTTACTTGCCTATTCTTGCTTTAAGAAAATTTCAAACTTTACCAAATGGATGTTAAATCCACTTTTCTAAATTGTTTTACTCAAGAAGAAGTCTTTGTAAAACCTCCGGGGTTTAAAATATTTCTAGGCCAAATAATTTTTATAAAAGGCCTTGTATGGTTTAAATCAAGTACCCCGTGTATGGTATGATAGACTTAGCTATTTTTGCTAAATGGTTTTACAAGAGGTAAAGTTTATACTACTCTCTTTGTTTTTGAAAAAGGGCAAGATTGTTTATTTGTACAAATTTATGATATCATTTATGGTGCTACTAATGAATTATTGTGCAAGTTATTTTCTAAGTTGATGCAAGGTGAACTTAAGAAGATCATGATGGGGGAGCTAAAATTTCTTCATTGGACTTCAAGTTAAACAGTGCCAAGAAAGTGGTTATAATTCACAATCAAAGTATACAAAAGTACCTTTGAAGAAGTTAGGCATTGAAGAAGGAAGAATCATCTCAACCTCTATGGCTACCAATGTAAAGTTTGACAAAGGTTGAGAAAGGCATGTTGATTGACAAACATATTCGAGGTATGTTCACTAACTTTTCTTTTTCCCTTAGACTCGACATTTTCTATGCCTTATGTCTATATGATCGACTTCAAAACTATCCCAACGAATCTCATTAAAGTGCCGTTAAAAGAAAATTTTCAAATATTTGAAAGGCACTACTTATTATGAGTTGTTGTATCCAAAGTATTAAAACGTTCTTATTTTTTGGGATAACAAGTCCGGTATATATTATATGGATATTCGTATTCAAACTAAACATATTGAGATTCGATATATTTTTCTAAGGGATAGCGTTTCTAAAACAAAAAATTGAGATGTGTTTAAATCCGTCTCAAGGATAACTCGCGGATTTTTTTAATCGTTAACCGCCGAGTCTTTTACCTCATTTGGAGCTTGATTAAGACATAATGCATATTGAATGAGGTCTATGATTGCATTTTGCACGTTTTTAAAACTTAGGGGCGAAAAATCGGATTTTTGGATAAAATTTCGGAGTTTCAAAACAGAATCAACCAGGTGGGCTGCCAGGGTCAGGGTCGACCGGTCACCCATGCCCATGACCGGTCGCCCACTGTAGTTTTTTGGTTAAAATCGTCTCTGTTCTTATTTTCTGCCATTTTGGCTCATTTCACTCTATTTTTGTCCCCTTTGCAAATTTCACACACAATTCACTTCAAATGTGTTTTGTTGCATAATTTACACATTTTGGGGATTATCTAGCTCGTTTATCATCATTGTTATTCATCCTCACCGATTAAATGGTAAGAATTCTACCCCCTTATCTCAATTGGGTTGAACCCTTGAGAACTTGGCTTATATGTATATTTCTTGATGCAATTCTTATATATTTGTGTTGAGCATGATGATTGTTGATGGATGATATTTATAAAATTATTTTTGGTGATGAAAAACTTGGCTTGATTACATTTACAAGGGCTATATATATCTTCTTCAATTTGTTACGCCCGCCAAGTGTTCGATAATATGTTTCAATGAAAAATTCATCACATACATGATTCTCTCGTTTTCAAATATCTTATATATTTATAAAGATCATGTTTTGCTACTCAAATTAGCTTTCATAAGCTTCTACAAGTCGTATGATCGACTTTTTACTCCTATTTGGTCTATAAGTTTCAATGTTCAAATAGCTCGATACATAGGTTTAGTTGCGCACTTTGATATTATTATATGATGTTTTTATCGTGCTAACATTCTTTTTATAATTCCAAAGGGGAGAAATAGGTTATAAGCTTATTAGCTCAAAGAAGCTAAAATAAGCTCGAGATAAGAAGCTATAAGCTATGGCTTCTAAAAGCCATAAGTTGTGGATTATACTTAGCCCATTTGATGTATTATGGACTCATATTCTTGTATAATGATGTTTTGTTGATAGGGGAGCTTATAAGCTCTTGATACTTAAGATCAATATGTAAAAGCCGAGCTTTTAACTTTTAGTTGATTGCTTCTTTATTACTTTTGTTGTGCATGTTGATAGGGGGAGCTTTTGCTATATATGTTTTACATCTCTACTCTCATCCTTGTGATTATATTGGGTGGAATGTTGTCGCTCACAACGGATAGTTCTTTTTAACCGGTAAAATTGTTTAGTTTTAAAAATTGACCTCGTTAAAATTATTTTGGTTTGTAATCATCAAAAAGGGGGAGATTTGATAAATGGTTTTATCATGATTTTGATGATTTTGTTTTTATACCAAAACAATATTTTTAAAGGTTGTCCAAATACTCCTAAATGATTTAAAATGGTTTTAATATTTTTCGGAGTATTTCTTCAAGTTTATTTTCGACAAAATTGGACAACACTTTTAATGATTTTGTGTTAATGTATTTCTACATCAAAACAATGTTTCTAAATGTTGTCCAAATACTCCCGACCGATTTAAAATGTTTTTACTATTTTCGGAGTATTTCTTGTAGTTTATTTTCGATAAAAAATCGGACAACAATTTTGTTTTGAAGCCAACCGGCCGCCCTATAGGGCAACCCGTACCTGGAGATGTTTTTAGAATCAGAAAATGAGACGGTGTTAAAATTGACCAGGTCGACCGGTAGCCCTGGGCGCCGATCGGTCCCGTCGACCCGCCGCCCAGCGTTGACCGGTCCCCGGAGTTAAGCTTTGAAACAGAACTCCTGTTCTCTAATTTGGTCATGGTCGACCGCTAAGCATGGGGTCGATCGTCGACTTCGTCGACGGCCGTGCCGCCTGGTAAATGTGTATTCTTATTTTCAAACGTCTATTTGTGCGCGACCGGTCGCCCTATGGTTTGACAACAAAATTTTAACCGTTGTGCAGCAGAAAACTTTTCCCTAATTTGTGGGATTGATTTCTAACAGCTATATTCTTCATTTGTCTTGCAATTTTTTACAGATTTCAATCTCCTAGGAGGAGCCTATCATGTCCAAGACATTTTCTATAAATAGATGAAGAATTGGAGCACAACTATAAGAGAGAATACTACAACACAACAAGATACATTCAAGCAAACATATTTGTTCTTCATTGTTATTATTCTTGTTGTAATAGCCTAAGGTCTTTCACTTTCACATCTTGAGGTCTAGGCTTATTTCTTGATTACACTTGCACTCAAATTGTATTATTCATTATTGAGTTGTAATCTTGATTTTGGTCATCATCCAACACAAGATATCCTTGTGAGTATTCTTGTGGAAGGAATACACTTGGGTGATCTAGGTGATAGGTGTTTCAAGAGTGTGGTGCTCTTGAGGTGTTGAAGAATTTGGTGTTCTTCAAGGTTGAAGATTGTGGTAATCTTCACAAGGTGCCATTGGAGATTGTGGTAATCTTCAAGAGAGATTGTGGTAATCTCAAAGGTGGTGTTGTAGAAGAGTGTGGTGCTCTTCAAGGTGATGTTGTAAGGTGTTGTATTAATTTTGGTAATTAATAAAATCTTTTTCTTTTTGAAATTCATCCCGGATATCTTTGGGGTGGTAGAGGATTAGGCCCTAGGTGGGTTGAACCTCTATAAATCGACGCGTGTTATTTACTTCCCGCACCTTTACTATTGTCTTGGCTTGTTTGATTCGAAAAAGAGGGCATAATCGAGAAAATGGAGATAATCTATTCACCCCCCCTCTAGATTATCGTAGCCGCTTGGACTTACAAATTGTATGATTCTCTTTGGCGATATCGTGATGAAATTGAGATATATGATCTCTATGTGATGATATGGAAATGGAATTGAGATATGTGATCTCCACTGATGTTATTGATATGGAAATGAGATACGCGATCTCTACCGATGCTACTGATGAAATATGTGATTACAGAAAATGCATTCATCAGAGATTAATGGATTCTGTTATGGTCGCTAATGACCTTGAATCATGTGTTAAAGAATTACAAATATCCAGAAATTTTGGATTACAGAGTACCGTACGGCCACCCCGAGTTCACTGAACTCTACGTGAATTAAGAATTACAGAGTGTCATGGCCATCTTCGTGATCACGATTTATTTTTGGTATTAGTTGGCCCATAACAGCAAAAGAATATGATCAAGGATGTGCATTTATGTGTTTATGAATATTATGAACAAAGAGTGTGAAGAGGTTGTGATGATGTGCTTGTGTGATGTTAAATAACTTATTATTGGATTATACTTGCTGAGCTTGCAACTCACCAAATGCAATGTTGCCAATTTTTAGTTGTTGTAGATAAAAGTTGATCCGTGGGGTGTGATGGAAGTTTGAAGCATGGATCAAGGATCGACAGTCGGATTCCCGTCTTTCTCCCCTCGCCTCATCATTTGCATTTCATATAGGGAGTCTATTTTGATCCAGTATGTATATAAAAGGGCACAATCATTAATGTCCTATAATATGGATAAATGTGCATGCGTGAATTAGTGGTGTTAAATCTTTTTAAGTGAATGCTTCCGCTTGTGAAAAAGGGTTACAAATCATGATTAACATGTTAATATCTTGTGCAATGCAGCCGTGCTGCTTATGAACTACCATTTTATGCTATAAAAATACGTGTTACAAAGGTAAGGGTGTTACAGGAATCTCAAATAATGTAAGCATTTTGTTCTCTAGCTCTTCCTTTATTCATTTCAAAGATCGTATTTAGTTTGAGGTTGGGTGTAGAATAGATTTGATAACCATATACATGAAAAAAAAACCAATTCGAAATAAGCTCGAACAATCGCAAAATGTAACTAGACATCCGACTCGATGTCGAGTTACATCTAACTCGAGTTACAATTGACTCGATTTGAGTTACATGTAACTTGACATCGAGTTAGATGTCGAGTTACATATTTTTGAGTTACATGTTCAGATTTGAATTTTGTTTTATTGTCTGTTATTGTTGGTTTCGGATGGATGATGATAAAGTGATAATTGTCCATAGTGGTTTTTGGGATGGTAGTTTCTATAGGAATGGTGAGAAGTACTCATTTTTACGTCGTTGTGGACAATATCATATAGTGAGTTTGTGGATATTGTTCATAACGTTGTAAATGGTGATCGGCGTTTAAGTGAATACAAATTACACTATTTAATGCCAACCAAAAGGTTCGAGGTTAAGTCTTTGATTATGTGTGAATGGGATCTTCGACGAGTATCAAAGATCCCCGAATATTTGTGACCTTGCAACCAAAATATCATGGGATGGTGGGGAATTCGTACACCGAAAATAGCAATCCACATGGTTTTATGAACCTCATGGATGCTCAATCGTATTCATATGGTATCGACAGTCAATTCATGCCCTTAAATTCATATAATTCTCACTACGACATGAATTATATACATGGTCCACCACAGTGTATGCCAACCTATATGCAACATGATGCGCCCAATAATTGTCCAAGTAAATCTAGGACCTTGGAGCCTCAACCAATGTATGTGCAACATGTAGTGCCCGATAATTGTCCAAGTAAATCTCCTATATTGGAGCATCAAACGAGTATCAATAGTATTGATCATGTGGATTGTGATGATGATGATGATGGTGGTGGTGGTGTAGGTGGATTTAATGATAATTTTGGGCGGTATGATGATGTTGGGAGGTATGATGATTTCGGGGCGGTGGTCATTATGATGACCAAGATGACCAGATTTTGTTGGTGATCAAGATGAACAATTTGTTCCCGATGACCGTGAAGAGAATGATGGTGACACATCCGAGGAAGAAGATGACGATCCAGAGTACGACGTTGACAATGAATAGTCCGTCAATTGATTTATGATCACTTTGGATGGGAAAAAGATGACTATTTTGTTCTCGATAACCGTGAAGGGAATGATGTGAACAATGATATGATAATAGGAGATAATGACGAGCATGTTCTTCGGAATAGACGATTTCCAATCCATAAGGTACCTCCTGTTGATGCCAACGAAGTAGATAATGAGAACGCTGATCATACGGACCTCTCATTGGTTAGGTCTAAATATGCTTGGATGGCTCCTGAACGCCTTATCGATTCCGACCCGATTCAATCCCACAAGAACCACCTAACATTGAGCGTGACTTATTCAAAGGTGCGATTTGAAAGCAAGGAAGAAATGGTAACAAAGTTGGGCTTCTACCATCTGCGCACCATCGTGTGGAGTATAGGTTATGAGGTTGTTGGCAAACATAAAGGATGCACCTTCTTACTTCGTGCAAATTCTATCCAAGGAGGAAGTTTGAAGGTGACTAAATTCGAAAGCACCTCATATATGTGAAGCCAACTTAAGTAGACATGCTCCTCGACAATTGCCTTCAAGATTATTGGAACCCTGTTTGCGCCAAAACTACTAAAGGAGCCTAGGGATATTATTGCTGATTTGTCTGCGAACATGGGATAGACATTTTGTAAAAAAGCACTAAAATCACAAAGATCGTGCTTACAACTACATATACGGTGTCCACTTACGGTCTTGGGGATTTTTCCTGCATTCTTGTACATGTTGAAAAAGAGAACCCTGGTACAATTGCGCTACACGAGATCGATGATGATGATAGATTCAAGATATTTATATTGCTTTACATCGTCAATTAAAGGATTGATGAGTGTTGTAGACTGTTATTGTTGTTGATGGCACACACCTAAAGGGCAAGTTTAAATGTGTGTTGTTTGTTGCGATACGAAAGACGACAATGAACAAGTGTTTCCACTAGAATTTGGTGTGGTGATAAGGAGAAGGACGAATCATGAGAATGGTTTATGAAGCAATTACACAATACGTATGGATGCCATAAAAATATGCTCATTGTATCCGATCGTCACAAAAGTATTAAGAATGCAGTTGGCATTGTATTTTCTGACATTGTGCATGGTATATGCACATATCACTTGAGGCAAAATATCAGAAATTATCGAGGTCAAGTGGTGACCTTATACCAAAAGGCTGCGTACACTTATTCTCCTAAAAGATTCAAGAAGATAATGGCCCTGATTCAAAATGCAAACGAAAAGGCCTACGAGGAGTTGGTTAGGACTGGAACGAAAAGGTGGGCACGTGCACGTTGTCCAGTTAGACGCTATGGGTTTATGACATCGAATTCAGCAGAGGTTCTTAATGCTAGACTTGTCTGGTCGAGGAAATTGCCCATTTGTTCGTTGCTTGATTCTATTCTAAACCTCATTCAGGAGTGGTTCCACGAGCATCAAATTGCAGCCCAAAACATGAACAATGAAGTCACCACAGATACAACCAAGAGATTGGCAGAAGCAGGTGCACTGGCTGATAAGATACACGTGTCACCTGTTAGTAGCCTAATTTATTCTATGAAGGATGGGGCGTTCTTTTGTTGTTGATTTGGCAAAGAGAATGTGTACTTGCCGAGTGTTTCAACTTGATCTATTGTCGTGTCCACATGCGATTAAGGCAATCAGGTATATTTAATTTTTTATACTAAATTACTAATTATTTCATGTATACGATATCCTTATATAAAATTTTTGCTATTTATTTCGAGAAGCAAATCAATCACCCATTCACGTGCACAACTACTATAAAACAAAACATCATGCGGAAACTTTACTCTCCAATCGTCATGCCCATTGAACACCCTAAAGATCGAATGTGCCTTAAATGATAATCGACTTTTGATTGTCAAGGCACCTCTAAATCCTCGACAAGTCAAGGCCGACCGAGGACTCGACGGATTCCGCCTAGTGTCCTCGACAAATAGTAGAAGCAATTGAAGTACTATTAACATCATTTCCACTTCAACTTAAGTTTCAAATTCAATATAAGATAAAATGCATAACATATACATACCCCCGTACATATAGTCGATGTCCGAACGGTATCATGTCACTTGCTATGCTCCACGAGTCTCGTGGCTAGCTAGTGCGTAGAGATGGATCATCTCAGATCCGGCTCAATCGTGGTGCTCGTGACTCGGCTCGCATATCGATGCTAACGCAATACTCGGCGTAGCAAATTAGGCGTGACGATCCAAGTACAACTCAATCTCATCTCGCATGTGCAAGCCATCATGATCTCTCTATGATGAACCATTGCATTGTCAATCACCCGACCTCATTTGTCTCCACCATCTATATGAATACCCGAGTAGAATGGCGAGTAACCCCCGGAGATCCTACCGGAGGTGGAGGTGGATGTTGATGGGTCGAGTGTCAGGCGAAAACCCATCGTAAGGAGGGGCGACGTAGGGATGGTAGCGGGCGGGTCTGTGACGGGTTTGGTCAAACCGGGACCCGCCCCGCCAAAAGAAAACTAGACCCGAGACCCGCCCGCCCGCCTCGGACTGGGACCGGCGGGTCCAACCCGTTGGACCCGCCATCTCAAAAATTTAATTCATTGACACGGTGTCCGGTAGTAAGATTCAAGTTGGAGTCCCGCCATCTCAAGTTAATCCATGGCATGGTGTCTGGTAGTAAGATTCAATAAATTTTCATATTAAGCAATTTCGTTGAATCTAAACAAAAACTAATTCATAAATTGGAGTTGAAGGCACTAGGCGGTGGGTCGGTGGTTTGAGTTCTTCTGCAGTGTTGAAGAACAAAGATAGATAAATCTTGCAAAACATGCTTCATGGTTTCTAAGAGATGTTCTATACTCCAACCAAATATACAAACTTTGAGCAAGTTCTCAAAACCTTAGCTAATATTAGTAAAAAACTTTATTAAATGCTAAAAACCTAATATATATATATATATATATATATATTTATAATATTAACAAAAATATAACGGGCGGGTTTAGTTGGACCCATTACCCACCCCGGACCGCGGTTCAAAAAAATTAAACCTGTTACCCGCCCATTGCCATCCCTTTGGGAGACGGGGGTGGAGGCTGGTATGGATCCTCTGCGCCGAGAAGGGCGACTCGAACGTGCGGACAATCAATATCCTCACCTCACTATCATAATCATCATGATCTATACGTGCGGTGGGATCGGGTCATTCGCCTCTTTGACGCCGAGACGCAGCGATCCCGATGGGCAAGACATCCTGGCTCGTAACAATCCTCCTAACAACAACGCGGGTCAAGTGGGGCGCCCGAGATGGGAAATGATCCATATAGACATACATCAATCCATGTGATATGTCCATATCGATCCTCTTGCATGTAAGGAGTCGTAACTCCACCTCGGTGGGTCATGTAACGGCGCATATCGCCTCGAAACAAACAGAAAACTTTAGCATATCATCAATAGCACTATTACACATATGATTTCGTAAAAAATGAAAATTACCTTGGGGTCACAAATAACGCAACCGCATCAAGGTTCTCTTGGGGCATCTAAACCGCTCCCCCTAGGATAGCCATCCACCCGCAGGTCCGGGCAAGGTCCAAACCAAATGAAGGAATAGCCTCAAATGCCCATAGTTGTATCAAACAAAAAAAAAAGCAATGAACCCGATTGGAATATGAAATGCTCATGTTAAAAGTGATACGTGTTAAAATTATATATACCGTATAGGATAGAAGTAGGCATATATGTGGAATCGGACTGGTCTCGCAGGATCATCGGGCTCGGATCCCGAAATGAAGATAATGGAGCGACGCCCATACACGTAGGAGCCCCATGGGAATGCCCTAAATCACGGGCATCCTCAACCAAAGTCCACAACCATAATGGGACGGTACCCCCGGATCGAGAGCGGCGAGATCTTTGTGACAAACAAGATATACACCATCTTCGATTATCCTCTGGTCGCTCTCCGAAACGACCGCGACAAAAATGCGGCAATATCTTCATCGGTATCAAGGACTCCCCATCGAAATATCGACGGTATACTTCCTCTTGCCGGAGGGATATGCTTTGTGAGGAGCATAGGTCAATCGCCGATTGGCCAAAATGTAGCCGTAACCATCGCAAACTCTCCGCCCAAATCGAGGTTCCGCCACTAACGCGAACCATAAGTCGCCTGTCTTAGATCCGTCCACCAAGACTGTCTACCTAGCAATCGGAGCATACCCTTCGAGGTCATGTATGCATCCGAGTCGAAGTCCGTAAACGCCCCAAACGGCCCATTCCTAAACTCATCTAAATTGCCCGACTACCAACTCCTTCTTGATATCCCCTATCAAGTGGCACTTGTTATACACATTCGTTTTCTGTCGATCATTGCGTAACCCCATTTCCATTGCGAATTCTGTCAAAAAAAAACACAAACATTGAGTTAAGTTGCTTGATGTCAAGTAACTCAAATCGAAATCACCTTAAAAAGCCATTATCCAAGAGTTCTGGAAGAGCTCCAAAAATATCCTCGGGATCGAGTTCGAAGAGCTCCAAGAATAACTCGTTGTTTTCAATATTTTTCTTATTTTAAGAAAACCATATCCAAGAAAGCCATTATCCTATGACAATTATCACCATCACACCAAAACTTAAGTACCGAGTCAAATAAATAAATAAATGCAAAATCCCCAAGTATTAAATGCTTTTTGCCTCACAAATCCAGATCAACTCGAAAGTTTCTACCCAATCAACCACTTCCAAATCGGTTTCACATCCGTGATTGACCTAAGGTTGACAAACCTCATAAGTGGTCCTTAATTCTCTTTATTTTTCCTTTAGTTTATCTTGGAGTTTAAAGTATCATTCTTGTTTGTGTTTCGTTTGAGACGACTCAACCACCAAGGAAAAAAAAAAAGCTTGAGCTCAAAAACCCGCCTAAGTATCAAAATTGGTCCCGTAACTATAGGAAGATGTCAATTTTGTTCCTATAAATATCTTAGGTAGCAATTGTGATCCCATAACAATTTGATCATGTGCAATTTTGATCCCATAGATTCTAATTTGTGCAATTTTGATCCTAAATTTATGCTTTTATGCGATTTTGGTCCCGAATAATCCAAACAACCTATGATCGTTAAAAGTTATAAGACTAGAATTGCTAATTTTACTAAAGGTTAAAATCGTAAGGACCGAAACTACCACATCAAGAAGTTACAGGACTAAAATTGCAATTAAGCCAAATAATTACTCCCATTTCACACACACAAAAAAGATCATCATATCACATGCAATATAAAAAAAAAAAACCAAAGATATGCGAGAATCAATTTGAAGATTAACAATGTAAATAAACAAAACATTACAACTAGTTGACCTAACCCAATGCTCATCATACTAATACAACTCTTTTGTCTATAAGAATGATCTCTCGATAATCTAATAGTAAGCTTCTCTCAACAAGCATGGCAACAACTAGCAATATTTTTGTTCATCCTCTCGGATCAACAAAAGTTCATCAACTCCCCAATTCTTTGATTCATATCAATGGCTACCACCAAAAAACACGCAAATTCACTTACGGCCCGCGTTTTGAGAAAACGAGGCGAAAGATTGCAATGACATCATTAGAAACTCCCACGCTACACGGCATATCACAAGTTGTGGAGGAGAAGTCCACAACGTTCGATTTGATAGCTCTTGTGACGGTGAAATTCAAGAAAGCGAGAGCCTTAAAGAGATGATTCATCGCCGATTGAGGCTGCCATTAGTCCACATGAAGGAGGTGTTATTCTCAGCTTAGTGAGCAAAGAAGTTGATCCAGGTAATTAGCCCTTCTTTTTCCATGAGTTATATTTCATTATATAGGAGTGCTTGCAAAAACTTCTCGCTTTAAAGAAGTTATTTATAGTAGCACAAATAAAAATAATTGAGGATCGAAGTTTGTTGTGTTAGCAAATAGAATCACAAGTTGAAAACTTCGCTTTTAAATGAATCGAGCATGGCACTAGAATAACTGTTTAATTATTTTGCTTGTAAAATATGATGGCTAAAAAGTTATCGGAATAATGTCTAGGATTGCACCAACTCAATTCCCATATACCTTAATCAAATCCAAAGTTGTAACAAATGCTTAAATTTTTTATATAAAGAAACAATGAAGCCAAAGCTCGCAGAAGGAAGCTATATATTACACTCGTCGAGAGGCCCAAGGCTATAGCAGAAGAGAATCACACTTACAGAGTGAATCTCAAAGATTGATCCCAATTTTGGATTACCTGGAGCTATCTATGTGGGCAATCAATATCAAGATGAGTTTTTCTTGAAGAGCATATCCAGAGAAGGGATTGTCCATTTTGCTTGCGATCCTGGATACACCCCGCAAAGGTTGATTCTCGAGACAAGGAGGGTCTTCTTTTATGACAAGGTAAAAGTTATAGCTTCTACTTATCTTTGAGGTTACTGAGTCTTTGCAAAAATTTCATCTAGAAGATGTGATTTTTGTCCCGGCTTAAAATAGATGAGAATAAGAACTTGACATTTGCAAATAAAAGCTAGACGTTGACTTAATTAATTGAGAATGTTTGGTAAATGAGCTGTAAAAGTGTTTTTTTTTTTATAAAAATCAAACTAGAAGAAGAATAAAAATCTAAAGCACATTTTCCCTACTTTTTGATTTTGATTAAGTTGTCATTTGCAAATACTAAAAATTGCTTTTTTTTGCTAAAAGTTTTTACGATTGCAAACACTCCTTACAATTCATTTCGAGGTGAAAAGAAATTCATAAATCCAGATTCTTTCATAGTCAATCTAAATCAGGCCTTAGAAGCATGTGACATTCCAAAGTCAACCACTCACATTCTTTATGAAACTTTTGATCATGATTCATGCTCCATTTGCATTCATAGGTTGTTCTAAAATAGGCATTGGTTTTTAAAGCTTTCCTCTTGAATGTTCAATGATTCCTTTGAAAAATTGCCAAGTAACTATTGCATTGTGAATTTCTCATATTTCAACAAGTCAACTTATTGTCCTTTGTTATACTACACCGGATTAGTCCAAATGTCCAACAAACCCTTGTTCTAACCTCATTTGGGGCGGTGAGGTGCTAATTTCAAGTGGGGCAACTGGGTGACTACCGGTGACCGGCTAAATTGCAATTTTAGTCCCGTATCTTTGGGTCGGTGGCATTTTTAGTCCTTTAACTATTTAGAGTTGCGCTTTTGGTCCTGGACCATTTTGCCCTTATGGCGAGAATAGCATTTTTGGTCCTTTATCTTTAAGAAGGTAGCAATAATAGTCCTATAACTTTCGAGATTAACAATATCAATCCTTTCATACCATAGCCGGTTTCAATAAACCCGATTTCATAGATTATAGGAATTTGCTTTTTCTCGACCCTATTTTGTTCGTGGCATTGTTACACCTACTTAGACTCGATCTCTATTCGAGAGGTTTTAAATGGATCATTGTCGGGTTTCGACTATAAACTCAATAGGACATACTTACGCAAAATTATCATAATACTAAATAATTTGATTTCGGACTAAGTTTTGTTAAAACGGATATAGTTCATTACGACCATATCGGGCCCAACATGCTTCCGTAAAATTAATAAATGCCTTAAAATTCATACCTTCTTTGACCAAAAAAGACCGGGTGAAATGGTTCGCAACACCACCATCGAAAGATTATCGCCCCGGATCGTTTGACAAACGGCTCCTCACTGCTCAACCTCACCCTCGGGGAAGATGATCTCAAGTTATCGGACTCATTCAAAGAATGTTCAAAGACCATGAGACTTGGTTCGTTTCCTACTCCGGTGTATAAGTAATTCTTAAACGGGATGAATTAATGTAACATAATGAAGACATGTTGAAAGCAGAAAGCCCCTTTTATTAAGAACTTATTGAAATATTTATTACATTAGTAATCTCCTTTTGGGAGGAGAATCTTTGGTTTAGCCTCTCATAGATGAGACTTGCACTCGAAAACACATAAAACTTGAAAACTAAAACACTCAAAATATTACAATTTTTTTCACTCGATTTTATTGTAAGAAAACTAAGGAGAACGTTCGATGTCCCTTCCTTCCTTCAAATCTTGCAATTTATAGAGGTAAGTCCCAGGACTTGAAAGGCGGACTTCAAATCTTGTTGAAACTTATGACGTCACCGCTTACGTCATATCCTCGCATTATTGCCTTGCCACCGTCTTCCTTTTCTTTCCGCGTGACTCACCCATGTGATGGTTGTCGGGAATCTTTTAAAAGTTAGTTTGCGTGGTCCCCGAGGAAAATGCGTCTTGTGAGTCGGCCCTTATCCTTTCCAAACGTATGGTCTTGTTGGTCGCCTTTGGGTCGGAAACCTTTCCCAAACTCGGGTTCCTTCATTGGGGCATGCTTGACAGATTCGGTCGATCCATCGGCCAACATGCGCCATGTTACGAATTTCCTAAGTTTCTTTACTTGCCGGAATCTTATTCTCCCGGAGAATTCTTCTTTTGGTCTCGAAGAGTTCCTCTGGAAAATCATGTGGTTGATCCAGTCATCGAATTCAAAAGAAAAGATCCATTTGTTGAATTCTGAAACACTTTAATGGATATTTGACTTTGTCCATTTCGGTTAGACAAACCCAAAGACCCCATGCTCGTCCTGGTAGAAGCTTCATCTTCGAAAAATGCTCCTACTAATATCGGTCCTTCTTCCTGAAGATACTTTTATATATTTTAAAGCATTTCCATCCTGTCTTCTTAGCTTGATGAAATGAAAAGCTTCATTAAAGCCTTTCTTTGCTAGTTCGAGCCGCACTTAGAAAATATAGTTCCAAAATGTCTCCTCTCCTGCCAAGTGTGTGATTGTTGGCCCAAGTCTCGTAAATCGCTTTCCCCAATCCATTTCGGTAAAAATTTAAAGAATCCTGGTGATACAAAGATAGATTGAAGCTAGGGCTCCAAACGTATACCATTCCCGTACTTCATTTGGATGACTTCCTCGGCTTCATCCAAACCCTTGGATACTTGCCGAGATATCAACTATAGTTTTTTCTCGGGTTAATATCTCTCCTTGTAACTAGTTTCTCCCATTGTCATTGATATACCGCATAGGAGAAATATTAATCTCGTCGTTTGAACCTTAGATTTGCCCGATCATGGCCTAAGATTCGACTCTCCCTCTTTTACCCCAGGTGCGGGTTGACTTGAAGACTCGGGTTGTGACACCGGAGCTTCAACATTCGTTACGCTTTGTACACCTCGGGGATGCATCACCTGCAACACTTGTGATTATGGTACTTGAATCCATAACCTCTGTTAGAGCCCCGTTCTCTGTTCGCCCCTTTTTGCACCGTAGAGAGATGCGGCTGGAAGAGAGGCCCTTGCGATCTAAGAACAATTGTCCTTGAGCGAACCGGCATGCTCGTATTTGACTAGAAACGGTTTACGTCACTGTTGAAGTCGCCGGCCAACTCGCGCATTGAGACATAACGTCCCAAAATCTCGTTCTAGACTCTCCAGGTTTTCCCCGAGATGTCTTACTCGTTTAAGGACCTCACAAGAACGCATCCTTCCATCTCATGTCAAAAATCGCAATAATATTTTCATGAGATTTTATAATGACAATATCATAATCATAATATTGACATTGACTTGTCATCTAAGTAATCGAGCCTTTTCTCGGTTTTGATTCAATTTTATTTTTAGTAAAAATAGAGGCCATTTTTGAAAAGCCTTTCGATTGCAAAGAATTCTTTCTCGTTGATATGCCATCCGTTTGCTTCACTGGGTGTGAATAAACCGCAATATCTACATGGTACTCCTTCATTCGGTGTAACCTTAGTAAGAATCGCCGCCCACCAATCATCACTGGCATCCGTAAAAGAACCGATTCGTCCTCGTCTTGGGGAATCTCAAGCTTTGGAAGCTTTTACAAACTTCTTTAAGTTGCTTAATTCCTTCTTGATGTTCATCTTCCCATTTGAATATTGCATCTTTTTTTAAGCAATGGGCTAAACACCTTCCCCGTAATATGCCGGATTGTTAATGAACATCCCAACAAAATTAACAACTCCAAGAAAACTCGTCGCTTTCTTTTGTCTTTCGTGTATCCGGAAATCCCTCAGTATCTTTTCTACAATATGATTACAGAGAATAATTCCGTGATTTCATCGATTTCAATTCCGAGGAATTTAATGCATGCTTGTTGTGATTACCACCTTCTTTTCGAAAGCACTAATCCTTCTTTGTGACAAACATCTCAAAATATTTCCAAATGTTTGAGATGCTCTTTCATGTTCTTTGATGCGATCGAATATATCGCGTCGATATACACGAACATGAAATCAAATAATCTTTAAAGAGATTATCCATCTTTCTTTGATATATCCGGGTGCGTTAGCGAATCCCATAGGCATCACGTTCCAAATATAATGTCCTTGTGGTGTGGAGAAAGTTTGAACTTCTTGCTTTCTTCCTCCATCTTAACTGGTAGAATCCAGTTTGCAATCAAACTTTGAGAATATCTTGGCACCTTTGATGCGCTTAACCGGATGTTCTCTCGCTTGTGATATAGTATCCGTCGAACTCAAAATGTTATTAATCCCCTTGTAATTAATAACAAGTCTTGCTTTCCTCTTTTGATTTCTCCATGGTTTCGACTAAGAATCCTCGGATCGTTTGTATGGAGAAACTCCTGGTGAAATTAACTTAAGGTCTAGATGTTCCTTAAGTATCTTCTCGCATATCCTCACGATCTTCCCGATTCATAAGGATTGGTTTGAATCTCACGAACTCGTACTCCTTTCCCGTTTAACCTTCAAGGATGCTTTGAGCTCATTCTTGTCCCACCATGCCAAAGGATCTTCATTATAATTCCTTTGGATCTTCTTCTTGATATCCTCAAGTGATATTTGTTCTTCTTTTGTAACATCACTTTGCGGATTCTCCATTAGGCTCATCATCAATTCCGCAATAGCCTGCGAGTTACTCGTTCTTCTCCTTGTACTCAATGAATACAAGTTATTATCCCATATCTTCTTATCCTTACGGGTTAAACCAAATTGTCAGTAGGATAATAAAGCTTCACCAAATTTCCTTCGATCCGCCATTTTGGATTGCGAAATTTGGCTTCATCACCACGCTCTTGCAAAAATTAATAGCCATTTTTTGTAAAATGCTTCCCGATCTCTGGACAATAATCTTATGATCACATAAGGTCGTGAAAATAAGTCTTCTTGTCTCATTTTCTGTGTAAACCTCTTGAATGTTTGTAGGAAATTATTTTCTAGCAACACATCTCTCTGTATCATGGAAATAAATAGGTGGCGTCTTTACTTTGTACCATGGGGTACCGCTGCGTCTCCGATCATGATTTACGCTTGTTTAATTCCTCTATTAAGAATAAGAATTCTTTTAGAGAAATCTCTTCCCGCAATAGCCGGTAAATCTTCTCCAATTTTTTAGAAAAAAACTTCGGCTTTGCGGTACATATTCCGGCAGACTTGAATCAATATAGGCGGCGAAATACTCGCTCAGTATTCAACATATAACATTCCGATAGAAATGTATATGGAGAATGGACTAGTGGTCATCTGATTACGTATCTTTTATCGGCCACCGTGAACTCCATTCCTTCTTGTAATCTTTCCTAAGGTTTATGATCCTCAAGAAATTCAATTCCCAAAGATTAATTGCTCGATTTTCCCCCTACTCGGTGATAGTAAACTCAATTTCACCTATCTTTGAAGCTTCCTTGATACCTCCCCACTATTGGTTGTTGGAGATAATATAGAACATCACAAGGAAAAATATTATCCTTTTGAGTGATGTCGAATATTACTTCAACTTCTCGCCAACCTTTCGGACATTTCAGCTCTTCTCATACCTGTTTTGAAAACATCGGGGATGCGCTGAATCGCACTTGGTCTCCTTTCTTCCCAATGGCTACTACTCACCATTCTATCCTCTTTGGAAAGACATCCTTCTAGGCTCAACTCGAGACTTCGACTTTTGTAGAAGATCACTGATCTTGAATTATCATATCAATCTCCTTTATAGTTGGAGACTCAATGATTTCTCGGTAGAACCACCCTGGCAAAGTCCTCAAAGATTCTTGGGACTTCAATAAATTCCTTTCTCAAGAATACTTGAATGATGTGTATTCGAGAGAGCATAGGAAATCTTGTATGTAATCGAGTAAGGCACATTTCCTTCTTTCATCAAATCGACTCTTTTGAAATCTTGATGAAGGGTTAGGACTCTATTAAAATCTCGATCTCCCAAATTGTATGCAATTCTTGGATAGACATTGAATGCTAATTTTCCCCGCATACAAATTTCAGAATCGGTCCAAGGCATGAATCCTTGAGATGTGAGATTCGCTTGTCAAAAATAGCAAGATTGAGTGGCGAATCTATTTCTTCCTTGAATGTTGCCTTAATAATGACTCTTATGGCTCGATGTGAATCCATGAGAGTGTATTTGAAACTTCTCTTTTAACTCTGCTTTTGATCTCCCGTATTTCTCTAATAGGGACCAACCGCATCTCGATCATGTTACCTGAAACTCCATCGAATGGCAAATTCTCCGGTTGTTACCCCGTGAATAATTTGGTGTTTTCTCGTTATTTAAACCCAATCTTATCCAACGCTTCTCCATAGATCCGATAGTAAACCCATCGTATATCCGAAGCTTTGGATCTTCCTTCACAATTCTCATAAGAGTCTTATGAGAAACCATAGTGTGAGAGAGGAATCCCGACATATCCTCCCTAACCGTCCTTGAAGAATTTCTTCTTCACTCGATTCGAATCGATTCACTTCCATCATCGAGAATAGATCTCTTCTTCATAGATGCTTTCATCCGGGGTATATCCTCAAATTGATAAACCTGGATCAAATCTTGATAATAGATGGCTTCTTCGATCTCGAGTGCGGCCTCGAACCGCCTCGACTCCTCGTTTTGATTGTCGGGCAATCTGTTGAGATATGCCCTCTTGCCCGCATGTCCAAAGAATTACAGTCTTTGAAACTTTCATTAGCTCGGTGTGAGCTCGCCTGAAAGTTCTTCTTCCCGGGTTCTCGCTGGTACTTGCTTGATTAGAACCCGATAATGAGGCTCTACTCTGCTTGGTGCTGGTCTTTACCCCGATTTGTATCTTCGGGCTTTTTTTTTGACCAAAACCTTCTAGGTCTCAATGAAGACTCGCTTTTTTTCTTTCTTCACTTGGTGTATGGATGGCTTCTATCCTTCTTTTTCTTGTGCCGCTTTGGTTGACTTCCCACCACTGTTGGGATATCATCATCTACGCAACATAGAGGAACTGCTTTGTTTATTCCTCGTAATCTCTTGTAATTCCGGTACAGTGATGCTTGATAGCGCCATTCGAGATAACTTGGCCTTTAAGAAAGATATTTTTCCTCGCCACAGTATCTAATCTGCTCCATCCTTGTATTCCCTGATTAGCATTTCTCTCCAGGGACTCGCAATCGTAGCAAAGAATAACTGTGAAGCTTCTCTGTCTCCAATCTTGGACTTCCACCTATACTCGGTGAACAACTTGATATATTCGTCAATATGACAAATATCATGTAACTCAAGGCTGTAGAGGGCTTGTTTATATCTTTTTCTTTTTTCATCCTCTAATCCTTCAAAGTAACCTGTGCCGATAAATTGGATTTTGAATAATTTTGCCATATCATCGACAATTCCTTTCAGTGATTCTCCTGATGTAACGCCTTTTGTACTTGCATCGGTCATATCCCCAGCAATCTTTACATATCCCTCAAGACTCATTTCAAGGAGTAAGATGAATGAATCTTTCGTAAGATCGAGGGTTCCTGCTGCAATCCTCATAGCTGAAGCCCATTCATCAATGAGAACTTCTCGATTTTTAAAATCTGGAATGTCCAGATTTAACATCAACCCATATGGATGTATTGGGTCAAGGTGCGATCTTCCATAAGGCGTTTGATAAACATTTGGCCTTTTAGAAGGTTGTCGAGTTCCTGCAAGAGGTTGTCGAGCTCCTGTTCCTGAAAGTGGTTCACTTCCCGTCGTGAAATCTCCGACGTGATGCATTCTCTCGTCCTGGTTTCCCGGATTTGAACCTGCACTTTCCTCAACATTGGGATTAACTGGTGGCGGTGGTGGTGGAATTGGTCTACCTTGTGGGTCATAGGTAACCAAAGCTGATCCATCTCCTGCGTTCATCTTTAAATCTACAATTCCTAATCCTGCGAAGGATTCTGCAAGGTCATGTAGATCTTTAAGATTCATCTTTTCCATATCCATCCTTTTAATTTATGATGGATTTTCCTTTGATGATAGCAATGAGCTTTTCACCGTCCGTCATTTTTCATATCACTTCGGTTGGTTTCCCTTTTTAGTGTAAATAGGGTACTTGTTCGAAATCGATACGCTTCTTTCCTCCTCGGAAGAGCTCGCCTCCTCCAGGTTCTTGACTCTTTTCTGAATATCATGAAGAATTTCAAGAGTTTCCTTCGATATTTCACCATCATCTCCATCCGTTCTCGATCTCGATGAACTTGTCTTGGTAAATGAATATGACGGTTGCCATAATTCTACACCGTCTTCTAGATTTCTCTAAGATCTGCGAGATCTTAGATGTATCTGGAAGTGCCTCGTTCCATTCTCGTACCCCATCGAATCATTGTTCGATGGGAATTCTCATGAACCGCTTCTTCTTGGCGATTCATCGGATCTACATATAAGGTCCAGTTTCTTGTCCCGTAAACTCATATGATATGTTGCTCGCATTTCGCATTGCCTCAAGGCTTCCCTATCGGCTCTGCGCGTTCTTGTATCTCATATTGGTGATTCCAATATGCGATCTTATCCTCGATGTTCTTGTGCATATATCGTCAAAATTTGACGATATGTCTCGTAAGGTGTACATCTCGAACAATTGTCCGGATCCATATTTTCGGAAATAATTCTCCTCACCAATTGTTAATTACATAAATATAATAAATATAATCAAAAGTTCTTAATAAACCTGGGCTCGATACCATTTTGAGCAAAATACTTAGTCAAATCACCATTAGTATGAGTAAGGGTATAATGGGTATTATGAAAATATAAAATCAACCTTGGTGGACCAATTTTGCCAAAACATGAAACTTACTGGACTAAAATTGCTTAGATGTAAAACTTATAGGACCAATTTTGCAAAAACCTTTAAACTTACATGACTAGTTTTGCGAACTCAATACTTAGAGGACCAAATTGCAAACCGTCCATAGTTCAGGGACCAATTTTGTAATTTACCCACCAAAGTGACCACTTAGACTTGTGCTCACCACTTGAAATTTAGCTTAATTACAAAAAGAATCACTTATCTTTCAAAATTCCAAATACCCTCTTGAAATATTACAAATAGAGTGACAATTTCTAGCTCGGCCTTAGTATAGGACCTACTAAGCTACATTTATAAAGGCCCAAAATGGAATGATCCTGCTTTGGCCCGGCTTCGGGCCGACACAATTTAGGTATAAAAATGGGGCTTGGGTTGGGTTGGGCCAAGGAAAATGGTGGACCGATTGAATTTCAAAGACAACCAACCCAGGCTCAATTTGATGTGTTGGCCGATGGGCTCGGCCCAGGCCGATTATTTGCCAACTCTAATTCCAAATAGCTTCTTGAACTTTGTATTTGTTTTACAAATGCCCCTCTCATTAAGTACAACTTGTAAAACAGAAACAAAAGTCAAGGTGGCTATTTGCAATTTTGAAAGATAACAGACAAAATAAAGCTCAAGGATAGTATTTGTAGTTCTCCAAACAATTTATTGCAGAAGGTATGCTAATCTTGGAATTGAACAGGCACATCTACCCTCCCACACTCCAGTGGGGCTGATAGAGGTTCGGCAGAGAGAAGTTAAGGATTTGCAAGGTGATGGAAAGGGATTAAGGTGGTTGGCATCTGATACAACTGCCATGTTTTGGTTGTTCTCATCAATCTATAGATACAAATGATGAATGAAGTGATTAGTAGGAAATATTAATAACAATCTTCATATAAATTGGAATAATTACACACACAAAAAAAAAAAAAAAAATAGGAGTTTCAAAATTACAAAATTCCGCTTGAGAATTGATTCGATTCGTCTTACATTTTTACTCCAACATTAGTTGAATCGACGTAATTTGATGACTTCATCAAATATTTTACAGTTTCATCCCTCAACTTTTCCAAATTTTACAAATAGCCCCGATTTCTCATCTTATATTTTACAATTACATCTCTCAACTTTTCTAAATATTCAAATAGCAAAAAAGTTGGGGCTATTTGTAAAATTTAAAAAAGTCGACGAATGTAATTATAAAATAATTGATGAACTCAACAAGTAGCTACTTAGCTTGTTGGGGCTATTTGTAAAATTTGAAAAAATTGAGGGATGTAATTATAGTCAAGTCAACTAACGATTGAGGTAAAATGTAAGACGAAATCAAACTTGGGGTTTATGTATTCATTTTGAAACTTGTCGGGGTATTTTTTATTACCCAAACCGCGAGTGTATTGTTTGTAATTATCCCTATAAAAGAAATTCTAATTAAGCAAATATCCGTCAATTAATGTATATTTGTTGATAAAATTTCATGTTGAATGATCAAGTGTGTACCTCAAATTTCATTCTATATCACAGATACTTATGCAGAGAGTCCACCAAGTCCTTTGCTACCATCATATGTTACCAGAGATGAAGATTATGAGGACCGAAAAAAGAATTCATGTCGCGAGAAAAGACAAAGGCAAAGACTCCGCAATATAAGAGGAAATTGCACTTTTGCTCCCATAAGAAAAGGGGTCAAGCATTTTTAGTCCCAAAATTTGTATTTTTGGTCCTAAATGATTTTTTTAGCACATTTAGTCCCATATGATTCAAAAGTTGCAATTTTAGTCCCAAAATTAACGGAAAACTTAACTGGCCGTTAACTCTATTCTTACGGGACCAAAAGTGCATTTATTCGAAATTAATAAAAACAATAGAAAATTTATTTGAAAAATCTGAAAAATGTCTAACAAATTTGAAAAATGTTTCAATAAAATTCAAAATTATTTGCAATTTATTTAAAAAGTTATAAAAATCCAAAAAATATTTTAAAATCTAAAAATTAAAATATAAAAATATGATAATTTGTTTAAAAACCAAAAATAGTAAGAAAATGGAAATTATTTTTAAATCTAAAAATTCTAAAAATAAAATACAGAAATTGTTCAAAAATAACTACAAATCATTTTTCTAAAAATATTGACACTTACTTTAATTTTTTTAATATATTTTAAATTCCAAAATAAAAAAATCAAAACACTTTTTAAAATTTCGAAAAATATTTTAAAAAATCTGGAAGTTTTTTTTTTTTAAATTATCAGATTTTAATATCCCAATTTTGGAATAATGTTAATACTTTTAAACAAATTTTGGATTTTTTTAAAACAAATTTCAGTATTTTCGTGAATTTTTATATTTTTTTAAATAATTTTAGTTTTGTAAAAAAAAATCAATGTTTTTATCCTTTTTGGAATTTTTAAAACAATCGATTTCTCAAGTTAATAATTTCAAAATCATCATATTTTTTATATCTTAATTTTTAGATTTTAATTTTTTGGAGCTTTTTATATCTTTTTTAATAAATTGAAAATAATTTTTAAAATTGTTTGATTATTTTTCAGATTTTGTTTTTCTTTTTTAAATTGATTTTCTGATAAAATGCACTTTTGGTCCCGTAAGAATAGAGTTAACGGTCAGTTAAGTTTTCCGTTAGTGTTGGGGCTAAAATTGCAACTTTTGAATCATATGGGACTAAATATGCTTAAAAAAATTGTTTGGGACTAAAAGTACTTGACCCCTTTTTCTTGTGGGACCAAAAGTGCAATTTCCTCGCAATATAATTCCAATTCTGATAGCAAAAATATTTGGTGAGAGAGACTTTTATGTAGCAGTTGATGCTCATGACCATCTACATCAAAGCAAGAGTAATACGAAAATCGTGTCGCTGTACAAATCATTTAGCAGAAACCCAATACTAAATACTCTTAGCAAAATTCAGGAGATGATAGAGAGACTAGTCAAGGTGGATCCTCCAAAGTATATTTCATGTACGTACTAAATTACTTCAAACTCTCTTGTTTATTTCTCCCTCAATTAGTAATATGCAATTTGAAAATTAATTTTTTCATAGTGGTTAAAGAAATAATATTGACAAGAGAGTTTCATATTTTATTTTTATTGAAATTTCATGTATATTTTATTTTAATTAGCCATATCAAGAAAATAAAAATACAAAATAAAAGGAATAAGATTAACATGAAAAAGTGAATAAGAACCAAAAACAAGTTTGTCGCGCAAAAAAAAATTACCTTTTAAATTTTAACTATATGTGTTAATATTTACTTAATTTTCTATATATAAGTATATAACATTATAAGTTTTAGTTTCTAATTTATTATTTTTTGAATATATTATGATTTTAATCTTTCAATTATTTTATATCCTATAAATTTTAAGAACAAGTGCAAAAAAGTGTTAAAAGTTGTATATATAAATTTATAAAAACCTTAGAAGGCGAAATTAATAAAAAAAAATCCATATGTATTAAGTTGACATTTATGATAAAATTTGAATGTCGTTTCAAAATTACACCCTTAAAAAATTATAAGTTTAAAATATCAATATGTTACATATTTATAATAAAAACATGTACAAAAATAATTAAATCTTAATAAAATATTGTGAAAGAGTGAAACACGAGCTAAAATTGGATTAGTCTAAAATATCATATATGCCGAGGAAAGTGCTAAGACCAAGAATGCCCCATTATTCTATCAAAGAACCTAGCAACAACCTATGCGAAGAAAGGCGAAACAAACTTTTCCTTCTCAGAAAACAAAGGCATTCGATGCATCTCTGTGTTCGAACTCCGGAACACAGAGGTTACTGGACTAAGCCACTACTCGAGACAAGATTGAAAGATCGGCCGGTTTCGAACATCACCTATGATAATTCAAAACAACATTTCTCTAATTAAATGACTTGAAAGATAGGTTCTCTTCTCTATATCTAGCAACGGTCGACATTCTAAAAGAGGAAATCAAGTCTGTAACCACTCCTTTTCGCGCCGACTTTTGGACACGATGCTATGCTCCAAATGGAGATCACCCGCACGGAAGGAAAGGGAGTTTCACTTCGATTGGCTTTGTGCGGCCGATTTGTCTTTAATATCATGCCACAAGCGAAAAGAAAAAAGCACCCAAGCTTGCCAACTTCGTTGCCTTTGTGCCACCTCGAGAGTGACAAGGAAGAAGTCCCAACTCTATACCTATTCATAAATTCCAAGTGATGGCGATTTTGCTCCTATCCTATGCAAAAAAATAAATAAATAAACTCATTTGATATGTATAATTTGACATCTATGGAGAAAGTAATATATTACTTAAACTATATATTAGTTCAAATGCTAACATAACATTCATAAAAACTAAATAAATTAAATAATTACAACAAATTAGAGTGAAAACTAAGAATAAAAATATTGAAAAATGAATAATTATATTTGACATTAATGAGTTGAGACGACCTAAATAATTTTGGGGTTATAGATAGTTTAGGATTAAACTAAATGAAACATATTATAAAGATTTGAAAGAATAAAAGTAAATAGTTAAAACCAATATGTGGATCATAGTCAGGAATAAAAAAAAAAAAATTAAATGACTTTCATAGAATATGTATAATTTTAGATTTTCGATAAAATTTGATTCATTTTAAAAGCACACCTTTACGGCATATAAAGATTTAAGCACAAAAATAATTATTATAAAATTTGGTACAAATTATTCTATTTTTTACAAAATCAAATATTATGAAAAACTTGAAACAAGAATCAGAAATGGAAAGTCTGTGTGTATATGAAATTATAAAAAATAAATAAGTAAACTAAACTTACTTAATATAAATAGATCAAAGGTCGGCCGGCTGGATTCCCATCATTCTCCCTCGACTCATCATTTGCATTTCATATAGGGAGATTTGTTTTGATCTGTATATAAAAGGGCACGGTCGCTAAGGTCTTGTATATGGATAAATGCACGTGTGTTATATGTGTTGTTCAATCTTTTTGAGTAAATGCTTCCGCTTGTGTGAAAAGGTTACATGTGATGATTAACATATTAATCTTATGTGCAATGCAAAATTGTCTTTTTATGAACTATAGTTTTATGCTATAAAATACGTGTTACTAGGGTAAGGGTGTTACGATTAGTTTGCTCTTAGTTTGATATTTATGTCAAAGATTAATATTTCTTAAATTACATGTTAATTCAAAACCAATATAATGTTCAAAAATACTATTTATGAATCAAATTTATTGTGTTAAACTATATATAACAATAAATTGGAGTGAAGTGACCATGTTTAGTGCTCAACAATATGAATTCTTCCGCACATAAGGAGGCGGAAGAGAATAGTTACGGGGTTTTAACACTTGATATCTAAATTTTTGGCAACTATATTTTCTTATTTGATAAAAAATTCAATTTTAAATAAAGACTAAAGTACTATATACCATTTTCTCAATAAAGGCACTAAAAATGGATTGATAATTATATTTTACAACGAATAATATGATTTTCTAAATGAGATTAATTTTAAATTTACTGTCTCTTCAAAGAAATATAGATTAGTTTCAGTATATTAAGAATAATTGTAATTTTCACAACTATACGGCTCACAAAATTTACAACTATGTAAATTTTAATATAACCAAAATAGTCAAATTCAATTGCAAGTATAAACTCTAATAGTATAATGTATCTTTCTAAGATTTTATGCAATTTCAAAAACTATATTAGTTTTTAGTTTACTATATAAGTTTTAAAACTTATGTTTTGCAAAAAAAAAAATTCAAACATAAAAGTTAATTAGTATTATATTTAATTATTGAAGATTGACACGTGAAAATTGTTAACTTGTTTTTCTTCCATAAGACTGTCTTTGGTTTTATTATTTATTAAGTGAAGATATTTTGTGTGCAATTGAATAAAGTTTCAAAATTCATATTTAAACTTTTATTACTTTTTCTTAGTTTTATTTAATACCCAACTCTCAATGAAAATTATGGATTAATTTTATTTATATATTAGGTTAAGGTTTATTATTTTTAAAAGACTATAAGTAAGAGGACTGAAAACTTTAAGTTTAAGTGATAATGATAAAATATTGACTTTGTTACTAGAATTAAAATAATAAGAATTGTTTTTACATATATATGATATTGCAATTTTTTTTAACATTTGAGGTAGATTAAAAGAAGTAAGCACACGAAGTATAAAAATTTGATTAAACTTTATTTTCTCTATTTTAATTGAATAACAATAACAAATAAAATGATGATATTATGATGGATTTTGGTATAAAATTTAATTAATTAATTTATTTTTATTATTGCGATAACTTGCATGTGATTTATTAATCATTAGCTTACGATTTATAAGATAAATTATTTGTTTGATTATGTAAAATGCATCCAATGCTAAAAGAATTTGAAAACCAATTAAGAAGAAGAAAAGACTTTTCTAGCCATTAAAATAAAATAAAAGACCGATGAATGTGATCGTAAGCTAATATAAAACTTAATATGTTGTTATACTAATTGTGAAATTTTTGTGGGATTGAGTTCTTTAAAATGATCATTCAACAATTCATATTGATCTATAATTAAAGTAAAGAAAATATATATTAAATATTGTGTAATATTTATATTTAATTAATATTTATTTCTTTCTAATCACTTTTTAATATTTTAATATTACTCAATAAAATTATTAAATAATATAATTATTTTAGTAAAGTCATGTGGATCACGTGCGATGCACGTATTTTCTTACTAGTGATTTAAAGTGGTTCAACTCACCTGAGAGCCTAATCCACTACCACACGGTATGTTCGAATGGATTTTGAAAAGGAAATTTTTTTGATCGATACAAACAATTATAACATTTTCCTTGAAGAATACCACACTCTTTTTACAACACCAACTTAGAAGAGCACCACACACTTCTCACCTCTATGAAGAACACCAAACTCTTCAACAGCTAATAATCAACCAAGTGTGCTCTTACCACAAGAACACTAACAAAGATTTCTTGTTTTGGATGATTTTACAATTACAATCAAGATTATACTTTGTTTGAAAATATTACAACTCAAAAGT
This sequence comes from Rehmannia glutinosa, assembly GCA_016081115.2. Lineage (NCBI taxonomy): Eukaryota > Viridiplantae > Streptophyta > Magnoliopsida > Lamiales > Orobanchaceae > Rehmannia > Rehmannia glutinosa. The sequence continues at coordinate 71,138,360 of CM071924.1, read as the reverse complement.
GCAAGTGTAATCAAGAAGAAAAGCCTATCAATCTAGATATGAAAGTGATGTGCTAGGCTTAATACTACAAGAATGTGAAAATAAAGACTTAGAGAAAATTTGCTGATTTCTTGTTGTGCTTTTTGTAGATTTGAAGTGTTGTGTTTGATCCTTCAAATTTTTCATCTATTTATAGGAGAGCTTTAATATTTGATTTCCAACATTGGCACCCTATCTTAACTTTTACCTACAAAATAAGGATCAAAAGGTCTACAAAAATGGTTAAGAAATGATAAAGTGAATCTAGTTGATAAGTGGCTGAACAACGGATAGAATTTGCTGTCAAAAAAATCATAGGGTGACTAGTCGTTGTGTTGAAAATTCAAAAGTTTAAAACGTCGGATCAAGATTTGACACGGGTTTCTCTGGGGTCGACCAGGTTACTCTAGGGGTGTGACCGTTCGACGAAAACAAGAAGAAATTAAGCAAAAACTCGATCCAGGCACCTGCTCGCCTTCCTTTTCTCTTTCTGTTTTGTTCTGTCTTTAGAAAACTTTCAGGTAAGGGTTGCCCTATAAAGCGACGTGCGACCTCAAAACAGAGAGGTTATCCAATTTTTTGTTAAAAATAAAGTTCAAGAATTGTTTAAAAACTTAGTAAGAATCACTTAGAATATTTTGAAGCATTTGGACAACATTTGGAGACATTGTTTTGGTGTAAAAAAATATTTATATGAAATCATCAAAATCATGATACAAATATTTTATAACAAACTCCCTTTTTTGCTTGATTACTACCCAAAATAATTTTAAAAGAGCGAAGAAGTTTTTATGTCAAAAATAATCTATCCGTTTTAAGCAATACTTATCAAAAACAAAGATTCATATGGGAAAGGAGCAAAATTTTTCAAAACAAGTTTTTAAAAGCTCACCCTATCAACATGCTTAAGCCAAAATAAAATAAGTTGTAACCATAAGCAAAAAAGCTCAGCTTTTCAATGTAGCTTAAAAGCTATAGAACTTAAAACTCTCCCCGTCAATAAGAATTATTAGTCACGAAACATAGTATAACATAGCTTGTAACCAAAAAGTCATTTTCTTAGCGACTTTTTCTTAAGAGCTTTTTTTTAGCTAGAAAAGCTTAGAAGCTCCCCTCAAAATAAACTTATTAGAATCAAAGCTCAACATTATAAGGGAGTTAAGAGCACAAATTCATATAAAAAGCTCCAGATTTTTTAATCCAACTTTTTTTTCCCCAAGAACTTTTTCCTGAGCTTTTTTCTTGCTCCTTTACCTTATCAATAGAATATAAGCTCATGACTAATTTCTCCCCTTTGAAATCATCAAAAACACCATTAGCATGAATTAAATATTTAAAATAGATATCAAAGTTGCGCATAAATATGAAAACATGTCATTATCCAATGGTTAATAACAAAACACTAAGTTTTGAAAATAAAAGAGACTAAAGACAACATAGGATATCATTCTTCATCGGATGAGAAACGGTGGTAGTGAGTTCCTCGATAAACCTCTTGAGTTTGCCAACCGACCTTTTCAACTTAGAGTTTTCTTGATGAAGCTCTTCATTTCTTCATCAATAAAATATCATCGGGAGCATGTGAAGAAGAGGCTTGTGACCTACCTTTTAGCCGATTTCGTAGGGGCGTCTTACATTATTCCTACGTCCGAAGCATTTGTTGAACATTATCATTATCAAAATCATCTTAAATCACTTTGGAATTAAGCTCGGCGAGAAAGCCTCGATTGAAGAAGAGGCTTACAAATCAAAAATTCTAATGCGCATTGTTTTGCCCCTTGATAATCGATTCAATCAAGCATTGGATAAAAAAGCGCTCCAAAATTTACCAACTCCCTTTCTTAATCTTATATGTCAAAAAGTAACCCATAAGGCTTGGAAACTTCACGGGTTTACCACATACGCAATAAGACACAATAAGTGATGTAAACGATGCTCATTGGTCATAGAAAAGGTAGTGAAAGTGGACATAACTCCCAAAAAAGGTTTTACCTCACTCAACGAAACCCCGAGTTTATCGTTATCCCAATGAGTGCAAGCTTATATAATCCCAACCTCCTTCCCTAACACCCAACACCCGACAAATATCATTCAAGCATCCAACGAAAATGACACCCCGCTTTCACAAGCGAATTAATAGCCGTGGGCTTATCACCAAATTAGTATTCAATCCACATGTTTGAATAAAAATAAGTTATCACCTCATCATCATACATTACAAAGGATGCTCCCATAAATACATCCACCCTTGAGTATAAAATATTCTCTAATAGTCGAAATTATTTCAAAAAAGTACCAAATGGCAAATGGTACGCCCAACATGCTTATTTCTAATTCCAAATCCTCAAAATATTTTTGGCAAACTTGTTAATAAATAATAGTGAATTTGCATGAGTAGGAGCTTGAGATAAAGAGATTTTTATTTCTTACCCATTTCACATTATCTTTCAAATAGTTGCAAGCTACAGTGTAATTGGGCCGGGTGAGTTGGTGATTTTGATTTTCGGCTTGCCCATGAACCGTATCCTTTAGGGTTACCCTTATTTTGCGTTGTTCTCGCCGCGAATTGACGAAAGACGAAAAACTCTCTCCTAGGCTCTTCTATGCTTGGGTTCTGATTTGAACCAGTGAGTTCCTTTGGTGGTGCCATAATAGTGAAATTCTCAAAACAATATGAAGATTAGCAACAAGAATTAAGATATTTGGTGAAGATTTGAGAGATCGAATTTTTGGGATATTTTCGCACTTAGGGTTGGAGGGGGAAGAAAAGGATATATGTGAAAATATGAAGACAGACGCGATTTATATGTCGAATAGACAGAGGCTACCGATCGACCTAGGGGAGACAGGTACTGCAAACAGGCACAGTCGACCCCCTATGTCGATCGTATATGTTTTAATGTTGTCCTGTTTCTCGCTTTTTCAAGTTTTTGAAAAATCGATTTTTCACTCCAAAACTTTTTAAAGACAATAAAATGCAATAAAATTTAAATATAGAGTTTATTCAATATGCATTATCGTAACACAAGCTCGAATCGAGTTAAAAGACTCGAGAGGGTAACGATTTTGTAAAAATATCCACGAGTTGTCTTGAGACGGAACAAAACACATCTCATTTTTTATTTTGAAACACAATCTCTTAAAAAATGATGTCGAACCTCAATATGTTTGGTTGATTATAATGAACCGGATTTTGTGAAATATTTATAGAAGACGTATTATCACAAAAAAATATGAACATTTTTAAAAGAAATTTTATATCCGCTAATGTTTGTTTCATCCAAAGTAATTGTGTACAACAAAAAGCAAAATGGAAATATATTCGGCTTTGGCCGTTGATAATGATACACGATTTTATTTCTTTGAAAACCAAGAGACTAGGCGATCGTCTAAAAATTGACACGAGCCGGATATACTTTTATGATCATCAATTTACCTGGCATAATTCGAGTCACTATATCCTTCTAAAGAAAAATTTCATTCTTTGGATAAAACAAACCATATGAAATAGTGCCCTTTAAATATCGAAAATTACATTTTGACGGCACTTAAATGAGGTTCTCTAGGATTGCTTTGGAATCGAGCGCATAGACATACGACATGAAGAATATCGGGTCTACTTGTGGTTAAATAAAGAAAACTCGCCAATCATACCTCGATATTTGGTTTCATCTCTTCGATTTACCTTTTTCATCCTTATCTAGCTTGATGTTTGTTGCCATTGGGTTACGGTTCTTCTTTCTTCAATCCCGACTTCTTTAGGAGTTCCTTGATGTACTTTGATTGGGAGATATGTAAATGGCTTCTTTGACATTGTTTGATTTGGGTGCAGGACGAAATTAAGTTCTCCTATCATACTCATCTCAAATTCACCTTGCATTAACTTAGAAAATTTCTTGCGAAGAGATTCATTAGTAGCACCAAAATAATATCATCAATATAAATTTGAACTAATAGACAATCTTGCCCTTTTTCAAATACAAAGAGTGTAGTATCAACTTTACCTCTTGTAAAACTATTTTGCAAAAGAAATGAACTAAGTATATTGTACCAAGCTCAGGTGCTTGTTTTAAACCATATAAGGACTTTTTAAGTTTATAAATATCATTTGCCCTAGAAAATTTTTCAAACCACGAAAGTTGTTTAACATAGACTTCTTCTTGAATAAAGCCCGTTTAGAAAAGCGATTTAACATCCATTTGGTAAAGTTTGAAATTTTTGAAACAAGAATAGTAAAGTAAAATAATGATAGCTTCTAAGCGTGCTACGGTGCAAAACGGTGCAAATGTTTCATCATAATCAATAACTTCTTCTTGAAAATAACCTTGAGCTACTAACTTGCTTTATTTTTGAATGGTATTGCCTTAATCATCGAGTTTGTTTGAATACCCATTTTGTGCCAATGATAGTTTGTGATGGAGGACAAGGCACAAGTTCCCAAACATCATTTCTCTCAAATTGATTTAACTCTTCTTGCATCTCAAGAACCAATCTTAATCTTTAATGGTTTTCCTTAGTATTCTTTGGCTCTTTTT